>JAJHSJ010000001.1:25419766-25575863 GCA_021015155.1 Magnolia officinalis | reverse complement strand
ACTGTTCATATTAGAGACTGTTCATAAGATGGTTACCGTCATCAAATTGGCTTTATATTTGCAAGTTAGCCTATGAAAATTTTGTAAAACCTAATGTACAATATAGATCAATCGATTGGAGTGTTAAAGTAGCCCAATGCAAATAGGAGAACTTAAGTTTACAGCTCTCGAAGAGCACTTGAGAATATGCCTTTATCAAATTGGTGTAGGATTAGATAGAACTACCTCCAAATATTAAATGAATAAACCCATCACTACGGGCCAAAATTAGGGTCAACGAAGATGGAATCATTGCAGAGGGTGAGAAGTACAGCTAATATGGGGTTCTTCCAATGAATCGATATTGAATTCCTCGCTAAATAGCATTTCTTTTCCTTCTCCATAGCCATTGATTTCACTAACTCAGTCATTGTTCGTTCGTGGAGTTACAACTGTTCTTCGCATACGATACTTCATCAAACTCCGTTTCCTCTTCGTGCGGGTTAAGGGAAGTAATCGGGTTGAATCCAAGCCATCTATTGTGCGGTAAAATCTCAACAGCTCCCTCCCAATCATTTATATTTTTACGATGAATTTATCCCCTCTTTAAGGGCAAAAATATCCTTATATTTTTATGATGATTTTACCCCCACTGAATTCTAACTGTAAGAGCAAAAATACGGTAACTGGGGTGTAAATGGACGGCCCGCTAGGTTACCGGGCCTGCCCGCATCGGGCCGGGCTTGAGCGGGAGTATGAGGCCTTGGCCAGTCTCAGGCTTGAATTTCAAGCCCTCTGTAAACTTCCTGTAGAAGTGTAACAGCATAGAGGGTGAGGCCCTGATCGTGGGGTCCACCTTGATGTATGAGTTGTATATTGACGACGTCCACTTTTTTCAGTAGTTGATTTTAGGGCATGGTAAAAAAAAAAAATGACATAGATTTAAATCTTAGGCTACCACACAAGAGGGAATTAGTGGTGATTAAACACCTACCATTAAAAACTCTGTACTGCCATTTATTTGTTATATAACCTATTGATAAGTTCACATGGACATGGATAAAAGTGATGTAGAGCGGGTTGCGGACAGTTTCATAGCCAAGATAGATCAAAAAAGGCCTAGTCGATGACAAAAGTGATTCGGACTATCGGGCCTTAAATCGGGTGTATCTCGCAAACTGGAATGAGTTGTTCGACATAACATATATGATTTTGGGGTAGGATGAGCTACTTTAGTCACCCAACCTCGCTATGTCGGGTTGCACACGTCGAATTTGCAGAATACCCATTTTATTTTCATTTTTACTATATATAGTATGTTTTAGTTTTAGTATAACTCTTCATCCGTTGGGCTTTAAGAGTTGCGTAACATGAAAAGTGCTTAGAGGAGAACGTCGTGGTTCGGCCAAATAGGACGTACTTACTATTTTTGGTTGAAAACCTTGTGCACTAGTTTACTATTTATAGTAAGTTATGAATTCTAGGAGTTTTAGTCATAGTTAACCTTGTGCGCTAGTTTACTATTTGTAGTAAGTTGTAAATTCTAGGAGTTTTAGCTGTAGTTTGATTCCGAAATTTCTTCCATTGCTTAGTATCCCTATTTAAATGGTTGTGAACTCATTTATTTGATTCATCAATCAATTTTAAATTTTATATAATTTATTTTCTATTTTCTTATTCTTTTCCTCGTGGATTCAAGAAGTCTATGTAAGGACTCTAGTTAAGTTCCGTTGATTCAGAATAGTTATCCTCTTGAGGAAGACGGTGCTCGACCTCACGTCCTTCCATGCGTCAAAAAGGAAAACACAAGATCCAAACTTATGTGGCTCCTAAGAAGTTTTTAACCATGGGAGTTTAATCCTTGCTTTATGGTTTACTTAGATTTGGATTTACATCGTTTTTTAAACCATGCCTTAAAATGAGTTGGAAAAAGAATGGTGATGTAGGATGGGTCGCAGATAATTTCATGGCCAAGATGGACCAGAAAAGGCCTGATCGCAAGCGGAAGTGATCCGGACCGTCAGGACCTTAAGTTGGGCGTATCTCGCAATTCAGAATGAGTCATTTGACGTACCATGTATGATTTTGGGGCAGGACGGGGTACTTTAGCTACCCAAATACCATCAAATCAACGGTCGAATTCCCGTTTTATTTTCATTTTTACTATTTATAATAAGTTTTAGTTTGAGTATAACTCTTCATCCGTTAGGCTTTAAGAGTTGCACCCAACATGAAAAGTGCTTAGAATAATTAGGAAAACGTCATGATTCGATCAAATAGGACACTTACTATCTTTGGCCGAAAACCATGCACACCAGTAGACATCACAACCATCTAGTTTACTATTTATAGTAAGTCGCAAATTCTAGAAGTTTTAGTTGTAATTTGATTCTGAAACTTCTCCCATGACTTAGTATCCCTATTTAAAGGGTTGTAAACTCGTTTATTGGAATCATCAATCTAACTACTAATTTTCTAGAATTTATTTCTATTTCTTGTTTCTTTTCTCATGCATTCGAGAAATCTCTGTAAGGAGCCAAGAGAAGTTTCGTGGATTCAGAACAGTTATTCCCCATGAGGAAGATGGTGGTGGACCTCACATCCTTCCCTGCATCAAATAGACAACATAGATACACAACATATACATTGAGGTGGGCCCCATGGTTAGGGCCTCACCCATCACTTAATCTATGTCCCATTCATTCCAGTGTACAAGACAATTTCCCTTCACTTGGCTCACCTAAATAATGGATGGGCCTGATGTTTGGGCCTAGGCTCAAGCTTTTGTGTGGTATCTAACAGTTGGAGTGGATTTTATATTAACATCACAGTGGGTCCCATAAGTATAAGGGTTTACTTATCTCTCCCAACTATTTCCCTTGGTATGGCACACCTAAATCACACATCGGTTTGGTTTTTTGTCCATGGACCTAGCGTAGGATCACACATCTAATGGTTGGAGTAAATCTCAAGTACACAATAAGGTGGGTCTCCTAGAAAATAAAGGTTGGGCATGCTATGAAAGATATTTTACTTACACATTTCACGCAATGAGAGGGGGGTGATTCACAGGTCTTTTTGGAAAAGGGGATCGTGCCACTTAGGGGCTCCACCTTGGAGTTGATGTAAAATCCACCTCATCCATTAAGTGTTTCACACCGTGTTACATCCATGGCCCAAAAATCAGCTCGACTTATAATTCAAATGGGCCACACAATTAGAAAAGTTACACATGGCAAGGTTCACCTTCGAACAATTTCCCTTGGTGTGGCCCACACGAATCAAGGATGGGCCTAATTTTTAGGCCTAGTGTCTAAATATTAGTGTGGCATCTAATAGTTGAAGTGAATTTTATATAATCATCATGATGGGTGTGGATGTCTCTCTTGCAACTAACCTGAATCATAGCTCACTACAAGAAACAGCGCTTTTACCGACAAAACTTTTGCCGACGAAAAAAGTTTCATGGGTAAAAGTACTGTTTTACTGACATTTTTTTTTCTTATTATAATTTTTAAGATAGAAAATATTTGCGCTATTTTGAAAACTTTCACGGTAAGAGTTTTACCAATAAAAATTTTCGTCGGTAAAAAGCACAAAACCACTTTTACCAATGAAAATTTTTGTCAGTAAAACTGTTATATTTTTCAGATAGAAAATTTTCACGCTGAGTTTTACCAACGAAATGAAACCGTCAGGAATAATGTTTTTACCGATAAAAATAGATGGACGGCATGGATTGAACATAGCCTCCTTGAATTCATGGAACATCTCCTGATCATTCCCTGTGAATAATAAATCATCAACATATAGGCAGGCTATGAGCATATTTCCATGAACATTCTTCTTGATATAGACTGCATGCTCATATGGACATTTTTCGAAGCCATTTCTTTGAAGATAGTTGTCAATACGTGCATTACAAGCATGCGGGGTCTGCTTTAACCCATACAAGACTTTCTTCAAACGATATACATTTTGCTCCTCTCCTTTTACAATGAAGCCATCAGGTTGGTCAACATAGACTTCTTCTTCAGTATTCCATTTAGGATTGCAAACTTCGCATTTAGTTGGTAGATTTTCCAGCTGTAATGAGCAATAAGAGAGATTATTATCCTTATGGTGTCAAGTCGAGCAACTAGGGTGAAAACTTCTTTCTAGTCTACCTGTATTTTTATTTGTAGCCCTTTGCTATGAGCCTTGCCTTATATCGTTCGATCTTACAATCGGCATTCTGCTTGATTTTATACACCCATTTGAGACTAATGGTCCTCTGGCCTTTAGGGAGTGAGATTAGCTCCCATGTGTGATTCTTCTTGATAGCATGGATCTCTTCTTCAATAACCATTCTCCAACATTCTTCATGCACAGCCTCCTCGAATGTGATAGGCTCATGATCTGCATACAGGCAGAGCAAATTCACTTCCTCAGTTTCTGCTTAGATCTTGTTGAGGCTTCTCATTTTAATAGGAGCCAAGGGTGAAGGAAAATTGGAAGAAGATGTGCTTGCTGAATTCTAATTTGATGAAGTACTTTCAGGGGAGATGAAATGTACTCCTGGATTGCTACGATCCGAAGGAGGTGATGTGGGTGTCTGTTTCTGGTTTACATGCCTCTCTTCTTCATATTCTTCGACCTCGACCTGATTTTCTTTGGCCAAATCTTCCTGGTTCCACTTCCAGGCTTCTTCCTCGCAGAACGCCACATTTCTACTTACATCTCTAGTTAGTGGGTTGTAGAGGTTGTATGCTTTTGACTCTTCGCTGTAGTCGATGAAGATATATTTCTCGCCACGATCATCAAGTTTTTCTTTCTTGTTTCTGAAACTTGAGCGTAGGAAACACACCCAAAGATTTTAATGTGCGCCACGCTCGGCTTGTAGCTACTCCATGCCTCTTGTGGTGTCATGAACCTAACGCTCTTAGTGGAAAACTGATTGAGCAGATACGCAGTACATGCAACTGCCTCTCTCCAAAAACTCTTCAGTAAGCCTTTTTCCTTCAATATGGTCCTCGTCATGTCGAGGATGGTGCGATTCTTTCGTTCGGCAATTCCATTCAGTTGTGGCGTGCAAGTTGTAGTGTGTTGTTGCTTAATGCCTTGTTCCTTACAATATTCTCAAAAAACATTTGAGGTGTACTCCCCACTTCTGTTAGATCTAAGGACCTTGATTTTGTTGTAGCCACTTTCATTTTCAACTTGGGCTTTGAAATTTTTAAAGATAAAAAAAAAGCTACAGACTTTTCTTTAATGCATAATAACCAGAGTTTTATACTATAATCATCAATGAAGGTAATGAGATATTTGTTACCTCCAAGAGATGGTGCCTCCATGGGTCCAAATATATCAGTGTGAACTAATTGCAATGGCTCCTTTGCTCTTCGGGATACTCCAACTGGGAAGAAGTTCTTTTATTACTTGCCAAGTGTGCATGCCTCACACACATGTTCTAGAGCTTTAATAGTAGGCAAGCCATGCACCTACTTGATGATGACAAGAGCTTAAGGCTATTAAAGTTCAGATGGCTAAAGTGAAGATGCAACTTCCATGATTCATTATTGGCACGTCCATAAAGACATTTCTCGATCCTTGTATTTATATGGAGTGGGAACATTCAATTTTTTGCCATTTGGACCCATGCTACATGTATACCACATGCATCTTTTAATGATATAATTGAGTTCTCCATGTGTATCGCATATCCCTTTTCAAGTAGTTAGCCGATGCCGAGGATGTTACTTTTCATGTTGGGTACGTAATATACATTAGAGATGAATTGTGGCTCACCATTTTTCTGGTAAATTTTGATTTTACATTTACCTTTCACAGTAGTTTTTGATGAGTCTTCGAGCATCACATCGCCATGAACTCCTTCCATGAGTTCCATAAATAGCATTTTGTCGCTGCACATGTGATTGCTTCCACCCGTGTTAAGATACCACACATCTAACTGATCATAACCTTTTTCTTGTGCAAGGAAGAATGTGGTTATTTCCTCTTTATGATTTGATGCTTTGGCATAGTTGGATCATTCATCTTGATCCACCGGCTTGCTCCAACAATCTGATGCATAATGGCTGAACTTGTTGTAATTTCAGCACTGAATATTTTTCATATTTCCACGACCTCGTATGGATCGGCCTCTACCATTTCCTTTACCATGGAAATTGGTAAAATTTTGTTGATTTTATAGATTGCTTGGATTATATCCACGCCCTCTTCCTCTTGCACAATTGTCAGTTTCATGACCCCCACAATGTGTATGGCCATCTTTGTTCATTTAGAGTCAGCTTAGACTCTAAGGTATGTTCAAGCATCGTTCCTGCATTCTTTTGCATTCGTTGCTCATGCACTTGTAACGATCCCATCAACTCTTCAATGGACAATTTTTTCAAGTCCTTTGATTCTTCGATCACCACAACTACGTTGCTCATGAACTTGCAATGATCCATCAACTCTTTAATGAACAGTTTTTTCAAGTCCTTTGATTCTTCGATTGCCACAACTACGTGCTCAAACTTGATTATGAGAGATCGTAACACCTTTTCCATGACACGTATGTTTTCAACTTTTTCACCATTTCTTTTTAAATTGTTAACAATAACAAGTAAACGTGAGAAGTAGTCAGAGATACTCTCACCTTCCATCATGTGAGCCACCTCGAACTCGGCTCTTAGTGTTTGAAGGCAAACCCACTTCACTTAATCAACACCTTTGAAGATGGTGCTAAGAGTATCCCAAGCTTGCTTGATTGATGTCGCTTTGTCAATCTTTTCAAAGGTTGATTCGTCCAACGCTTAATAGAGGAGGAACAAAGACTTCTGGGTTTATCTTCCTTTGATTTTTTAGGGCGGTTTTTTCCTCATTGGTGAAGGTGGCTTCCTCCTCCATAGTGGGTTCTACATACCCATCGGTGACAATCTCCCATAGATCTTGCGACCCGAACATCGCCTTCATTTGGATGCACCTACTTTCATAGTTGTCCTTTGACAACTTAAGAACCTGCGACTAGATTGTGGTGGACATCTTTACACGAACAAGCTTTATGGGTTGGACAAATTGGCTTTACTAAGCCTCAAGAAGACCCAGACAATCTTCTTTTTGGAAGAAGGAAGGGCTGATTTTTTTGAGAATGAATGGAGAGGGGGATGGAATAGAAATATGAATTTTAAACAGATTTTTCTGAAAAAACTTTTTGTTCTTGGCTGAAAACTACTGTGACTTCAACCAAAAACCTGGCTTTGATACCAGTTTGTTAGCTGTACAAACCAGATTTTATAAGTGTTTTAAGAAGACAAAATTATTGGCTTTACAAAGCCTTAACACAACTAAAAAAAATTGATTATGTAGAAGGACAGAAGAAATAAAAGAAACTAAAAAAATAAAACGGCCGGTCTCACTGTTTTTACTACTGCTTCACTTCTTGCTTCAGCCGGATACACAAGGTGCCTTTTTATAGGCTTTTAAATGAAAAGTGAAAAGACAACAATACCTCTAATAGGAGCTTCCAACATTAAATATTTCTAGAAACTACACAACCTTTGAATCTTCCAAAACACCTCCATAGGAATTGCTGTTAAGCATGGGAAGTTCAAAAAACAAGCAGTTGTTGGATATGGTTTTGGTTTGCAACTCCAATAGTTTCCATGCCTCTCTCAAAAGAGAGGAAACCTGATGTAGAGCGGGTCGTGAACACTTTCATGGTCGAGATTGACCAGAGAAGGCCTAATCTAATGTAGCTTCTCCTACCCCAAAATCATATATGGGACATCAAATAACTCATTCCGGTTTGTGAGATACACTTACTTTAGGCACTTTCGCCTCCCAGCAAGTCTTCTGTAGTCTATCTTGGCCATGAAAGTGTCCGCAACCCATTCTACATCATAATATCCTTGCCAGTCCTATAATTGATGTGCCTTACTTGTGCATTTCTTTTTTGCCATTCATTTGCATGCCAACAATAGAAAAGTTAGATACTTGACTCACTGACGACACATTTGGCATCGTTGATCCTAATGGGGCCATCAGATCAACGGTTTTGGTAAACCATGTGCCCCACATATACAAACTTGGTGCACAATAGGGAACTCGACCTATGCTATGTTAGGATTTGTGCTGTGGAATCACACTGATCTAGATTTAGGATAACAATCCAATAGCACCAAGCAAACACAAGAGAACACAAAGATTTAACGTGGAAAACCCTTGCGGGAAAAAACCAGGACACAAAGCGACAAAATTCCACTATAAAAGCATAAATTACAAAGAGAGAGGACTTACCCGATTCGAATAACTTCGAATCTCACCCTTGCTACACTCTTTAGAAACCCTAAAACTCTTTTAGTAACCCTTGGAACCTCTTTAGAAAACCTTAGCATACCCTAGAATAGCCCTAGGGAACCTTACTTATAGTTTAGGAAACTCCACTTATGCACCTCATTTGAAAAATTTGGAAAACCACCTCAAATTTACGTAGTTCGCGCAAGATCTACGTAACCCTCGACTAGTCGAGCCAGAGCCTCGATTGGTCGAAGGGCACCCTCGACTGGTCGAGCCTGAACCTCGACTGCTCGAGCGTCCCGGCCACCCATAATACATGCTCGCTGGACTTCTAGTTGAGCGAGCCTCGACTAGTTGAGCAACTCCCTCGATCGGTCGAGCAGCGCGGTGAATACAAGATTTAAAACATCTTAATACGCACCGTACCAATAACCACAACATTACAAGCATTATCATTGCCCATAAATACTTGTCCACCATTGCATTCCCTGTAGCTGGCGAACCAACTCCGATGAGGAATCATGTGAGAAGATTCCCCTGTGTCTAGAATCTACTCGTCCCTACGATCATCATAAAAGTGTCTGATCATAGACACAGATAAAACATCACCATCACATCCACTCGATCCATCTGACGTGGCAGCATTGGCCTCCCTGTACAAAGCGTCAGATTCTTCTCTCTTAGATTTAGGATTTGTACAATCCTTCTTCACATGTCCTTCCATCCTACAGTTCCAACACTTTACCTTAGCTTTGCCTTTGCCCTATACCTTGTTCAGAATTCATACCCCTTGTAAGCATTGCATCAAAAGATATCCCTATGTCGACGTTAAGCTTTCTCATAGCCTTCTCTTGAAAGGCTGAGATAGCAGTGTCGACACTCAGGGTTTTATTCGTAGTGCACATTGTGTCCTTGAATGACTCATACGATGTCGGAAGAGAATTCATCAACAAACATGTTTGTTCTTCGTCTTTTATTACTTCCTCCATATCTAATAATTTGCAAACCAATCTATTAAAGTTGCTAATGTGAGCCTTCAGATCTCCACCATCTACCATCTTGAAGTTATACCACTGTTGCTTAAAGTGTAGACGATTTTCAAAGGATTTTTTCGCATAAACATCATCTAACTTCGCTCATAACTTAGTCGCAATTTTTTCCCTCATGATATTGTAGAGAACCTCATCCGTGAGACATAAACGGATCGATGATAAAGCCTTCTTATCAAGAGTATTCCAATCATCATCAGTCATATTAGATTTTCGCTTCTCAAGACATCTTCGCCTTGCTTGATTAAGGAACTAGTCATCTTGATCTTTCATAACTCAAAATTATTTTTTCCTGAGTACTTCTCAATATCATACCTAATGCTTCCCATTGATGCTAATCCCTCAGATTCAGATCTGTGCCCCAACAATTGCTTTGATACCACTTGTTAGGATTTGTGCTGCGAAATCACACAAATCTAGATCTAGGATAGCAATCCAATGGCACCAAGCAAACACAAGAGAACACAAATTTAATGTGGAAAACCCTTGCAGGAAAAAAACCACAGCATAAAGCCACAGAATTCTACCATGAAAGCATAAATTACAAAGAGAGAGGACTTACCCGATTCGAACAACCTCGAATCTCACCCTTGCTACACCCTTTAGAAACCATTGGAACCCCTTTAGGAAACCTTAACATATCCTAGAATAGCCCTAGGAACCCCTATTTATAGTTCAGGAAACTCCACTTATGCATCTCCTTTAAAAAATTTTGAAAACCGCCACAAATTTATGCATTCTGTGTAGGATCTGTGTAACCCTTGACTAGTCGAGTCAGGGCCTCGACTGGTCGAAGGGCACCCTCGACCGGTCGAGCCTGACCTTCGACTGGTCGAGCGTCTCAGACACCCAAAATACATGCTCGCTAGACTTCGAGTCGAGCGAGCCTCAACTGGTCGAGCAACTCCCTCGACCGGTCGAGCCTGACCTTTGACTGGTCGAGCGTCTCAGACACCCAAAATACATGCTCGCTGGACTTCGAGTCGAGCGAGCCTCGACTGGTCGAGCAACTCCCTCGACCGGTCGAGCAACCCCCTCAACCGATCGAGCAACGCGGTAAATACAAGATTTAAGACATCTTTTTACAACGTGCTATTTATTTTTTTATTTTTTTTAAAAAAATGCTTCAGCACCCTCTCGACACTGTAAGTTACATTGCTCTCAGTTGTATTTGGATAACTTTGACCATCCAACAAGCTACATCTAAACTATTCATTAACCTAAAAATGTTTCAAGGGCTACCATGTATGAGCAAGACTTCTTGGATGGTCAAATCCATCTTGATTGGGCCATCTTTTGTAGCCGTCTCATGGATAGGATAGGATTGTTATGATTGTTTATTAGAAGTGATTCTTTAGAATCATAAGCAATCTACGATGGGAGTTATCAAATCGATGGATTGAATTGTTGGTTAGACCTATTTTTGTACAAATGATCATGACTGTCCATATTAGAGGTCATTGATCACATGGGTTATGATCGTTGTATTGTATTGGTGTGATATTTGCATGATACCTCATGAAATTTTTGTTGAACCTAATGGACATTCCATATCAATTAATTGGAGTGTTTAAGTATCCCAATGCAGATAGGAGAACTAAGCACTTGAGCGTCTCTCATGACAGGGGGCTGACGCCCTTTTGTTGTTGGCCCTGCCCAAACAGCGTTTTGTACAGCCTTATGCTCTTCCCAGATGAAATACAACATTAAGATTTTTTATTATTTATTTTTTATTATCTTTTTATTTTTATTTTTTATTTAATGGTCAACTAAGATGGAATCATTCGGAGAGAAATATGATCAGACCATTAACATATCTGAGAAATACAGCAATATAAGGGGTTCTTCCAAATGAAATATTGACATTGAACTCATTAATATCATTTATGAGGGCTCATTTCCACACCTTTTCTCTTCTCCCTCCACAGCCACAGATTTCATTAGCCCAGTCATCATCGACATTGTTTCTCGCTTGTGGGGTCCCACCACTGTACGCATACGATACGTTGTCAACCTCTGTTTGTGCAAACTACTAGTGGAGGTTCTCACTCCCTGCATTACGTGAAGGAATCGGGTTGAATCCACAGCCATCTATTGTGCGGTAAAATCTCAACTATTTCCTGCCAACCATTTTATGATGAATTTATCCTCTCTTAAGGTATGTTGTGAAGCCTAATTGTAATGGCAAAAATATCCAAAGCTGTTGGCACCGTGTATTGTAGAAATAGAGATAAAAATCATTAAAAAAATAAAAAATAAAAACACTAGCAGCTTATGGGCACTTTCTTTAATACCTACCCACTGGTTTCAACATATATACTGTATACATGTGCACATGTAAGTTTGCACATGTAAGTTAATCCAGTCTTTTGATTGAAACTGTCCTTCTTAGTGTGAATGAGCTGTCATTGATGGCCTAAACTTTAGGTAGCTTCTTCCTACTTGTATTCCATCCTTGCTTGTGGAATGGAATGTAGACCATAGCTTTGCTTGTGGCTACCATGTGGTGTATTTCTCATCAAACCCATCTGTTGAGAAGTGGAGCCACATCTGGGGCCGCCCACGACCAGTCGAGGTTGCGTGGATTTCGTGTCGCAAGTCCTTTCGCAATTGGGATGCAAAAGGAGTTTCGCGGATTTCGTGTTGCAAGTCCTTTCGCAACTGGGATGCGAAAGGAGTTTCGCGGATTTCGTGTTGCAAGTCCTTCGCAACTGGGATGCGGAAAGGGAAGTTGCCAAAACTATAAATTGGGGTCCCTAGGGCTATTCTAGGTTAAGGTGAATTTTAGGAAATTATTCTGAGGTGTGGGCAAAGGATTTTCTCTGTACTTCCAAGGGAGAGGTTAGTATATTGCCTTGTAATCTTCGTTTCTCTTCATAGTGGAATTTTGCATCCGTGGTTTTTTTACCCTAATTTGAGGTTTTTCCACATATATCTTGTCTTGTGGTTTGTTTTGGATTGCTTTGATCTATTTCTAGTTTATATTTCTTCCTGTCTATCGTTTGTGGGTGAGGCCTTAGATTGGATCTAGGCTCACTGCGTTGTTGGCGTGCTGCTCAACAACTGGTATCAGAGCTATTAGTTTAGTTCTATTGGGAGCGATGGCAGAAGATGGGAAAACTAGAATTGAGAAGTTTGATGGTTCAAACTTTGCCTTCTGGAAGATGCAGATGGAGGATTATCTGTATCAGAAGGACCTCTATATTCCTCTAGGAGGAAAAGAGAAGAAACCAGAAAAGTTGACAGATGATGAATGGTTTTTACTGGATAGGAAGGCTTTAGGAACGATCCGACTCTCTTTGTCTAAGAGCGTTGCCTTCAATATATCCAAGGTAAAAACGACAAAATAATTAATGGAAGCCCTAACCACCATGTATGAAAAGCCCTCAGCATCCAACAAGGTTCATCTTATGAAACAGCTATTCAACATGAAGATGTCAGATGGTGGGAGCGTGGCTGAACATCTAAACGAGTTCAATACAGTCACGAGCCAGTTGGAATCCGTTGGCATTGCTTTTGAGGATGAGGTCAGAGCGTTATTGATCTTATCCAGTTTGCTAGACAGTTGGGATGGTTTGGTGATTGCTGTGAGCAACTCTTCAGGATCGACAAAACTGAAATTTGATGATGTGGTCGGTCTAATTCTCAGCGAAGAATCTAGAAGGAAGGCATCAGGAGTTTCAGGGGATTCAGGGAATGCTCTAAACGTTGAAGGAAGAGGAAGATCGCTGAACAAAGGGGGTAATAAACACAGGCGTTCTAAGTCAAGGAATAAGTCCAAGGGACTGAAAGACAAAGACAGGTGTTGGCATTGCAGCAAGAAGGGGCACATGAAACGTGATTGCAGGGCGCTCAAGAAACAAGAAGGAAGCTCTCAAGGTGGGAAAGATTCAGTGAATCTGTCTGAGGAGAGCGACACAGAGGCGTTGATCTTATCTCTTGATGCGAGGAATGAGTCTTGGGTTATAGACTCGGGTGCTTCGTTTCATACTACTTCGTGTAAGGAAGTTCTGCGTGATTATGTGTCAGGTGACTTTGGGAGTGTCTACCTGGGTGATGATGAGCCGTGTAATATTGTTGGAAAGGGAGATGTTCATGTAAATCAGAAAGATGGAACGGTCTTGAAATTGAAGGATGTCAGACATGTATCGAGTTTGAAACGTAATCTGATCTCAGTGAGACAGTTGGCTGATACCGGTTATGTGACGACATTCACCAGTGACTCCTGGAAGATCACAAAAGGTGCCTTGGTAATATCTCGAGGCAAAAAGGAAGGTACTTTGTACGTGACTTCAGGATCGTATAGTTCACTCGCAGTCGCATCAACTGGAGTGAATGGGCAGTTATGACATCAGAGGCTGGGACATATGAGTGAGAAAGGGATGAAAGTGCTATTGTCAAAAGGGAAGCTACCAGGGCTGAAGTCTATTGAATTGGAATTCTGCGAGGACTGCGCGTATGGCAAGTAGAAGAGGGTAAGCTTCAAGAAGACGGGACGCTCTCCAAAGACACATCTGTTGGAGCTTGTACACACTGATGTATGGGGACCGGCACAGGTATTATCTCTTGGTGGCTCACGTTATTTTGTTACCTTTATTGATGATGCTAGTAGAAAACTGTGGGTCTACTTCTTAAAACATAAATCTGATGTATTTGATATATTTAAGAAGTGGAAAGTTATGGTAGAAAATGAAACAGGTAAAACAGTAAAGTGTCTCAGATCTGACAATGGGGGAGAGTATTGTGATAAGAGGTTTGAGGAGTATTGTGCAGCAAATGGAATCAAACATCAGAAAATGATTCCAGGGACACCACAGCAGAATGGTGTGGCTGAGCGCATTAACAAGACCATCCTTGAGCGCGCCAGGAGCATGAGGTTACATGCAGGGTTGCCCAAGACCTTTTGGGCAGATGCTGTGAATACTGCCGCATATCTCATCAATAGAAGTCCCTCAGCACCATTGGATGGTGGGCTACCAGAAGAAGTGTGGACTGGGAAAGAAGCGAACCTTGCACATCTCAGAGTGTTTGGTTGCACTTCATATGTTCACATTGATGCAGAGCATAGAAACAAGCTGGATGCGAAGTCCAGGAGGTGCACGTTTATAGGCTATGTGCAACATGATTTTGGCTACAGGTTCTGGGATGCAGAAAACAGAAAAATCATCAGAAGCAAGGACGTAGTCTTTAATGAAAAAGTGATGCATAAGGACAGTGTGCAGGAAAATAAGGCCGAGAAAAAGGAATTCGTAGAGTTGGAAGAGTTACCGGACATGGGTGTTACAGTGCCACAGGATGAGGCAGAACCGCATACACCAGTTGTGAGGAGGTCTACTCGGGAGAGGAGACCCACGGTCCGATATTCACCCTCCTTACATTATCTACTACTGACAGATAATGGTGAGCCAGAGTGTTTTGAAGAGGCTTTACAGTCAGATATACGGGTTAAGTGGGAGCAGGCCATGGATGATGAGATGGACTCTCTTGAGTCTAATCGTACATGGGAGCTAGTCACTCTACCCAAGGGTAAGAAAGCTCTTCATAACAAGTGGGTTTACAGACTGAAGGAGGAGCACGATGGTTTGAAACGGTACAAGGCCAGATTGGTTGTGAAAGGGTTTCAACAAAAGGTAGGTATCGATTTCACTGAAATATTTTCACCGGTAGTGAAAATGTCTACGATTCGCATGGTCTTGAGTATAGTGGCTTCAGAGGACTTACATCTAGAACAGCTAGATGTTAAGACAGCCTTTCTTCATGGGGACCTTGAAGAAGAGATATATATGCATCAGCCGACAGGATATGTGGCACTAGGTAATGAGAACAAGGTGTGCAGACTGAAGAAGAGTCTATATGGCCTGAAGCAGGCCCCGAGACAGTGGTACAAGAAGTTCGATAGTTTCATGTCGGGAAACGGTTTTAGGAGATGTCATGTAGACCACTGTTGTTACTTGAAGAAGTTTGATACGTCATACATCATCCTTCTTCTGTACGTTGATGATATGCTTGTGGCTGGCTCAAGCATGAAGGACATCTCAGATCTCAAAAGACAATTGTCTACAGAATTTGCCATGAAGGATTTAGGAGCTGCAAAACAAATCCTAGGCATGAGGATAAAGCGTGATAGGGAAAACAAGAAATTAGTTTTGTCACAGGCAGAGTACATAGCCAAGGTACTTGATCGATTCAATATGGGAGGTGCTAAGCCGGTTAGCACTCCATTAGCCAACCACTTCAAAGACGCAGGAGGAACATGACTACATGGCTAAAGTCCCATACGCGTCAGCTATTGGGAGTCTCATGTATGCTATGGTGAGCACGAGGTCAGACATTGCTCAAGCAGTGGGAGTTGTTAGCTGGTTCATGAACAACCCCGGGAAGGAACATTGGGAGGCTGTGAAGTGGATCTTTAGGTACTTGGTAGGTACTAAGGACGTAGGGCTGTATTATGGTGGATCGAAAATCAAGTTACAAGGCTACGTGGATTCAGATTTGGCAGGAGATATCGACAGCAGAAGAAGCACTACAGGTTATGTTTTTACTCTGGGTAGTGCTGCAATCAGTTGGGTCTCTCAGTTACAAAAGATAGTATCTATCAATACGACAGAAGCAGAATATGTTGCGGCTACAGAAGCATGCAAGGAGATGGTGTGAATGCAAGGTTTTATGGAAAAGTTGGGTAAGAAGCAAGCAAATTGCAAGTTGTACAGTGACAGTCAGAGTGCAATACACTTGGCTAAGAATTCAGCCTTTCATTCAAGGACCAAGCATATTGCCATCAGATATCACTTCATACGTTCGTTACTGGAAGATGGATCGATTGCTCTGGAGAAGATTCATACAAGTGAGAATCCTGCGGATATGCTGACCAAGGTGGTCACAAGGGAGAAACTGAAGCTCTGTTCAACTTTGATTGGTCTTTAGGCTTAAAGACGGGGAGGTGGTGCACTCCGGATGAAGAAGACAAAGGTTTATGGAGATATGTCTCCAAGTGGGAGATTTGTCTCCAAGTGGGAGATTGTTGAGAAGTGGAGCTACATCTGGGGCCGCCCACGACCAGTCGAGGTTGCGCGGATTTCGTGTCGCAAGTCCTTTCGCAACTGGGATGCGAAAGGAGTTTCGCGGATTTCATGTCGTAAGTCCTTTCGCAACTGGGATGCGGAAAGGGAAGTTGCCAAAACTATAAATTGGGGTCCCTAGGGCTATTCTAGGTTAAGGTGAATTTTAGGAAATTATTCTGAAGTGTGGGTAAAGGATTTTCTCTGTACTTCCAAGGGAGAGGTTAGTATATTGCCTTGTAATCTTCGTTTCTCTTCGAAGTGAAATTTTGCATCCGTGGTTTTTTTTACCCTAGTTTGGGATTTTTCCACGTATATCTTGTCTTGTGGTTTGTTTTGGATTGCTTTGATCTATTTCTAGTTTATATTTCTTCCTGTCTATCGTTTGTGGGTAAGGCCTTAGATTGGATCTAGGCTCACTGCGTTGTTGGCGTGCTGCACAACACCATCAATCACGGGGGATGAATAGAAGATACAAATATGAGCCTGATAAAAAAACTCAGGTGGGCCACACCTTGTGAACTTAGTGGCTTTGGGAGAAAATTATCATTATTCGAATTGATCTCATTTATGTAACTTTTTATCAGGCTAATATTTGTATTTGCAATTTAAATAAGAATTCTCAACTGAAGGAGGGAATGGACTTTTACATGTGCAACATGGTGGACCTTATATACTATCAGTACTCGTGCAGGCTTCCCACATTAAGGGAAGGATAATCTAAGCCGTCCATTTTGTAGAAAATTCTCAACCGTTCCTTACCAACCATCTACAAAATTTATAACAAATTTACCTTCTCTTAATGAATTTTGCGAATCCTAATGGCACAGACAAAAATATTCAAAGCTGCCATCATCCAAGATGATAGCGATTGTCTCACATATGAATATAATAATCATTTTAGAGAAGGAACAGCTGATGCGGATTGAGTATTCCCCTGTCACCACAGACATTCCTGGTGATCTGATGTAAGAACTATTTGATCGAGCCTCCTTATACGAGCTTGCCCAGTCAAATCCCATGACATAAAGTCACATGAATGTCCGTATTAACAGGGGCAGTACTAATCCATTCTTGCAGCAGACTTGTATTGCAGTAGTTTAGCAAACAATATCACGTTGGTACTGTCTGCTACTGGAAAAGCTCCGTGGCCCCACCATGATGTATGCATTTTCTCGACTATATCTAGCTATTATTTCAGCCCATCTGAGGGTATGAGCCAAAAAATGAGGTAAATCAAAATCTAACGTGGCCACACTATAAAAAAACAGCGGTGATTGAACACCCACCATTAAAAACTTCCTTAGGGTCCACTGTAACGTTCATATGACATCTAACTTGTTAATTAGGTCACACAGACCTAGATGGAGATAAAATATACATCAGCTTCATCCAAAACTTTCATAGCGCCCCATCGGAAATTTTTAATGGTGAGCGTTCAATCACCGCTGGGGTGTAGTCCACTGAGATTTGGATCTCTTTTTTGGGGGCACAGCTTCTGTGAATACCTGACTGTGGGGACCACTATGATGTACGTGCCTTACATTTACACTGTTCATCCATTTTGATAGTTCATTTTAGTGCATGATTCCAAAAATATGAAGCACATTCAAATCTTAGGTGGGCCACACCATAGGAAACAATAGTGATCGAGTACCCACCAGTTAAAAACTTCTTGGGGCCACCATAGCTACCATAATACTTATTTCCCATCCAACCTATTGATAAGGTCACGTACTTGGATGAAGGGACCACGGAAATATCAGCTTGATCCAAGACTTGTATGGCCCACAAAAAGTTTTTAACAGTCGGTCACCACTGTTTCCTGTTGCGTGGTCCACCTGAGCTGTCAAAACAGATGGGTAGTGTGGATGTAAGGTACATACATTATGGTCGGCCATCACAAGGCTCCACCTACCATAATGGATCTAGGGTTCCACCAAAGCTGCACCCATTTTTTGGCTTAATTATGTCTAAAATGAGCTGAAAAATGAATGGACAGGGTGAATAAAAAACATTAAGTCTACGACACTTTTCAAGGGCTAACATGTATTATAAGTGAGTCTGCTTAATTGATCAAATCCATCTTAATTGACCATTTTTTATAGCCGTTGGGACTCATGTGTAGGATTGTTATGATTGTCAAACATAAGTGATTCTTTAGAATCAAAAGCAATCTATGATGGGAGCAATCTAATAGATAGATGGCATTGTTGGTTACACTTTATTTTTCCTGATATTTCCATGCTAGCCAATGATTTTTTGTTGAACTTGATGGACAGTCAAGATCAACGGAATAAATTGTTTAAGTTTCCCAAGCAACTAGGAGAACTAACCTTACAATTGTGTGAGAGATCCATAGCTCAAGTGGTAGACTGAGTGTTATAAATGGAAAAAATGGAGTTAAAAAAAAAAAAAAAAAAAAAAAAAAAAAAAAAAAAAAAAAAGTGGTAGACTGAGTGAAAGATACATCGTTTCAACACTGAGGTATTGGCATAGTGGGGGTGGCTAACAGTGAAGTGAGATCTGACAGTGGGTGTACTAACAAAAAAAAAAAAAAAAAACAAACTTACAATTGTGTGAGAGATCTTACCCTTGAGCATATCTCTTTGAGTGCGGGTTGTCCATTCGTTGAAGGCACAAGAAATTCCAGTCCCGTGGCTTCTCATTAGTTCCACCGTAATTTTTATGTTAGATCTACACCTCCCATCAAAAATTTCAGATAATTTTAGAGCATGACCCTCAAAATGAGGTACATCCAAAGTTCTCTTTATCCTGGTTATAGAATGAATGGTGGAGGAAAAAAAAAAAAAAAGGTACATCCAAAGTTCAATAGGATCACACCACGAAAAATAATGGGGATTGAACAAACTAGCGTTGAACCTTCCTAGGGTAAACCGTGAGGCTCATTTTCCATATGACTTGTTCATGAGATTATACCTAACTGGATGAAGTTAAAATACAAATATCAGCTTGATCAAAGCCTTCTGTGACCCAAAAATTTTTCAACAGTAGCATCAATGCCTACCACCTTCAGTGTGGTTCACTTTAGCTTTGGATTTGCATTGCTTTTTTGTTCGCATCTTAAAATGTTCGGAAAAAAATGGATGGACCGTGAATCTAATAAATACATTATCTTCGACCCATGTAAATTTCACACTGTTGCTTGCTGTGTGGTGCCGGGGAGTGGATTAGACAAGACCCAGCCTCACCCAAGAGGGTGCAGCATTACCGTGGAGCCCACCCTGATGTGTCTATTCTTTATCTATTATGTCCATTGTTTTTACATATAAGTTTAGAGCATTATACTATAAATTAAGAAGATCCAATTATCAAGTGGACTATATTGGTGGGTCAGAATCAAAGCCCTCATGGCCAGCATGGAAGTCCCTATCTCCTACTCCCCTGGAGAGGCTAATGCGGTTGTAGATGGGCTGACTCGAAGGGGTAGTAGCTGTCAGACCCATGTCGGAACTTCCCGCCCTCATCAGAGGCCTTCTTTTCCTAGAGAAAGTAGGCCTATGCTATTTGGTAGAAGGCGCTGTGGCCTCAGCTTGCTTTGTGGCCTTGCTTCTTCTTTTTTTCCATCAGACGCAACCATAAAGTGTACAGCTCTTCTTTGCAATATATATGAATAGATGGTTCTTACATCAAAATAAAATAAAATAAAATAAAATAAATAAGTGGACCATACTCTAGGAAATAGTGATGATTGAACACCCTATCATTAAAAACTTCCTAGGCTTCACTTTAATGTCTCTGCATGCAGTTTTTACTTTTGATAAACCTCACAGTGGACTCTAAGAAGGTTTCAACTGTAGTAATTCAATCCCTGCTATTTTATGTGGTGAGGTACACTTGAGATTTGGATGTACTTCATTTTTTAGCTTGTGCTCTTAGAAAGATCTATAAAAATTAATGAACCCTGTGGATCTAAAACCATTTTTTTTTCTCAAAATAAGCAATTGATCATTAATGTGGCAAAGGATTACACAACTAGGCTATTCTGGCGGGACCACAGACAAAAAGAACACATCCAAAGTTCAAATGGACTATCTTATGTAGCACGTAATTTATTTGGGAGAGAGAAATCTGCCTATCTTATTAGCTTGTAGTCATCCACGACCAAGTGGACTAATGAGAACGGATGGTACTGAATTTTTTCAGTGCCTTCAACGTAGACCATCCGCATGTGTTAAGGCGAAGGGAATTCGAACTTCTGTGGCCCCACACCATTGGTAAACACCGTCCATCCATTGCCGATCACACCAGCTCACAAAACAGGTAGTTTTTTAATCGTATAGAACTTATGTTGCCCTACCATCATTTATGTATTAGATCCACACTGTTCATCCATTTGTCCATATCATTTTAGAGCACGAGCCTAAAAACAAAACACATCCAAAGTTCAAATGGACTACACCACATAAACCAGTGGAGAGTAAACATGCTACCGTTGAAACCTTCTTATAAGTTCTTCCAAATGAATTAACATTGAACTCCTCAATTGCATTTTGAGAGCTCATTTCCACCCATTTTCTTTTTCCCTCCACAGACATGGAGTGCATCAGTCAAATCATCAACATCTTATCTGGATGGTGGGATCCGATCGCTCGTCCCATCATTGAGCTTGAAGACAACTTCAGCTCCCTAAAGGAAGCAATGGAAGAATTGAAATGCGTGAGGAATGACGTGAAGACAAGGGTGGATGTCGCAGAGCGGGAGCTTCTCAAATGCAAGGAAGAAGTTCAATTATGGCTAAAAAAGGTAGAAGAAGCCGAAGGAGAAGTGAATGCAATGGAAGAAACTTTCAAGCAAATGATGAGGTGTCTTTGGAATTTCCATCCAAATTGTTGGTCGGCCTACAAGCTTAGCAAGTGGGCGGAGAAGAAGCTGAAAGATGTAGCTGTGCTGAAGAGCAAAAGTGATTCCTTCAAAGAGGTGGCGAACAAGCAGCTTCCCGATGCTGTTGAAGAGAAGCCTCTTACATTAGCTGTGGGCAGGGACTTTGTGTTGAAGAAGGTTCTAAACTGGATTGGCCAAGGCAAAGTGGGAGTTATTGGAATATATGGAATGGGGGGTGTGGGGAAAACAACACTCCTGAATGATATCAATAACCAATTCCTTAAAAGAAATGATGATTTCTATGTTGTGATTTGGGTGGTGGTGTCTAAAGAATTAAATGTGGGAAAGATTCAGATGGATATTGGCAAGCGATTGGGCTTGTCTTGGCCAGAGAATGAAAGCAACAGCGAGACACGGGCTCATGACATTCGCAAGAACTTGAGCAGTAAGAAATTTATGCTGTTGTTGGATGATATTTGGGAATCGTTGGATCTAGAGATGGTTGGAATTCCTCATCCAAGCAGCCAAAACATGAGCAAGGTCGTTTTCACTACACGATTTGAGGACGTCTGTGGCCATATGGCTTCCGACAAGAAGATCAAAGTAGAATGTCTCCCTGAGAAAGAAGCAATGGATCTATTTCTACGGAATGTTGGTGAAGAGGCCATGAAATACCATCCAGAGATACCGATCCTTGCCAAGAGCGTTGCTAAAGAGTGCAAGGGTCTGCCCCTTGCGCTCATCACCATTGGGCGGGCCATGGCATGCAAGAAGACAACACAGGAATGGAAGCATGCAATATCAGTTCTGAGCACAAGCAAGCCACCATCGGAGATATCAGGTATGAATGATAAAATGCTTTTGCGCTTGAAATTCAGTTATGATAATCTCGATGGTGACACGATTAAATCGTGTTTCCTGTACTGCGCACTGTTTCCGGAGTACTACTCCATTCGCAAAGAAGAACTCATAGATTACTGGATAGGCGAAGGATTCTTAGATGGGTGGGATGATGATCTTGATGAAGCCCATAACAAGGGACATGATATCATTGGAAGATTAAAGGCTGCATGCTTGTTGGAGACTGGTTCTGATGAAAAGGAAGAGGTAAAGTTGCATGACGTGATTCGTGATCTGGCATTATGGATAGCTTCTGAGTGCGGGAAGAAGAAGAATAGGTTTTTGGTGAGAGCTGGCGTGGGACTGACGCATGCACCAGAATTTGAAAGGTGGAAGGAGGCCGAGAGGATATCTCTAATGGATAATGACATAAAAGAAGTAACAGAGACACCTCAATGGCCCAACCTCTTAACCTTGCTGCTCAAACGGAATTGGAATTTTCGAAAATTCCACACTGATTTTTTTCAGTTCATGCCTCTTCTTAGGGTCTTGGATCTGTCAATGTCATGGATAGTAGAGCTTCCTGCAGAGATCGGTAACTTGATAGAGCTACGGTATCTCAATCTATGTCACACGGATATCACATCATTGCCTGAAGAGATAGGAAATCTGGTAAAGCTGAAGCACTGGGACTTGCAGCATGCATCTAGTTTGCACACAATTCCTAAAGGGGTAATCTCCAGGCTTTCTGAGTTAAGAGTGCTGAAACTAATTGGATGTTATTCAAAGTGGGAAGAAGGGAGTGAGGGATTGAAAATGAGTGAGTTGGAAGGCCTGAAACGTTTAAACCATCTTAATCTCACCTTATCAAATGTGCATGCTCTTCAAAGGTTGCTCTGCTCTAGCAAGCTGCGGAACGTGACTCGATATCTAATACTGGACAGCTGTGATGATCTGACTATCTCCAACCAACTATCATCCCTTTTTACTGCAATGAAAAGTCTTCAACAGCTTGCTTTTATGGGCTGCAATGGGTTGGTGGAGGTGACAATTAGTGCGGATGCGAAGAAGGATGACGATTATCCTGTTTCGAGCCTAGAAGAGCTCATGCTTTCTTTTCTCCCTGACTTAAATTGCATTCGTGTGGGCCGCGGATGCTTCAGAAACCTTCACACCATATCGATTGTGGGGCGTGCCAAGTTGAAGAAAATTTATGGTTTACTACAACTTAAAAGTCTTGAAACAATTTGGATAGAAGATTGCTATGAGCTAGAAGAAGAAATAGGTAGGGTCATTCCTGATGATGAAGTTGGAGATATAGGGCTAATGCAACTAAAACGTATATCACTCTGGAACCTTCCAGAACTAACGAGCATCTGTAGCTATGCACTGCATTTTCCTTCGTTGGAGGAAATCGACGTCATTAATTGCCCAAAGTTGAAAAAGCTCCCTCTTTCTCTGATGGTCGTAGGCCAGTGGGGCCCACTCGTGA
Source organism: Magnolia officinalis (assembly GCA_021015155.1). Lineage (NCBI taxonomy): Eukaryota > Viridiplantae > Streptophyta > Magnoliopsida > Magnoliales > Magnoliaceae > Magnolia > Magnolia officinalis. The sequence goes on along the minus strand of JAJHSJ010000001.1, from coordinate 25,552,320 downwards.
GCAATCACTAGTGGGTGGGTCCCATTTGGTTTGACTCTTTCCGCTGCGTACTTTCTGATTCAGTTGTAATTTTCAAATTCTTATTTGAATTTGATTTAGGATAGGCGGTTGGGAAAAGATCGGATAATCTGGTCTCATCCCATCTCCTTCCTTTCCTATAAAAGGGATGCTCTCTCTCGCAGAGAATATACGATAAACCGAGAGTACATTGAAAGAAAGAAAGTGTGCGCAATAGTTTGTCCACTATAGCTTGTTCTTAGGACGATCTGATCCACAGATCGCAATCCGGGGCCACTATATACCGTAGGATCAGAGGTGTGAAGAGATCAATCTGCTCCAGTAGTAGATAGGCGGGCCATTGGAACGTCAATCTTCAGCTTTGTGAGGATCCCAATCATCGTGTAGACCGTCAGATCTTGAGGGCTCACCTTCCGCATTTACTAACAGTGGTATCAGAGCAATTTAACGGCGGATCTCCGATTATATTCATCTGAAAAAGTAAGTGGCCAATCTTTCCTTTTTGGATTGAATTCCATGTGTTTGGTGGATTATATTTTGCATATATGTTATGATGGACCCAGATGATCATGATTTCATACACCTTATGTACACCAATAGTTATTGTATTGAAATTCATGCGTGTCCATCTCACAAAAAAATTCATCAATAGTTGTTGTATTCAAATACACCACTTAAAAAGAGGCATGCTCACCTATGCACCTTTGCACACGGGTCATGAGTGTCGAATCCGAACGGTCCATAAAATGAGGAATCCTATGAAACCTAAGGAGGTGAATTTTCATGCTGATCTAAGATTCTAGTGGGCCATAGCAAAGAGAAATTCAAATCAAGGGTAGAAACTGTTTGAATTTTTATGGCCCACCAAAGTTTTGGTTCAAAATAAAAATTGGTACCAAGGGATTTCATGAGGTTCTGCTTCATGTGGACCGTTCAGATTTTCAAGATTCAAATAATATATGTTGTTAAAAAAAAAAAAAAAAAAAAAAAAAAAAAAAGAGCTGCTGGAGACGTATCTAACCAAACTACTAATAGATATGACTCTTTGTATTGCTTTGCACGTTTGTATTGACATGTAACGCACCCAGCATCATAATTGCTGTACACGTACAGAGATGTTTGGCTGGTGTACATTATAGTTGTTGTACACGTGCAAATCAGATTGGCATGTGTACATCATTGTAGTACACGTTATCTCATGTTGGATGATGTACACGTGTGCACGTATACTTGCCTGATGTGCACATGTACACATGTGTACATATGTTGGCAGATGTGTGGTATTAATGCAACATATTTTTATATTATTGGACACGTGTCATTTTTCATGTATAAAATCTCACACATGTTGTACATGGCTACTGTACATGGATGATTTCCATGGCTGCTGTACATGGCTGCTGTATATGGCTGATGTACAGCCATTGTTAATGTACACATGTTGTTGATGTACACGTGTTGTTGATGGATATCTATACAATAGCTAACGTGTGGTTCATGGATATCAATTCTATAGCTAACGTGTGGTTCATGGATATCAATAATATAACTAACGTGTTGTTGATGGATATCAATACTATAGCTAATGTGTGGTTGATGGATATCATTGCTTTAGCTAATGTGTTGCCAACAAATAATACCAGTTCTGATGATCTGGTGCAACTATACACGTGTTGATGGCTAATCTGTAACTGTACACGTGTTATACACATGTTAGCTGTACATTAGTATCTGTACACACATATATATTCACACATGTGTATTAACGTTAGCTAAGTATATCATGTTGTTGTATAGAACTGCAACACACATCATGACGTTACAACTACAACCATTTATACCAAGAATATATACAAGTGTTGTACACGCGTTGTACACATGTTGCACGCGTGCTGTACATAAGATGATTAAAAGTAGTACAGTCTTTATATTCCTGATGTTTAGCAAATCGGATGGATAGTGTAGATAAAATCTACTTTGAGAATTAGTGATTTAGTGATCATTAGTGATCGAAATGAAAATCAACCATGATGATCAATGTTGATGAAAGGATCCATCATCAACAATGATCATTAACGGTTATGATCGGATCCATCACTAATGGTCATGATCACAGGTGAAGATTGTACTCTCTTGATATCTTAGCACTTTATTTTCCTTCTGATGATGATGTTTATATGAGTGAAATAATTAGGCTTGATATGTTTAGATCTAAGCCCTCCTTATTTTTCATTTGAACACAAAGAAAAACTTAGTGCTAGAATCTTCCCTAAACTAAAGGTTGTGCATAACCTGAGTGGGAGTTAAATGTCTTCCACCAAATGATGTATGTAACCATATAATGGAAGGTTGCATGTTATGCAATTATAGTTTTATAAAAGTACCAATTTCATCTTAATTTGAGAACTTGATTGTTCTACACCGCCCATTCGGGTATGTGGACTTTCAGATCTCGTTAAGATGTGTTGACTACTTTTATATTATGAAAATTGATGTAACACGTAGAAATGCTGATGATTAGTGTCAATACCCTAGATCTTAGCTAAGTAGTGATACTCATGCAATGTAGAGATGGCCACCAAAGCGTTGATCGCTGAACAGCTGAAAGGACAACATTTCGACGGCAACAACTACGAAGACTGGTCCCGCGCGGTGCGATGCCTTCTGGACGAGGACGACATATCGCACACACTGGATGAAGCTCAAGAGGAACCCATCTTGGCTGAAAACGGAAATTTACAAGAACATAGGGTTGCGATGACTCGCTACAATAAGTGGCGAAAACAAAATCGTTCAGCCCGTAATGTCCTTCTTAGCGCTATGCACAAAGAACTCATACCTACGTATGAAGTGTATGAAACCGCTAAGGGAATCTGGGAAGCACTAAAAGATGCCTATGAGCAGAAGTCAGATGCGAGAGTTAGGGCAATGGAATTAGAATTCCAAGAGTATAGGATGCCTGTCGGCTGCCCCATCAAAGATCATATTCGTAAGATGGAGCAAATGATAGGTGCCCTTAGGAATGTTGGGTGTAAATTGACTGAAAATCAGAAGATTATAGCCATGCACCGTTCCTTGCCTGAATCTTGGGCCCAAATCAAAAGAATTCTGAACCATACTGATTCAATCACAACGTTCAGAGACTTTTGTAGCCACTTGGTACGTGAGGTTGAAATGAATGCTATTCAGCCAGGTTCGCCTAAGGCCTTTGTAGCAGAGACCCATAAGCGGAAAGCTAACAATAAATGGTCCAAAGCTCGCAAGAAAGCGAAAAAGAATAACCAAGAACAGAAGACCACAACACCTGCTCCAAATATCAAGAAGGGGAACGGAAAGAAAAAGCAGAAAAAGACAAATGTAGTCTGCTTTGTCTGTGGAAATTCCGGTCATTATGCTCGACAGTGCGCCCATAAAAAGACGGTAATTTCTCAGTCACTAAATACTTTGTTTGTAGGCGTTTGTTCTGAAATCCTTTCCGTTGATACTATATCTAACGAGTGGATTTTGGATTCAGGCGCAACAAAGCACGTGACAAGTAATCGTCGAGGACTCGAGGAATTCCGGCATGTAGCCAAGGGGAGTTACAAGCTGTACATGGGCAATAACGCTGTTGAAGACGTACAAGGGATTGACGTTTTCCATCTTCATACGCGCATAGGGCGAACAATAATACTCCGTGATATTCTATATGCACCGGGGATGCGTCGGAATTTAATTTCTGTTTCTAGGTTATTAGCTGATGGTTTTGATATTCGTTTTTCCGGGACAAGAGTTTCTTTGAGACAGAATAACCTCATATTTTCTTGGGGTAATTTAATTTCAGATTTATTTATTCTAGACGTAGAATGTGATAATGCACCTCTTGCTTTGTCTGCTATGTCGAATGAAACTGTAGTATCTGAATCTCAAAAATGGCACGCGAGGTTAAGTCACATCGGAAAGGATCGTATGACAAGACTAGTACGTTCTGGTCTGTTAGACTCCTTATCCAAAGTTGATTTGCCATTTTGTGAACATTGTGTGTCCGGGAAGACTTCGAAGAAACCATTTCCCAAAGCGGCTAGGTCAAAGGGCACACTAGAGATAATCCATTCAGATATCTGTGGACCCTTTAATGTACATGCCAGGAACGGATGTCAATAATTTGTCACTTTCATTGACGATTACTCGCGCTATGGATATGTGTATCTCATCTCACACAAATCTGAGGCTTTTGATTGTTTTCTTAAATATAAAGCTGAGGTGGAAAATCAGCTTGAGAAAAAGATTAAAATCCTTCGATCTGATAGAGGTGGCGAGTATACATCTGAAACGTTTAAATCATACTGTGAAAACGTTGGAATAGTTCGGCAGTACACAATGGCTTACACACCACAGCAAAATGGTGTTGCAGAGAGAAGGAATAGGACACTATTGGACATGGTTAGATCGATGATGGCACAAGCCAATCTTTCTACCACATTCTGGGGAGACGCACTGTTAACAGCCGTCTACGTCCTAAATAGAGTCCCATCCAAATCTATTCCTAAGACTCCATATGAGATGTGGTCTGGGAGAACTCCTTCTCTAGCCAACCTACGCCCTTGGGGATCTTTGGGATATGTTTTGCTACCTACTCCGCATAGAGGTAAACTTGATAGTAAAACCATTGAATGCGTGTTCATTAGGTACCCTATGCATTCAAAGGGATACGTTCTAGTTTATGAGGACCATGGACGATGGATTGAGATAGAATCCCGAGACGTGACCTTCGTTGAAGATAGATACCCAAGCCGAATTAAGCAAAAGGTTCCAATCCAACTTTTTGAAATACCCGATGTATCTCAGGAGAGTGGGAATTCTGCTTCACAAGACGATGATACTCCTATAGTTCATCAGGACAGTGGGAGGACATCTCAGCAGGCTCCTGAGTTACGTCGAAGCGAAAGAGGATTGATTCCCCGAAGATATTTCGATATTGAAGGGCAAACATTCTCTTGCGTTGCAGTTGATGATGATGAACCTGATTCATATCAGGATGCATTATTATCTTCTAACTCGGCCGATTGGGTAAATGCTATGGACGAAGAGATCGCTTCCATGGAGAAGAATAAAGTCTGGGAACTTGTTGATCTGCCTTCCAATCGCAAAGCGATAGGTAACAAATGGGTACTAAAGATCAAAAGAAAGGCAGATGGTACAGTGGACAAGTATAAAGCACGATTAGTTGCTAAAGGTTTTACACAACAAGAAGGCATTGACTACGAGGAGACTTTTTCACCTGTTGCAAAGTTCTCCTCAATCCGCATGATCTTGTCCATTGTCGCAAGTTTAGACTTAGAGTTATATCAGATGGATGTAAAGACCGCATTCTTAAATGGTGACTTGGATGAAGAAATATACATGCAACAGCCCATGGGTTATGTGGACAAAAAGCATCCAAAGAAAGTCTGCAAATTATTGAGATCTATCTATGGGCTGAAGCAATCTTCAAGACAGTGGTACATGAGGTTCCACTTGGCCATCACTATTTTTGGATTCACAATGAGTGAAGAAGATCATTGTGTATACATGAAACGGTCTGGAAGATCTTTTCTGATACTATCTCTATATGTAGACGATATCCTGTTAGCTGGTAATGATATGCAATTATTGACATTGACTAAAGATTGGCTATTCTCGAACTTTGAGATGAAAGACCTCGGTGAAGCCAATTTTATCCTTGGGGTAAAAATCATCAGGGATCGCCCAAAGAAATTTTTAGGTTTGTCTCAAGCAACCTATATACAAAAGATCTTAGAGCGGTTCAGGATGGAAAATTCAAAAGCTGTTGAAACCCTTATGGATAAAGCTACCAAGTTAGACAGGAAATCGTGTCCCCAGACTGAAGCCGAGAAATTGGCTATGTCCTCAGTACCTTATGCAAGCGCAGTAGGGAGCTTAATGTATGCTATGCTTTACACCAGACCGGATATTAGCTATACAGTTGGCATAGTCAGCCGTTATCAGAGTAACCCGGGACAGTCTCATTGGCAAGCCGTCAAACGTATATTCCGCTATCTCAGAGGAACAAAAGACCTAATGTTGTGTTATGAAAGCACAAGCCTCCAGCTCAAAGGATATTCTGATGCTGCTTGGGGTAATGACGCCGACGAGGGAAAGTCTACTTCAGGGTATGTATTCTTACTCGGAGGAGGAGCTATTTCTTGGTCGAGTAAGAAACAGACATCCACAGCTCTTTCATCTATGGAGGCCGAGTACATTGCATGTTGTGCTGCAGTTCAGGAGTGTGTATGGGTTCACAGATTTCTATTGAGTCTGGGTATTGTATCGAGTGTTCGTTAGCCTATATCGCTGAAGATAGACAATACTTCTGCTATTGACTTGGCAAAGGACCCTAAACACCACCAGAAATCAAAGCACATTGAGATCAAGTATCATTACGTCCGTGATCAAGTAAGAGACAAGAAGGTCGCCCTCAGCTACATTCCTACCAAGGAGATGATGGCTGATCCCATGACGAAACCTATAGCTAGAGATCTATTTCAGGTTCACGTCAGGCAGATGGGATTGAGGAGAGCTTGACTAATATACTTGTTTTGTAATACCTTTGATTTTTCATGTAATACCTTTGATCTTTCATGAATAATACATTCCATTTATTCAGTATTGAACACTAATATAACTAGGTATGAAGATCATCAGCATTTACCTTGAGATCATGTAGGATTTCTATTTTTGTCGGCAGGCCAGTCACCCACTCGCACGGGTTGACCAACCTTGAATGTACAAGAGAGGTACATTTGGGGTCATGTTTATACATTGAGGTATGAACTTCCCTTTATTGTGAATAATAAAGGATGAGGATATGATGAGTGAGTCGTATCCGCCTACAATCCTATAAAGATTTGTAGATGAGACTGATAAAGTCGAATAACATAATCGCACCATTCCTTTACATGCGATCAATGTTATGGCCTGAAATTAAAGCCAGGTTATGGGGTTATGAGATGAGTCGTACCTCATGTAGAATAACCTGCGTATTGTAGACCCGACATACACCTAGTATTGTCTACTTTACGATGTGGATTATAGCCACATGCAGGGACCCTTTACCTACAGATTGCTTTGATTCGATCTAATCATTGCAACGTGCGAGTAGCCAGTCCCGTAGGTGACTCTTTGTGTCCTTAGCTACCCTCTTGTGTATATGAGGATGAGATTGAGTGTCGCTACTTTAGTGTACAATGACGAAAGGTCCTTGATTGGCCAGACTCGGTTACGCTAGGAAAGCGGCTTGATTAATTCCAAATTACACATCTGCGTGGGGAAGATCCCATGACAGCTACACCAAGTTTCTAGAACTATTAATACGCACTTGACGACTTATCCGCCGGCAGTATCGAGTTGTTTTTATTAGGCTTTTTTTTTTTTTGCAAACAATATTTTTCTTAAAAAGCATATATATATATATATATATATATATATATATATATATATATATATATATATATATATATATAAGTATTGCTTTGAATTGATTTTAGTCGAAGTTTGTGAAAAATTAAGTTTTCAGAATAACTCGATAAGTTGGATAAGTGCGTATGTTGGCCGAGTACTCCAGATCGGGAGTTAACTCCATCCGGTGTGGTCATGCGGACTAGGACAGGCATTACAAAGCTTGGGTTATTGAGTACTAGTTAGGTGGTCACTTAGTACTTAAGCACCTGTGAGAAGATTATGGTGATCCAGCTGGTCCCACGCCTCTGATTCTGTTGATCGTGATATTTGGTATTTGATTGTTATAAGGCAAGTTAGTTGGACAGATTTATGTACCTATCCCACAATATGATTGAGTGGGAGATGATGGTCGTAGGCCAGTGGGGCCCACTCGTGAGCAATCACTAGTGGGTGGGTCCCATTTGGTTTGACTCTTTCCGCTGCGTACTTTCTGATTCAGTTGTAATTTTCAAATTCATATTTGAATTTGATTTAGGATAGGAGGTTGGGAAAAGATCGGATAATCTGGTCTCATCCCATCTCCTTCCTTTCCTATAAAAGGGATGCGCTCTCTCTCGCAGAGAATATACGATAAACCGAGAGTACATTGAAAGAAAGAAAGTGTGCGCAATAGTTTGTCCACTATAGCTTGTTCTTAGGACGATCTGATCCACAGATCGCAATCCGGGGCCACTATATACCGTAGGATCAGAGGTGTGAAGAGATCAATCTGCTCCAGTAGTAGATAGGCGGGCCATTGGAACGTCAATCTTCAGCTTTGTGAGGATCCCAATCATCGTGTAGACCGTCAGATCTTGAGGGCTCACCTTCCGCATTTACTAACATCTCTCCATAGCGCACACAATTCTCTAAGGAAGATAAGTGGTAGGAAAGAATGGTGGGATAATTTAGAGTGGGAAGAAGATGGCATCAAGTCCTATTTTCTTCCTTTTTTCCATGAATTGGATTATCGAGTGTCATTGTCAAAGTAGAAATACTTTTTAATAATTATTTCTTAGTATTGTGAGATTAATTTTAGAAAGGAGACTGTATTTTTCTTAGATCAAGTGTGCTATGTATTATTATCAGTTTAATATGTAATATATGTGTCATTAATGTACCACATGATATTTGATTAATTTCTTATGTTGGTGATTCTATGCATGAGGTGTACTGAAGTACTCTTGAGCATTGATTACGCCTGTTTTGTGTGTACGTACAAGTGAGCTAATGTACAAGCCAAGGAGAAAGTGCAATATAATCGGTCAACTTATTTCAAGCCATATATAAGAAAAGATGCGACCATGTAGATTTCTTAGGCCTCATCTAATCGGTCAACTTATTTCAAGCCAGGATGCTTTAGGCTCCCTACGCTATGTTCTGTCCAGAGGGAAGCTATCTGTTTATGCTGTTTTTGGGTTACATTTGTAGTTTTGTGTTTTCTTTTCTGGTGGTAAGGCGTGGCCCACCATAGTAAAATAAATAAATTTAGCATGATTAAATAGCATAAACAAATCCTAAAATATAATTAAAAGAGTCCTATTCAAACAAGGAAACAAATTCTGAAAATCATAAAAATTTTTGTCGTGTCATCGACTCAAAAGTCGATGGGTCGAACGGGCTCAAAAACGTCCAGAGATTAAAACTAAAAATTCTATGAATTTTGAACTATCAAACTGATTGGTCAACCTGTTGAATAGGGCCTTCAATCTGTCAACCAGATCTGTTGACCTGTCGAAACTAACAGAAATTGTCCAACGATCAATCTGGAATTTCTTGCAGAATTTTGACATGTCAACCCGATCGGTTGATTGGTCGAATTATGCTGAATTTTGTCAAATTTTTTTGAGCTTCTTCTGATACATGTGTTAGGAATGTTCTTAATCTACATCATCCTACATCAAAAATAAAATGTGCTGAAAAAATAGCAGATATATATATAGAAAAAGGAAGGATTAACAAGATGCAGCAAGAGGAGTTGCAGAGCAATTGTGCAAGTGGAGTTATTTGATACTCTAATAGAGTATTACCCTTCATATGCATGCATCTATAACTTGTACAGAACATATATAAGATTTGATCAGCCCATATGTCGTGTGCAATAAAACTTATGCCACATATGTGCCAGCATGGCACGATAGATCCATCGATCAGATGGGCACCACTATATTGATCCCTAGACCAAGTGTTAGGTTGTCCCACTGGTCAGGTGGTCCACAGTTTTCAAGACAAACGTGCACCTTTGGAAAAATTGGCTGAAGCTTTCTAACCCATCCACAATTTTCTAATATTGGACCCACAGCTGATTCGACTAGATTTTAATTTTGGAAAAATATATATGAGGTCTGACCAACCCGAGGGATGGAATAGTTCTAGCGCCCACGTGCCATGCTGGCACATGTGGAGCATGTGCAAGAGCTTTATTATATACAGTGTGCATTTAATGGATAGACTCAATACAAATCAGTTGGACTGAGTCACTGACCCCGTCATACAACTCTTGTTTTCAAACTAAAGATATGAAAAAAAAATCGAAGAGCCAATCTCATCTCTCGAAGCTAGTTATGTTTTATTTTGGATATTTTTATCAATTTAACTTTATTCAAAAATATTTAAATGCATTAAATATTATAAATTTAATTGTAAAAATAAATAAATAAATAAATAAAAATCGAGTCAGGCAACTACAGACTCTTCCAGTCTTCCAGTTGGCCCAACCTGACTAGCAATCGCGTCGAGTAGAGTTTTCGAGTTTTTGAACTATAGTCACCCCCTACTCAACTTAGGGCTGAATGAGTCACCGAATCTTTTAACCGGGTCAGTGGGCTCCAGGTTTGGCCCATTGAGTTTCGGAGCTGGGCTTTATAGTAGAGGTAGGTGGGCCAGCTATGGGCTTGATTTTGAAGCAAATTGGTAAAAGTTACTGTCTATTGAAGCCATGCCGGAGCAGGCTTCTCCCTAAATTCAAAGGCCCAGTTAAGTGATGGGTTGGGCCTAGCCTTAATACTTAGGCCCGATTATTAATCAGATAGGGTCACGCTCATCATGATGCATCCATCTTAGAAAGAAGGAATAGTAGGTCTTGCTCATCAACATGTATATAGATTTTTATTTTATCTTTCGAATATGATTTATTCTACACAAGGTTCTTTACATCTTGGCATCATGTTTTGATTATCCAAACCATTCCTTTAGTGGGTTGTGGCACAGATGGAGAAAGTTCCTATATAATAGATGATTAAGAGAGAGAAATATATATAGAAAAGGCCCACATCAATGGAAGAAATGTCCAATGCTGAAGTTTTAGGATCTTCCATTATGGGATATCTTAGGGTACCCTCATCTGTAATGGACCTGGTGCAGGAGCATTAAATGGGAGGCTAACTATTATTTCAATGCACAAAAATTATTAACCATAAATAAATATGTATAAATATTAACAGAGATTAATGACAAATTATGAGATCAGAAATACACAGAATATAATAGAAGTAAAGCTCCTGTATCAAAGAACGAATGAAATGATAAGAAGATAGTGTCAACAAACTCACTAGAAGTACGGATCTATATTGCTTTACTGAAAATTATTCGCGTCCATTTGATGACATAGATGACCGATTCGGATCTCCTGCAATAAAAATCATAATAATAATAATAATAAATAAATAAATAAATAATTTGGGATACAACTACCAATGGGCTAGGAGCGGCTGCCTCAAACACCGAGTGATTGATGCTCATAGTACAATCTCATTTTAAGGAAAAATTGGAGAATTTTTAAAGAAAAAGGAAAAAGACCTCTTTTGGAAAAGATATTAGAGCTGCTAACAGTTTGCTAATTTTTTTTCTAGAAAATACTATATATAGTAATCGTATGTTTATGTGGCGGACACCTCACGCTAAGGTGTCGGCCAACGTAAACATTAGCTTTACAAACTGTTGCAAAAATGTTACAAAAAAAATGTCACATATTGTAGCAATAGACTCTATCAAGGAAAATAAAAGACAAAACAATAGCAAAGAAAAAGAAATCATGTATACGAACCAATCAAAGAATAGAAAGGACAAAACAACAACAAAGAAAAAGGAATCATGTATACAAACCCAAGGACACAATATATGGTTCATGGCATAACATTCTCAAAAGTTCAACATAAATTTATCATATGCCTCTATACATAAAGGAGAAATAGTTTTCTTATATCTGATGTAGAGCGGGTCGCGGACAGTTTCATGGCCAAGATGGATCAGAAAAGGCCTGGTTGACGACAGAAGTGATCCGGACTGTTGGACCTTAGATCGGGCGTATCTCGCAATCCAGAATGAGTTATCTGACATAAAATATATGATTTTGGGGTAGAACGATCTACTTTAGCCAGCCAACCAACCCGGCTATGAGACTCCCGGAATTACGAAAAACCCCTGGATCGACGATCGTTTCCCTGCTTTAATTTCGTTTTTACTATAAATAGTAAGTTTTAGTTTAATTGTAACTCTTCATCCGTCGGGCTTTAGGAGTTGCGCCTAACGTGAAAAGATCTTAGAATAATTAGGAAAACGGTTTGGTGAAGCCAAATAGGACACTTACAATTTTTGGCCGAAAACCTTGCGCACTAGTAGACATCACGATCGTCTATAAATAGTAAGTTTATTATTTATAGTAAGTCGCGGATTCTAGGAGTTTTAGTCGTAGTTTGATTCTGATTTCTTTCTCATTGCTTGGTTCCCCTATTTAAAGGGTTGTGAACTCATTTTATTTCATCCATTAATCAATTTCGAATTTATTAGAATTTATTTCTATTTTCTACTTCTTTCCTCGTGGATTCGAGAAGTCTCTGTGAGGAGTCCAGAGAAGTTTCGTGGATTCGGAATAGTTATCCTCTTGAGGAAGACGGTGCTCGACCTCACGTCCTCCCTTGCGTCAGTTTGGTATCAAAGCGAGGTTTCTCCTCGGATCAATGGCTTCTAACAACGGGTCAGGCAACAATCCCATAAGCGGTGCTCCAGGGAATTTACCTTTAACGGCGGCAACTTTCGAAGTAGCGCAACAAGAGAATCGGCAAGCCATGCAAGGGATGCAGGCTTCCATCGACCGCATAGCGGATCTCTTGGCGGAAAACCTAAGACAACTCCGTGTTCTTGGTGGTAATCCTCCACCGTCAATTGCTGAAACTTGTAATCGCCCTGATCGCAGGATAGTACCGGCTGTGCATCCAAGGGTCATTCCTGAGGAAGGGGGCTCCAGTGAGGAAGAAATCAACAACATAATCTTCTAACACCCCAGACATGGCGACGATCGAGTAGATCGAACGGATCGAGAATTCAAGATGCGGGTTGATATTCCTAGCTTCAATGGCCAACTACACATTGAGGATTTTCTCGATTGGATTTCTGAAGTTCAGTGATTTTCTGATTATATGGACAACCCTGAAGCAAAGAAGATTAAGCTTGTGACCTACAAACTGAAAGGAGGAGCTTCAGTTTGGTGGGAACAATTGCAACTCGCGCGAACCATGCAGACAAAAGCACCAATCCGCACCTGGCTGTGGATGAAGTAGCTACTACGTGCCCAATTCCTCCCTAGCAATTACGATCAAGAATTATTCCAACAATACCAAAATTGTCGACAGGGTAGTCGGTCGGTGAGAGAATACGCAGAAGAATTTTACCGCCTGGCAGCGCGTAATGATTTGGTCGAGACTGAATCGCAGCAAGTTGTCCGATTCAACGGTGGATTGCGTATGACTATCTAGGATCGGGTCCAGATGCAGTCCGTCTGGACGATGAATGATGCGATCAAGTTGGCTACTCGGGCAGAAGCGTAACTTGAACGTCCTAACACACGGACCTAGCCTACTGTAACATCCAGAATTTTCACGGCCAGAGTATGCACTCGTGTCCGAGGAAGTCGGGTGTTAATATTATAAAGAGAGAATGTCTCAAGGACTTGCCCTAAGATTTTCTTTCATCAACATTACATTCACCTATATATTTGGTGGAGACCATCCAAAGAATGAAATTAACTATCTTTCTCATTCTAAAAGAAAACAATTAAATTGTCAAAGGTCCTCACAATGGGAGCATAACACAAATCCTGTTAATAATAGAAAAGTAAGCAAAACTAATTCCTATTCTCCGTCTTAGTTGTCGGGTTCTCCCTCAAGTCGGTGCTCCTCTGGTCCTTCCATCTGTTCGTCACTTGCATCGTCTGAATGGTTGGGAGAGGGTCAATGCCCTACTCATAGTGAAGGTTAACCTTTAAGATTAACAGCAATTCAAATTATTCATAACAGGTAGAGTAAGGGGCACTGATACGTCTAGTCTAATACATGAGATATCAGTATGCGTAAACATCCTACATGAGATGCATGCCTAGCATAGTGTGTGCGGCTCATCATACGTAGTGATCGTCACAATGTAGAATATAATTCATAGAAAACCCGACTCGACCCGCATCCCATAACTACGGATATTCGCCGGCATGGCCAATGCTAACGTGGATTTATGCGAACACCTCAAGGCAACACAACACGCTGTTGGGGGATTTACGTAACACGATGTGTTCATGGAGCGACTAATTGCGACATCCAATCCCGAAAAGTTGATGTAACACGTATGCCGATTTACATACATCGATTGTGCACCACGCCAACCAACCCACGGATTTACGTGCCAACCAAGAGGGCCGCTACCCGTAACGCATTACGTCCATGATAAGATAATCGATTCACTAGTCGTGATACCTCATAACACATCACTTGCTCTTATAAAGAATATAACTGAATTATGAAGAGTATAACATGAAACATGAAGAATATAAGCTGAATCATGGAGGTTCTGGGATAACAAGACACATGCCCGTGCCTTTTAAAGATCAACGGCACAAGGCCAATATAATAAGAGAAGAGTGACAATGGTCAACTTTACAAAATAAAAGTGGCAGAGCCAACTCAAATAAAATGACGAGTGACATAGCCAACTCACATATAAAGATGAGTGGCAGAGCCAACTCAATAATGGATGAGGTAGGGGCAAGGCTTGTACCCATGGCCTCACATAAATTCAGAGAAATTCTCTTATATTTGACATCAGGTCATAATCCCAAAAGGGCCAATAAATCAATTGATAAGATAATTCCCAAGGAACATGTAAATATGGAATACATGATAATTCATATCATAAAAGGCATGAAAAGGCCTAAATTGCTGGTGAAACATATAATAACATGGAAGATTCAAATCGATGTATAAAAGGAATACATGTAAAGGCAATATCAAATTCATGAAAGCATATATAGAAGCCAAAATAAACTAGTATGAAGACAGATAAAGTACAAGAATTACTGTAAGTTTAAAGGATAGAACCCTCACTCTTGGTTATCCGTCTGCTACTATCAACGTTAGATGTTTAGAAGCGCACCTTAGGATTAAATCTTGTCCTCATTCACAAGGCCCAAACGATTAAGATTACTATTGAAGTACAATTTAATTTGGCAAATTACAATTTCAGCTTTATATCTTCCAACTTAGAATATAGGTAACCATCTAGATATATCTAAGTTATACGAGTGTTATTCCACCGAGTCGACTCAATTTGCCTCAGTGGAATTCTCCACTTCTACGGTTGGGACGAAAGAAAAATAAAGAAGGAAAATAATCAAACAAGGTCAGCAACTTACCTGGCCTCGAGTCAAACTCAGTGAGTCGACTCGCCTCAACTCGGATCTCCCTTTCTTTTTTCTTTCTTTCTTTCTTTCTTTCTTTCTCTTTTTCTTTTTCTCCTTCCCTTCTTTCTTCCCTTTTCTTTTTCTTCTTTCTTCCTTTCCTTTCTTTCTTTGCAACGGCCGACTGGTTCTTTTGCTGAACGTCGGCCACTGATTTCTCTCTCTCTCTCTCGTTTTCTCTCCCGTTTCTCTCTCTTTCTCCCCCACTATCCTCTTTGACGGTGGGGTATCCTAGATTTATATAACGTGTGAGAGTTCTTGAACCTTCCATGCGAAAGCTTTACGCACAGTGTGTTTTACGCCGTCCATATGCAGCTCTGTTTCTTGCGCAGCGAACCTGCTTGCGTTGGATTTATGTTTGGCGTGAATGGCCCGTCAATCCGACCAATCCGAATCCAAGGGAGCAGTCGAAACTCCTTTTCCCAGCGTTTGGATGGTATGGATCTTCCATCCCATCAGAGGTGGTGGCCACACGTTCCCAGAACGTCCGGGAATCACGGACGTGCGCAAAGGAGTTGCGCTGAGCGTCTGGTGGGCCCGTGATTGATCCTTTCAGAGAAATCCACCCCGTCCCTTGGAGTCGTGGCGAAAAAACGGTCAGGAAGGGCTGGTCTAATTTGAGTTTGGTGTGGCCCACTATAGCTGATCTTCACGTCTTCTGTCATTCATTTGATCGCGATCTACATGTGCACACGTCCCTGGGACGCATAGGATCTCCATGGTTGTTGTCAGCTACACCGTCTGGGCTCAGTGGACGGTTTGGATCGACCATCCGGTCGAAGAGGGTGGCCCACCACTTGTCACAGCGGACGTTCGTCCGCTCCTGTGCAGGGAAGGAGAGAGAATCCTTCTCTGGTTACACTTTCATGGGTCAACCCGTATTGGCCGGGTGTCCCGGTTCCGTGCATGTCGAGTGCACTTGTGGACGTGCACACGAATCACAAGTGGGTTCCACAGGTAGGTCTTTTGTCCAATCTACACCGTTCATCCTTTTCCCCATCTAATTTAAGGGGTTGAGCCCAAAATGGACGCAGATCTGAATTTCAGGTGGACCCCACGGTAGTGTTTAAGGGCTGATCTCTATCTGGCCCACTTGTACCAAGATCTGGTGGTTGAAACTTTAAACGTACGGTTGGTTTATGATACATAGATTTTATACAAAGTTTCATGCCAAAAGGATTGAGGTAGTCATAAGCTCTTTGAATTCGAGGATCTAGATTAGTGGTATCGTCGTAATTATTTGTGGTCTAATGATTTTGTGGAATCTACTGTTCGAGGTGGTTAAAGGCACATTTCTAAGTATTTCTTATGAAGGAACTTGTGTCTAAATTCTTATGGATAGCCGGTTATTCTCAAATATGTTTAAGGGAAAATACGTATGTTGATCACATGATGAAAAGCCTTGTCTTTAAGATCAACGGTTAGATGGCCGAATTTATTGAATAAATGTAATTTCCAATGGTTAGATTTATGTAAGGGTAGGATAATTGGATTGGTAATGTACACACATATCTCCTGTTGAATCTTATGGGAACGCTCGAGGACTTTCGATGCCCGAGTGTCGAAAAGTTTGGGGCGTTACAATCTACCCCCCTTAAAGAAAATTTCGTCCTCGAAATTCTTTACTGTTTGTTATGGAATAGTGACCAGGTTGTTCCGTAATACATTACTCTTCACTCTTTGGTTAGTGTATATATTTCTCTATGATGCTCATAAGAAAGTATTGAAACTATTACTATCTATCCCTCAAAAATTTAATCTTACCTCCCGCACTAGCCTTTGTTGAAGAGGTTGGGGTGCTTTTCCTTCATTTCTTCCTCGCGCTCCCAGGTTGCTTCTTCTTGGCCGTGATGTGACCACAGGATTTTGACCAGAGGAATAACTTTGGTTCGAAGAATTTGGTCCTTGCGATCGAGGATCTGTACGGGTTCTTCCACGTAAGTGGCGTTATCGCTCAGTTCTATTCGTTCCCAGTTGATAATGTGAGAGGCGTCTGGTTCGTACTTCCTCAGCATGGAGATATGAAAGACGTTATGAACATTGGACAGTTGAGGGGGCAGCGCAATACGGTAAGCTACCTCTCCTACTCTTTCTAATATCTCGAATGGGCCGATATACCTGGGTGCTAGTTTGCCCTTTTTTCCGAAACGCATCATGCCCTTCATAGGAGAGACTTTGAGGAATACCTTGTCCCCTTCGAAGAATTCAAGATTACGTCGCTGACTGTCCGCGTAGCTTTTCTGTCTGCTTTGTGCCGTTTGTAAGCGTTTCCTTATCAGATCAATTTTCTCAGAAGTAATTTGAACAATTTCGGGCCCTAGTGTGCTCTTTTCTCCCACTTCTGCCCAACATTGCGAGGTATGGCAAGGTCGTCCTTATAGGGCCTCGAATGGGGTCATGCCAATACTTGCTTGGAAGCTGTTGTTGTAAGCAAACTCAACGAGGTGAAGATAGTCATCCCAACTGCCCTTGAAATCCAGAATACAGGATCTCAACATGTCCTCGAGTACTTGATTCACCCTTTCTGTCTGTCCATCTGACTGGGGGTGGAAAGCGGTACTGTGATTCAGGGAAGTCCCTAGTGCTGTCTGTAGTTTAGTCCAGAGGTTTGAGGTGAAGCGGGAGTCCCTGTCTGATATGATCGTAGATGAAATTCCGTGGAGTCGTACCACATTTTTTATGTACAACTCTGCTAATTCATTCATTGATGCAGTGATTTTCATGGGTATAAAGTGAGCTGACTTAGTCAGTCGGTCCACTATTACCCATATTGAATCGTGGTTTCTTCTTGTTTTTGGAAGTCCTACTATGAAGTCCATCGATATAGAGTCCCATTTCCATAAGGGTATCTCGAGGGGTTGTAGCAGTCCAGCTGGCTTCTGATGTTCGGCTTTTACTTGTTGGCAAGTGAGGCATTTAGCCACATAGGCGGCGATTTCTCTTTTCGTATTATTCCACCAATACTGACGCTTTACGTCCTGATACATCTTGGTGCTCCCGGGATGGATGGTTAATTTGGATCGGTGGGCGTCGTCCAATACGGCTAACCTTATCTCTGGCTTGTTGGGTACGCATAATCTATTACAACATCTCAGTCCACCATCCGGGCCCACTTGCCATCTCGAATCCTGGTTCTCTACTGCCTTCAAATAGCGCTCCTGCAGTTCTTCGTCCTGTCCCTGTGCTTCGATGATTTGACGTAGCAGCGAGGGTTCCACGGATAGATTTCCGAGCAGGGTGTTCCCTTTTCCTACGTCTAGCTGAATATTAAAACCCTTTATGAAGTCCAGCATTTTCCATTCTTCGAGTGTGATTACCGCTGCCGAAATGTGAGTCTTCCTGCGACTGAGTGCGTCAGCCACTACGTTTGCCTTCCCCGGGTGATATTGTATCTCAAATTTGTAGTCCTTTAGGGTTTCCATCCATCGGCGTTGACGCATGTTTAGTTCCTTTTGGTCGAACAAGTACTTAAGGCTCTTGTGATCAGTGTTAAGCTTGAATTGTTCCCCATATAAGTAATGCCTCCACAATTTGAGAGCAAACACCACGGCTGCTAGTTCTAGGTCATGTGTTGGATAATTTTGTTCATGCACCTTCAGTTGTCTGGACGCATACGCGATCACCTTGTTGTTCTGCATGAGCACGCATCCCAAACCTTCGAGAGAGGCGTCTGTATATACCGTAAATTCCACTCCTTCCTCGGGTAGGGTGAGTACGGGGGAGGAAGTTAACCTTTTCTTGAGTTCTTGGAAGGCTTCTTCGGCTTTTCCATCCCATTAAAAACGTGCATTCTTCTTCGTTAGGTTGGTTAGCGGTCGGGCTATTTTGGAAAACTCCTTGATGAACCGCCGATAGTACCCTGCTAACCCTAAAAAACTTCTAATCTCGGTGACGGTATCTGGTCTGGCCCATTGGAGAACGGCCTCTACTTTGGCCGGGTCTACTGCGATGCCTTGACGATTCACCACGTGTCCTAGGAATCTAACTTCTTCTTTCCAGAACTCACATTTCGAGAGCTTAGCGTATAGTTGATTCTCTTCCAGCAAGCTTAGCACCTTTCGCAAGTGAACCTCGTGTTCTTCTTTACTTCGCGAGTAGATTAAGATGTCATCGATGAAGACTATAATGAATTGGTCGAGGAACGGTCTAAAAATACGGTTCATGAGATCCATAAAAACGGCTGGGGCATTCGTGAGACCGAAGGGCATTACCAGGAATTCAAAATGTCCGTACCTTGTCCTAAATGCGGTCTTATGTATATCCTCATCCTTAATCCTCAGCTGATGGTACCCTGATCTCAGATCAATCTTTGAAAAGAATTGGGCTCCCTTCAGTTGGTCAAATAGGTCGTCGATACGGGGGAGCGGGTACTTGTTCTTTACTGTTGCTGATTTAGGCGACGATAGTCAATGCACAATCTCAGAGACCCGTCTTTCTTCTTGACGAACAACACCGGCGCGCCCCAAGGAGAAACGCTTGGTTGAATAAATCCCTGGTTCAAGAGTTCTTCTAACTGTTTCTTAAGTTCCGCCAACTCGACCGGTGCCATACGGAAAGCGGGTAGGGCAATTGGGGCGGCCCCAGGCATTAGGTCGATACTGAAGTCTACCTCCCTCCTGGGAGGCAGTCCGGGTATCTCCCGGAATACCCTGGTGAATTCTTTGACCACCGGGATTTGTTCTACGGATACCTCTTCCAAGCTCATTATTCGTGGTAAGGGTTCCCCCCTCGTTCTTCCTTGTATTGTGATAGGAGATCGCCCCGCTGTGGTGAAGGTGATCCTCCTGGTCTTAATCTCAATGATTGCCCTAGTTTCATCCATCCAGTCCGTCCCCAGGATTACGTCGAAGCATTTCATGTTTATTATCACTAGGTTAACGGATATTACGAGGCCTGCGATAGTGATGGGGCAGTTTTCGCAGTATTTGTTTAATTCCACCACTTTCCCTAAAGGCGAAGCCACAGTGATTGTCTCCTTGGTGCGTTTTAATCCTAAATTTAACCGTCCTACTATCGAACTTGAGATAAAAGACATAGTAGCTCCACAATCAAATAAAATTACAGTAGGGGTATCTTGGATAGTAGCCGTACCTTCTATTAGTCCTGAGGCAGTGTCTGCGTCTTCCGGTGTCCTCATGGCGTATAGACGGCCTTGGGATTTTTGGGGCGCACTTAGGCCAGACGGTTGCTTCTGAGATGGAACGGGGCGCCCCTCGTCTCTCATTTTCTTATAGCAGTTCTTCATATCGTGTCCCAACTTCTGGCAGTAGCCGCATCCCGGGCGACTGTCCCGTGGCTTCTTGTCTTCAGCGGTTCCGGCTTGTTGCGGGGCAATCTTTGGTCTTTTGTCGGAGAGTGGTGGCATTCCAGGGTTTGTTCTGAGCCTCTTCCCGGCTTCGTGTTGCTGTATCCTGGCCCATGATCTACGATCGTCGTCATTTTCGGCTCGAGTAGCCTTGTCAATCGCGTCAGCATAACTTTCTAGATTTAAGCAACATATCTTGGAGTGGATCGAAGGTCGAAGGCCATCTTTAAATCGCTTGATCTTGAAATCTTTGTCGTCGACTAATCTCGGCGCATAGCGTGATAACTCCGTGAACTTAGCCTCATACTGGGCGACGGTCATCTCGCCTTGGGTGAGTTTCAAGAACTCGGACATCTTTTCGTCTCGGTACGACCTTGGAAAGTACTTATCAAAGAACCTCCTCTCGAAGTCTTCCCAGCGCCAGGCACGGCTCTCAGGGACGGCCCTTTCTGTCGTCTCCCACCAATTGACTGCTTCTCCTTCGAACTTGAACGTAGCTAAAGAAACTTTGAGGTGGTCCGGGCATGCCATGGTCCTTAGTATTCTTTTGGTCTGTTTTACCCAGCGTTCAGCCGTCTCTGGATTTGGGGTACCCGAGAATACTGGGGGCCTTAGCTTCAAGAATTTTTCTAACATGAAGGTTTCGTCGTGTCGTTCTGTGCGAGGGGGGGGGGTTGGTGCAGGGGTGTGAGTAGGCGGAGACAGAGATGTTGCGGCTCGTGGGGAGTTGTTGTCAGCCTGTTGTTGTAGTCTGTCCATGGTCTGCTGGGTCTTTTCCATAAATGTCTCTATCCGTCCCAGGATGGAGTAGAATGGTGCCCATGCTTGGGTATCTGGGGGTACCTGCCCTAGGGGTGGCCCTGGGAGCGTAGCCCCTTGGTGGGTTGCCGATAACGAGGGCGTGAATTCTCCCATGGCTGCTTCTTGAGGGGTGTCTCCCTGTCTTGTCTGTATTGGGGGCAGGGAGTTAGATCGGGTAGTCTTCTTCTTAGGCGCCATCTCTCCTGTGAATGGAAAAATATGTTAGCGTTGAAAACAATGCCCAAGGGTTCTTTAAGGCATTAAGGATGTGTCTTACTTACTGGTGTCTCTAGATTTATCATGGGGGAGTCCTAGGATTCCATTGCTGCTAAGTTTCCCGTCTTCCTTATGGGGAGCCTAAATGTGGTTTTCTGTTTCGTAGACCATATTATTCCCTTGCGGATCTAGTTTTCATATGTATATGTTTAATTTACAATTTAAAGCTTATGATGGTCTATCCCCCTTAGGCCCAGTTAATCTCAAACTTGGGCTCTGATACCAACTGTAACATCCCGAATTTTCACGGCCAGAGTATGCACTCGTGTCCGAGGAAGTCGGGTGTTAATATTATAAAGAGAGAATGTCTCAAGGACTTGTCCTAAGATTTTCTTTCATCAACATTACACTCACCTATATATTTGGTGGAGACCATCCAAAGAATGAAATTAACTATCTTTCTCATTCTAAAAGAAAACAATTAAATTGTCAAAGGTCCTCACAATGGGAGCATAACACAAATCCTGTTAATAATAGAAAAGTAAGCAAAACTAATTCCTATTCTCCGTCTTAGTTGTCGGGTTCTCCCTCAAGTCGGTGCTCCTCTGGTTCTTCCATCTGTTCGTCACTTACATCGTCTGAATGGTTGGGAGAGGGTCAATGCCCTACTCATAGTGAAGGTTAACCTTTAAGATTAACAGCAATTCAAATGATTCATAACAGGTAGACTAAGGGGCACTGATACGTCTAGTCTAATACATGAGATATTAGTATGCGTAAACATCCTACATGAGATGCATGCCTAGCATAGTGTGTGCGGCTCATCATACGTAGTGATCGTCACAATGTAGAATATAATTCATAGAAAACCCGACTCGACCCGCATCCCATAACTACGGATATTCGCCGGCATGGCCAACGCTAACGTGGATTTATGCGAACACCTCAAGGCAACACAACATGTTGTTGGGGGATTTACGTAACACGATGTGTTCATGGAGCGACTAATTGCGACATCC
The DNA here is from genome assembly GCA_021015155.1 of Magnolia officinalis. Taxonomy (NCBI): domain Eukaryota; kingdom Viridiplantae; phylum Streptophyta; class Magnoliopsida; order Magnoliales; family Magnoliaceae; genus Magnolia; species Magnolia officinalis. Next base: position 25,529,759 of record JAJHSJ010000001.1, on the reverse strand, counting down.
AATCCCGAAAAGTTGATGTAACACGTATGCCGATTTACATACATCGATTGTGCACCACGCCAACCAACCCACGGATTTACGTGCCGACCAAGAGGGCCGCTACCCGTAACGCATTACGTCCATGATAAGATAATCGATTCACTAGTCGTGATACCTCATAACACATCACTTGCTCTTATAAAGAATATAACTGAATTATGAAGAGTATAACATGAAACATGAAGAATATAAGTTGAATCATGGAGGTTCTGGGATAACAAGACACATGCCCGTGCCTTTTAAAGATAGACGGCACAAGGCCAATATAATAAGAGAAGAGTGACAATGGTCAACTTTACAAAATAAAAGTGGCAGAGCCAACTCAAATAAAATGACGAGTGACATAGCTAACTCAAATATAAAGATGAGTGGCAGAGCCAACTCAATAATGGATGAGGTAGGGGCAAGGCTTGTACCCATGGCCTCACATAAATTCAGAGAAATTCTCTTATATTTGACATCAGGTCATAATCCCAAAAGGGCCAATAAATCAATTGATAAGATAATTCCCAAGGAACATGTAAATATGGAATACATGATAATTCATATCATAAAAGGCATGAAAAGGCCTAAATTGCTGGTGAAACATATAATAAAATGGAAGATTCAAATCGATGTATAAAAGGAATACATGTAAAGGCAATATCAAATTCATGAAAGCATATATAGAAGCTAAAATAAACTAGTATGAAGACAGATAAAGTACAAGAATTACTTTAAGTTTAAAGGATAGAACCCTCACTCTTGGTTATCCGTCTGCTACTATCAACGTTAGATGTTCAGAAGCGCACCTTAGGATTAAATCTTGTCCTCATTCACAAGGCCCAAACGATTAAGATTACTGTTGAAGTACAATTTAATTTGGCAAATTACAATTTCAGCTTTATATCTTCCAACTTAGAATATAGGTAACCATCTAGATATATCTAAGTTATACGAGTGTTATTCCACCGAGTCGACTCAATTTGCCTCAGTGGAATTCTCCACTTCTACGATTGGGACGAAAGAAAAATAAAGAAGGAAAATAATCAAACAAGGTCAGCAACTTACCTGGCCTCGAGTCAAACTTAGTGAGTCGACTCGCCTCAACTCGGATCTCCCTTTCTTTTTTCTTTCTTTCTTTCTTTCTTTCTTTCTTTCTCTTTTTCTTTTTCTCCTTCCCTTGTTTCTTCCCTTTTCTTTTTCTTCTTTCTTCCTTTCCTTTCTTTCTTTGCAACGGCCGACTGGATCTTTTGCTGAACGTCAGCCACTGATTTCTCTCTCTCTCTCTCTCTCTCTCGTTTTCTCTCCCGTTTCTCTCTCTTTCTCCCCCACTATCCTCTTTGACGGTGGGGTAACCTAGATTTATATAACGTGTGAGAGTTCTTGAACCTTCCATGCGAAAGCTTTACGCACAGTGTGTTTTACGCCGTCCATATGCAGCTCTGTTTCTTGCGCAGCGAACCTGCTTGCGTTGGATTTATGTTTGGCTTGAATGGCCCGTCAATCCGACCAATCCGAATCCAAGGGAGCAGTCGAAACTCCTTTTCCCAGCGTTTGGATGGTATGGATCTTCCATCCCATCAGAGGTGGTGGCCACACGTTCCCAGAACGTCCGGGAATCACGGACGTGCGCACAGGAGTTGCGCTGAGCGTCTGGTGGGCCCGTGATTGATCCTTTCAGAGAAATCCACCCCGTCCCTTGGAGTCGTGGCGAAAAAACGGTCAGGAAGGGCTGGTCTAATTTGAGTTTGGTGTGGCCCACTATAGCTGATCTTCACGTCTTCTGTCATTCATTTGATCGCGATCTACATGTGCACACGTCCCTGGGACGCATAGGATCTCCATGGTTGTTGTCAGCTACACCGTCCGGGCTCAGTGGACGGTTTGGATCGACCATCCGGTCGAAGAGGGTGGCCCACCACTTGTCACAGCGGACGTTCGTCCGCTCGTGCGCAGGGAAGGAGAGAGAATCCTTCTCTGGTTACACTTTCACGGGTCAACCTGTATTGGCAGGGTGTCCCGGTTCCGTGCATGTCGAGTGCACTTGTGGACGTGCACACGAATCACAAGTGGGTTCCACAGGTAGGTCTTTTGTCCAATCTACACCGTTCATCCTTTTCCCCATCTAATTTAAGGGGTTGAGCCCAAAATGGACGCAGATCCGAATTTCAGGTGGACCCCACGGTAGTGTTTAAGGGCTGATCTCTATCTGGCCCACTTGTACCAAGATCTGGTGGTTGAAACTTTAAACGTACGGTTGGTTTATGATACATAGATTTTATACAAAGTTTCATGCCAAAAGGATTGAGGTAGTCATAAGCTCTTTGAATTCGAGGATCTAGATTAGTGGTATCGTCGTAATTATTTGTGGTCTAATGATTTTGTGGAATCTACTGTTCGAGGTGGTTAAAGGCACATTTCTAAGTATTTCTTATGAAGGAACTTGTGTCTAAATTCTTATGGATATCCGGTTATTCTCAAATATGTTTAAGGGAAAATACGTATGTTGATCACATGATGAAAAGCCTTGTCTTTAAGATCAACGGTTAGATGGCCGAATTTATTGAATAAATGTAATTTCCAATGGTTAGATTTATGTAAGGGTAGGATAATTGGATTGGTAATGTACACACATATCTCCTGTTGAATCTTATGGGAACGCTCGAGGACTTTCGATGCCCGAGTGTCGAAAAGTTTGGGGCGTTACACCTACTAACAGATTCCTGTGGCAGGTCCGCCCCAGGGAATTGCACAGCCCAAGGGGAAGGAGCCCGTAGGAGCACGTACTCAACCTCCTACGTCTGAGAACTGAGATCAGGGAAGCGAGCAAGCTAGACCCCAAGGGAGCGTATCGACTACTGCTGGTCCAAGTAGAATCCCGAACCCCTATGCTCGGCCAAGGCCCGACAACTGCTATCGTTGTGGCCAACCGGGCCACCTATCAAATACTTGTCCCCAGCGAAAAGTGGCAAACCTCGTCATCAATGATGGTAGTACTGATAACGCTTATGAAGATCCAGATATTGAAGAACAAGAGCATACCACCGAGGACGAGGCAGATTCAGGTTGGGTTCAGCAAGATCACAGCGAGTCGCTCGTCGTGAGGCGACTATTATATGCACCAAGAAAAGAAGTGCATCTACAGCGGCATAACATCTTCCGCACTAGGTGTATGGTGAATCGAGAGGTTTGTGATGTGATCATTGACAGTGGGTGCAGCGAGAACATCGTCTCCAAGGTTATGGTGGAAAAATTGCAATTGAAAACGGAGCGTCATCCCTCTCCATACACAATCGGTTGGATCAAGAAGGTCAGTGAAATAAAGGTAACTGGACGTTGCACCATATCATTTTCAATTGACAAACATTATAAGGATGAAGTAGTATGCGATGTGGTTGACATGGAAGCATGTCACATACTACTCGGTCGGCCCTGGCGATCTAACCATGACGCCACTCATAAAGGGCGAGATAACATATATATCTTCGTCAAGAACGGCCGGAAGACCATATTGGCCCCTATGGATCCAGAGGGACCACCTGAAACTTCTAAAGCGGAGGGTCGTTTTCTCTTAACTATATGGGACTTCGTGAAAAAATCCATGGAAACAGGACAGACTTATGCATGAATTGTAAAAGGGGAAGAACTCGAGCATACCATCATCCCTGAAAGACTAAGGCCCCTGCTACATGGATTTAAAGAAATCTGACTCAAGGACCTTCCCGATGGGTTACCTCCCATGTGAGATATCCAACACCATACCGACTTTGTCCCTTGGTCCAGTTTACCTAATCGTCCTCATTATCGAATGAGTCCGAATGAGTGCGAGATTCTGCAGGGACAAGTAGAGGAGTTAATCCGTAAGGGTCTTATTCGAGAAAGCATGAGTCCATGTGCTGTACTAGCTCTATTAACTCCAAAGAAAGATGGGAGTTGGCGCATGTGTGTCGACAGCCGAGCCATCAACAAAATCACCATAAAATACAAGTTTTCTATACCACGGTTGGACGATATGCTGGACATGCTAGAGGGTATAAAAATATTCTCTAAATTGGACCTAAGGAGAAGCTACCATCAGATTCGAATACGGCCGGGTGATGAGTGAAAAACGACCTTTAAGATCAAGGAAGGATTATACGAATGGATGGTCATGCCCTTCGGTCTTTCGAATGCGCCTAACACATTTATGAGATTGATGAACCAAGTTCTGAAACATTTCATTGAGCGGTTCGTTGTGGTTTATTTCGATGATATTTTGATATACAGTCAAGACGAAACCACCCATATGGAACACCTCAAGAAGGTCCTTCAAGTGCTCACTAAAAATAAATTGTATCTCAATTTAAAAAAGTACAGCTTCATGACTGATAGCCTATTGTTTCTGGTTTTTGTTGTAACATTCACGGGCATTCGGGTGGACGAGGAAAAGGTGAAGGAAATCAGAGAATGGTCGGTTCCCACAAATATTCACGAAGTGCGAAGTTTTCATGGACTGGCGATATTCTATCGTCGGTTTGTGAAAAATTTCAGTACCATTGTGTCACCAATCACAGATTACATGAAGAAATGGCAGTTTCAGTGGACTGACGAAGCCGATAGGAGCTTTGCCGAGATCAAGCGCAGATTATTCACGACCCCGGTTTTTGTACTTCCCAACTTCGACAAACTATTTGAAGTTAAATGTGATGCCTCATATGTCGGAATTGGGGGAGTTTTGTCTCAAGAGGGTAAGCCTGTAGCCTTCTACAGTGAGAAACTTAGCGATGCACGCAAAAAGTGGTTTACATATGAGATCGAGTTATACGCGGTGGTCTAGACATTGTGACACTGGCGACATTATTTGATTCAAAGAGAATTCATACTTTACACGAACCATCAAGCTCTCAAATTCATTAATAGTCAAGCTAACATTAACCGTGTGTATGCTAGATGGATCTCGTTTTTGCAAGAATTCACGTTCGTACTAAAACACAAGTTAGGGCAACAGAACAAAGTAGCTGATGCACTGAGTCGTCGTGCGAATTTGTTAATCACTATGAGCAATGAGGTTGTCGGGTTCGAGCACCTCAAAGACATATACCGACGACAACGACTTCAAGGACGCATGGGTTACATGCCAAGAAGGTCACTCCGGCGACTTACATATGTAAAACGGGTTCCTTTTCAAGGAAAATCGACTGTGCATCCCGAACAGTTCGCTAAGGGAACAAATAATCCAAGAGCTACATGTAGGTGGCCTCAGTGGACACCTTGGGTGAGACAAGACGTGAGCTCTTGTGGAAAAATGGCATTAGTAGCCGCAATTGGTACGTGATGTAGGAAAGGTAGTCCAACGTTGTTATATTTGTCAGACCTCTAAGGGGCAATCTCATAATACAGGCCTCTACACCCTGTTACCCATGCCTGATGGTCCTTGGGAGGATTTATCTATGGACTTCGTGCTTGGTCTCCCACGAACGCAACGCGGCATGGATTCGGTGTTCGTGGTAGTAGATCGTTTCTCCAAGATGACGCATTTTATTTCATACAAGAAGACTCTCAATGTAACACACGTGACGAATCTATTCCTCAGAGAAATTGTGCTGCTAGACGGGGTTCCCAAGACTATTACTTCTGATCGTGACACGAAGTTCATAAGCCACTTTTGGCGAACTTTGTGGACTCGATTCGATACACGACTTCAGTTCAGCAGCGCCTACCACCTACAGACTAACGATCAAACTAAGGTTATGAATCGCATATTGGGAAACCTCCTTCAATGTATTTCAGGAGAAAAACCGAAGCAGTGAGATTTGACTTTGTCTCAATCGGAGTTTACATTCAACAACATGGTGAACCGCTCGATAAGAAAATCCTCATTCCAGGTTATTTACGGACGAGTACCTCGCCACACACTAGACTTGGTTCCTCTGCCAAGATCCCAAGCATGAGCATTGCAGCAGAACATATGGCTGACAAGATCATGGGCATTCATGCGGAGGTACAAACTAAGCTACATGCCTCGAACAAAAAGTATAAGGAACAAGCGGACAAGCATCGACGACAAAAAGTGTTTGAGGTGGGCAACCAAGTAATGATCCTTATGCGTAAAGAACGATTTTCAACCGGAACGTACAACAAGTTGAAGAATAAAAAGATTGAATGGGTACCAATCATCCGAAAGATCAATGACAATGCTTATATTGTTGATCTTCCAAATGACATGGCGATCTCACGGACTTTCAACGTCGCGGACCTGACCAAGTATCATGAACCAACGCAGGATGAGAACTCTAGGATGAGTTCTTTTGAAGTGGAGGGGACTGATGTAGAGCGGGTCGCGGACAGTTTCATGGCCAAGATGGATCAGAAAAGGCCCGGTCGACGACAGAAGTGATCCGGACCGTCAGACCTTAGATCGGGGGTATCTCGCAATCCGGAATGAGTTATCTAATGTAAAATATATGATTTTGGGGTAGAACGAGCTACTTTAGCCAACCAACCCAGTTATACAGGGTTGCGATGCTCGGAATTGCGAAAAACCCTTGGATCGACGATCGTTTCCCTGCTTTAATTTTGTTTTTACTATAAATAGTAAGTTTTAGTTTGATTATAACTCTTCATCCACCGGGCTTTAGGAGTTGCACCCAACGTGAAAAGAGCTTAGAATAATTAGGAAAACTGTTTGGTGAAGCCAAATAGGACACTTACTATTTTTGGCCGAAAACCTTGCGCACTAGTAGACATCACGACCATCTATAAATAGTAAGTTTACTATTTATAGTAAGTCGCGGATTCTAGGAGTTTTAGTCGTAGTTTGATTCCGATTTCTTTCTCATTGCTTGGTTCCCCTATTTAAAGGGTTGTGAACTCGTTTTATTTCATTCATTAATCAATTTTGAATTTATTAGAATTTATTTCTATTTTCTGCTTTCTTTCTTTGTGGATTCGAGAAGTCTCTATGAGGAGTCCAAAGAAGTTCCGTGGATTCGGAATAGTTATCCTCTTGAGGAAGATGGTGCTCGACCTCACGTCCTCCCCTGCGTCAATATCTCTAATGTAGGACTATTCCTACCAGCAAAAAGCAAAGATAGCTCATAGTACTTTTTACTCAAACTTTCTCTCTTTTATTTAAATTAGAAATAAAAAATCATACCATTATTAAACCAACACCAACTGTTCTCTCTCTCTCATGGCTCTCTCTTCTATTTCCCCATCTCTATAAATATAGTTTATATGGAAGAGGAAGTCACTAGTACATTTTTCTTTTCTTTTGTGAGATATATTGAACATTGATGCGAGTCTTGTATCGGGGTGAATAAATCCTCAAGTCATATTTGAATTCTAGATTTTTACTCCAAACGATACAAAACTTATTAATGGCCTTGCAAGGATACATTGTATCAACGAAGCCCATGACCAGTTGCCAAGTTAAGGCTAGTGCATGGAAGTTGTAATACGCATGAAACCTTAATTTTTTCCCAATTGCCTGGATCTTGGCCGTCAATGAGAATGTCCTTGACTTCGTCCTACTTCAAAAGATGGTGAGGCAGCTTGTAATTAAAATGTCTCATTCCGGTGAACTAGTAAAATGTGTGGGCCTCCCATCACCAACATGTGCAGCTGATGAGACTACCGATGAAAAACATCAACGGGGATTGGCCAAAAAACGAACCCAGGATGACTGAACTATCTGAACCGTTTGATCAAAGACCTTCGCATGTAGAACATGAACCACTGATTTCATTTTGTTTCTCACCATGTGTTAAGGCCCAAGACGGGATGCTCAAATTTAATGTGCTATTTCACACAATGGTCAATGACTACTACAACACCGTGTAAGGTGTTGATTTATGTGGGCCAACATCAATAATGCATTTTTCTAGTACTTGGGGAAGATAGCTAATACAATATTGGAATGGGATTATTTTGGCAATGCCAAGAAATGATGATTCATATCAATTGATTTCATTTTCATGCCAGTCCTAGTGAGTTTATAAATCCATCAAAATTTGCCGGCGACTGGTGCAGGAACTAACTGTTCCAAGCCTGTCTGTGGGATCCCGTTTGAATTGCCACATCCACCATCGAGAAAGTTGTAGCCACGTACATTTGTCTAGGAGTCCTACATAGTCTAACATCTGGATTGTTGATGGGCCAACCCATCATAGGCTGGGATTGGGCTGGAGTATCAGGCCTGAGGGCCAAGCTCAAGCTTAAAATTTAGGCTCGTTTCTAAATGGGTTGGTTTTGGACCATCTACAACAGCCCTCAGCCCGGCCTTTCATATAATATATAGAAATCATCATTTATTCTTCATGTTACTGCTCCCACTCGCTGAAGTAGAGCGGGTCGCGGACAATTTCATGGCCCAAGATGGACTAGAGAAAGCCCGATCGGAGGCAGAAGTGATCCGGACCATCATAAGCCCATGCCAAATTTGCGAGATTCCATCAGATCGACCATCGGAAATCCATTTTATTTCTGTTTTTACTATTTATAATAAGTTTTAATTTGATCATAACTTTTGATCCATTGAGTTTTAGAAGTTGAGCCTACCATGTAAAGGGTTTAGAAAAATTAGGGGAATAATGTGGTCAAGCCAAATTGGACACTTCCTATTTTTAGCTGAAAACCATGAAGTCTAGTGGAAATTATGATAGTCTGTAAATAGTAAATTTACTATTTATGTTAAGTCACAATTTTAGAGAGTTTAAGTAATAGTTTGATTCTGAAACTTCTTCCAAGGGTTGATATCAATATTTAAGGGAGCCTAAACTCATTTTTATTATCAATCAATTTATTTTCAATTTTATTAGAATTCATTTCTATTTTCTCTCTCCTCGTGCATGGATGTGTGAGAGTTGTGTTCATGTCATGGTGACGTAGGGCTGGGCAAGCTCTGTTGAACCCTAGCTTGCATTGTTCAAGACACACTTGAGCCTGTGATAGGCCACAATAGTCCAGCCAAGTCCAGCCCAAAATGAAATGGTTATCCTGGGGCTGAGCCTGAGGGTTGATCAGGTTGGAGCCTATCCTGGCCCAGGCTCTTGACGAGCCAAAATAATCCAGCTAAGCCCCCACTTGAAATGTTCATACTACATCTGTGCCTGAGGGTCAGGCATAAGACAACCCAAAACAGTCCAGCCAAGCCCAGCCCGAAATGTTTTTTTAAGCCCAAACGCAATGGTTGATCGGTTAGAGGGAGATGGGAGAGATGGGAGTGTGAGTGACACAGGACCCGGATTAGCTACTGAACTAGGCAGTAGCAAGTCTCCTACTGAAGTGAGGTCACCACGTTCTGTGGGCCCCACCATGATGTATGTGTTGTATCCACACGACCCATCCATTTGGAGAGATCATTTTAGAGAATGATACAAAGAACTAGTCAGATCCAAAGCTCAAGTGGACCCCACCACAGAAAACAGTGAGGATTGAACCTCTACCATTAAAAAAAATTTTGTGCCACCGAAGTTTTTGATCAAGCTGATATTTGTGTTTTTCCTTATTTCATGTATGTGTTAACGTATATATTGGTTGGATCTCAAATAAACACCACGGTGGACCCTAAGAAGATTTCAACGGTGGGCGTCACTGTCCCCACTTTTTTGTGGTGGGTCCACTTGAACTTTAGATCTACCTCTAAAGTAATCTCTCCAAATAGATGGATGGTGTAGATACAACACATAGTGGTGCCCACCTAATGTGGTGACGGAACTTCAGTAGCGAGTCTCACTACCGTCGGGTTCAGTAGCTAATTCGCGCTCTTGCAAGTTGCAACCTATTTGTTTGCTGTTATTGAGATCCACATGACCCACACGTTCAAAACCTATCACATGAATTATACATACACGCACCGACATCTTTGCACACCTTATACAGGTTTTCAATTCTGACAAGCACGAGCCATGGTCAGTAATCCAGATCAATGGCTGGTTTCCTATAACAAGATAGACCATGCCCCAAAAATCTCCCAGCTATGAATATTAGATAAAACCAATCATGGAACTTTTTAAGTAGATCAAGTTGTAAATTTTTTTTTTCTTATTTGTATAGTTTTCAGCCATAGATCAAAGGGTTAAGATTGTCCCATCGATGTAATTTTTAACTTATACTCCATCCACTGTAGAACACAACAGACCAATAGTTTTGATCGCCAAAACATGGGCCCCACTTGTAGGAAATGAAACCTGAATATGCATATCTCATGAAATCCTTTAACATAAAATTTCTCTCAATCCCCTTTGACAGCCCTTCTTCACGTTGACCAACCTGTAATGTGTAAAGAAATGTACCATCAAATAAATAAATAAATACATATAGCATGTCCTTAATAATTCAAAATGCCCCCAATAATGTTAGTCCACCCGTCACCGTTAATATTTTAAAATTCAAAGGCAACAACAAAATCCAAGTGTTTCACACCAGATCCATAGCTCAGACTAAGTGGAGTACCTCGTTTCAACACTTGAGGTCTTGGTATTGATCCCTAGCAGGGGTGGCTAACATGGAGTGTGTGTACTGACATGGGTGTGTACTGTGTTTCTAGTCTCACTTGTACTTTTGGGGCAACTCTATCCACAGTTCCTTCACGCCATTCAATGAAGTTTCGATCCTCGGACGCTTGGAGAAAGCAAAGGAAGGATCACATGGGAAACATGGCGGAGAACGGATTAGGTGTTTACCCACCGTTGAGCCCACCTTGATATATGTCTTGAATGTCCGCGTGGTCCATCAGGATTTGCAGATCATTTTAAGATAACAGTCTAAAAAATGAAGCACATCTATCCAAATCTCTAGTAACCACACTACAGGAAATAGTTGTCATTGAATAGTATGTCTGGCCCTAAAATCAAAGGCCCCAGTTAAGTGATGCAGTGAGCCTGGCCCTAACACTTAGACCCGCCTAATAATCAGGTTGGGTCGTGCTAATTTTGATGTACGCGTCTTAAAAAGAATGAATAGTAGGCTCACCATCATGTGTATAGATTTTTATTTTTATTTTTTGAATATGGTCTATTATAATTAATGCAAGATTCTCTACATCTGGGGCTGTGTTTTGATGATCCAAATCATTCATTTAGTGGACAGCAGCACGGACGGAGAAAGTTACTGATAGATGATTAAGAGAAAAAGAATACAGCAAGGACCGCGTTTAGAATGGTTCAACGCCGGAGGGTTAGTATCTTCCAACATTGGATATTTTTGGGAAATCCCCATCTGTAGCGGAACCCATCATGTAAACTGCTTCGATGACTAAAAATAGACCCCACGTGTCAGCAATCCCCTACTGAAAATGTTCTGCCGGTCTTACTTCAATGAGGACCTCATTTGAGGGTGACATGTCTAAAAATCCTAGAAGACAACACGTGTCAAAGATTCTGGCCATTGATAAGTAGGCGATTGGAGTTGAAGTTAGATCAACCGGTCAGATTTTATATATATATTTAATTAGGTAATTCATTACAGCACAAATGAACATTGATCTGGACAGTTGAAATGGTGATTCCTAGGGTTGATGCGGCATGGCCATATAATCATAATGGTTGGAATATCCAAGCCAGCCAATCAATGACCTACGAAGGACAGTTGAAACTAAAATAATCAAAGGTAAGAATTCAATGGGCAATATCAAATGATGAAGCTTGTCTATTCACAATAACTTTGGGGCAGTAAACCATCAACAATGGGGCCATTGACATAGAATCTCTAGACTGGCATCCATGAAGAACGCATGTAGGGTGGATGAGTTGGACCCTCCTTGTTAAATGCTTACAGATAGCGAGAATGGTGGGACCCACCTGTGATGGGATTATTCCATGTAGGAAAAGAAATCGGACTGCATAGAGTTACTCGGTAGTAAGCATACCTAGAGCGGGGCATCGGACCGAGTAGGATCGGATTGGATCCAACCCGATCCTATCCGAAATCTCATTTGCATAACCTGAATTCGATCTGTTCCGTGACCGGTCCTGGTCAACCTACTCGAACCGTATCGAAAGGTACCTGGCCTTATCCGATCCGAGTCCTACTCGGTTAGGAAAACTGAGTCGGATCGGATCGGGCAGGGCACGGTTCGGTGCATACCTGGCATATAGTAAATCAAATCAGTCCGTCCATATCACGGGTCCCAGTTTAGATGTCTAAGAAAAATTTATGGTTATTAAATGATTGGAAAATGTGCTAGTTCCATATTTAATTTAAAGCTAAAAATTCATGCAAGGCTAGCTGTCAGAGAATCAAAGGTTAAGATTGCTCAACCGATCTGTGTTTTAGATTGTGAGTCTGTAAAGATTTACGCCATTTTTCAGCGCATGCGTATCAAGCGATGTACGTTACCAGAGTATCATTTATGATATAACCTGGTTCATCCCGATGTACCATGGCAGGAAACTTCAAGACTTTATCTATTAAATAGATATCATCTTCAATGATCCGAACCATTTAAAATATAGGAATAACTTGTTATGAGATATACCCATTAAAAAATTAAGAATAACAGCTAAAGATATCATCCATGTTCAAATGAAAAGAAAAACAGTCTAAGGTCGAATTGTTCCAGCGTAAAGTTTTTGTTTCTTGCGGCTCATCATTCTAATGTGAGTAACATCGTGTAAACGGTCATGTAAACGGTTCAAATACTAGAAATACTTGTGAAAATTGAAACATCAAAACTTGTGACGTATAATCATAATACGTACGAGATGCATGGAAGAAAAATCAGAGCGCTGAGGAGAGAGGACGGGTGAAGTTGCGAGGAGATCTCATAATGAGATTACACTCAATATTTAAATAAAAAATGGATTGTGTACTGAGTTAGCTCTTATCTACTGAGTAAAGTCAGTTGGGCCCACCGCGAATGCACGTGGTTTATCCACACTGTCCATTCGTTTTTTCAGATCATTTTATGGTTCAACCCAAAATTTATGCATATACAACGCTCAAGTGAGCCATACCACTGGAAAAAGTGGAACTATTGATTTCAACCGTTGAAAATTTTCTAAGGCCCCCAGTGATGTTTATTTGTCATCCAACCTGTTCATAAGATCAGAAGGACATGGATGAAGGGAAAACACAAATATCAGCTTGATGTAAAACCTCTGCTATCCCAAAAAAATTTTTAACAGTAGATTTTCAATTCACACAGTATCTGGTGGTGTGGTCCATTTAAGGTTGATATACTCTATTTTTGGGATAAAGCTCTAAATTATGTGTTAAAATAGATGGACGGAGCGGATACAATGCATGAATGACATAGGAGCCCACGGAGTTTACTCAGTACGCTTATAGTACTGAGTTGCTCAGTACGCAATCCGCTATTCGGTCGCCAACTGGCCATTGAGACAGGTACCCCTCCATACCCTAGTCCCTATGATGCAGAGATTTTTCTTGAGTAGACGCCTACTTCGCTCCCTTGTCACACATGTGACATTTAAGTTGTTCATCTGGCCTCCCCACTCTTTGCATGCCACATGACCGTTCGATTATATGTTGGTGGATAGGTGCATATGTAGACCGTTCATCATTCCGTATTTCATCCATTCCGCTAACCCATTCTTCCGGATCATTTTATGATATGAGCCAGAAAATTAGTTTGATCCCGGTCTTAAGTGGATCGCACAGTGTTGAATGAACGCCCACCATTAAAAACTTCTTGGGCCACGAATGTTTTGGATGACGCTGAAATATATTTTTTTCCCTTCATCCAAGTCAGTATGACATAATCAACATGGCAGATGTCAAATAATCATTAAAATGGCCCTAGGATTTTTTAATCGTGGAAATTTAATCACTACTTTTTCCCATGGTGTTCATCTAAACAGTAATGGTACTGAGTTACTCAGTACCATTACTGTACTGAGTAACAGTCCATCTAAACTGTTCATTAAGTCCATAACACATTGCATGGTTTTCCATGTGAAAATAAGACTGGTTGTATAATCAAATCCATATTTATTGGACTATTTTATATAACCATCTTCATTTCCAACTCATGGATATGATTGTTCTGGTTGTCTAATAGAAGTGATTCTTTAATCATAAGCAATCCATAATGGGATCTATCAAACAGATGAATCGCACCTATTTTTTGTACAAATGATCATGACGGTTCATATTAGAGGCTATACATAAGATGGTTACCATCATCAAATTGGCTTGATATTTGCAAGCTAGCCTATGAAATTTTTGTAAAACCTAACGTACGGTCTAGATCAATCATTGGAATGTTAACGTTGCCCAATGTAAATAGGAGAACTTAAGTTTACACATCTCTGTCTTTACCAAATTAGTGCAGGATTTTAAAAGGCGAGAAGTACGGCTAATATGAGTCGGAATCCTCTGTTATCGGGTCAACAGGATTTTCCTGTTACTCCAGTGGTTTGGCGTCCGAAGCTATTTTTTATTTTTTATTTTTACTTTTTCAGTGAGTGTTGACGTGGACCAATGATTTTCAGGGTATTAGGAATTCTCTGTTGATAAGGTCACATAGACCTGGATAAAAGGAAAACACAAGATCCGAACTTGTGTGGCTCTTAAGAAGTTTTTAACAATGGGAGTTTAATACTTGCTTTATGATATACTTAGATTTGGATTTACATCATTTTTTCAGACCATGCCTTAAAATGAGCTGGAAAAAGAATGGACAACATATACATTGAGGTGGGCCCCATGGTCAGGGCCTCACCCATCACTTAATCTGTGTCCCATTCATTCCAGTGTACAGGACAGTTTCCCTTCACTTGGATTACCTAAATAATGGATCGGCCTGATGTTTGGCTAGCATCAAGCTTTTGTGTGGTATCTAAGATTTTATATTATCATCACAGTGGGCCCTGTAAGTATAAGGGTAGACTTATCTCTCCCAACTGTTTCTCTTGGTGTGGCACACTTGAATCACAGGTGAGCTTGGTTTTTTGTCCATGGGCCTAACGTTGGATTACACATCTAATGGTTGGAGTGAATCTTACGGACATATTAAGGTGGGTCTCTTAGAAAATAAAGGGTGGGCGTGCTATGAAGATATTTTATTTAACACATTTCATGCACAGAGGGAGAGTGATTCACAGGTCTTTTTGGAAAAAAGGGCCGGCTCCACCTTGGAGTTGATGTAAAATCCACATTATCCATCAAGTGTTTCACACCATGTTAGGTCCATGGCCCAAAAATCAGCCCCATTTATAATTCAAATGGGCCACACAATTAGAAAATTTACACAGGGAAAGGTTCTCCCTCCGAACAATTTCCCTTGGTGTGGCGCACACGAATCAAAGATGGGCCTGATTTTTAGGCCTAGTGTCTAAATATTAGTGTGGCATCTAATAGTTGAAGCGAATTTTATATAATCATCATGGTGGGTGTGGATGTATCTCTTGCAACTAAACTGAATCATAGCTAAGCCTGATTCCTTTGCATCTAATGGTGGCAGTAGATCTTACATACGCATCAAGGTGGGCCCTTGAAAAATTAAGGGCGTGCATCCCTTTATTTTTTTTCAAATTTCATTGGTGCTCTGCTGGGCTAGGCCCCCATATAAAAATTCCGAGATGGGTCTGGGCTAGATTTTTGTCTAACCATGGGCTCAAGCTAGTGTTGGGCTTAGATTAAAAGATAAGGCTCAGGCTTGGACAGATCTTGGCCTAGCCCTAACCCAGCCATTGACCCTGTGTACAGTAGAAATGGAGATAAAAACAATTTTAAGAGAAAAAAGGGGCTGTTTATGGTGCACGTTCTTCAACACCATACCACCTGATCAAGAATGATCAACTTGCCTTTGGGAAAGATCTGACAGTAAATGAAAGACCCTGTTATATTGTGCGTCCCTTCCCAAGTGAGCTAACCCATCTGCTACCGCATTAGCTTCCCTAAGACGTAATCAATAGAGACCTCAGCTTCCCTCCTGAGGGCAATGGCCCGGGCCCACCAATACCATAAGTTCCACTTTGTTGGGTTGCCCAAGTAAAGAAATCTACCATTACCTTCGAGTCGCTCTAAGCTAAGATCTTAGAGAAACCAAAAGGAGAGACCCTCAACTGAATATTTGAGCCCCAACTGAAACCTCTAGAAAAAGCAAAAATGAACTCTCATTTGCTGTTTCTACACACTCCACCTCCTCTGGTCAGCCCTAGGTTCCCCTTGGATGATCCGTCTACATTAATCTTCATCCAACCCTCCTCCGGCTTGGCCACTTGATCACGGAAAGGGAGGGATTGTGGAAAGGCCCTAGACAAATCCCCACGGGCCCGCAGAGTAAGCTGATGAAGAATCCAGGTGTCCTTTGGATGAGGAAGGGATGGCCCAACGAGTTTGAGCCAATAAAAGACAAAACAATAGCAAAGAAAAAGGAATCACGTATACGAACCAATCAAAGAATAGAAAGGACAAAACAACAACAAAGAAAAAGGAATCATGTATACAAACCCAAGGACACAATGTATGGTTCATGGCATAACATTCTCAAAAGTTCAACATAAATTTATCATATGCCTCTATACATAAAGGAGAAATAGTTTTCTTATATCTGATGTAGAGCGGGTCGCGGACAGTTTCATGGCCAAGATGGATTAGAAAAGGCCCGGTCGACGACAGAAGTGATCCGGATTGTCGGACCTTAGATCGGGCGTATCTCGCAATCCAGAATGAGTTATCTGACGTAAAATATATGATTTTGGGGTAGAACGAGCTACTTTAGCCAACCAACCCGGCTATGCGACTCCCGGAATTACGAAAAACCCCTGGATCGACGATCGTTTCCCTGCTTTAATTTCGTTTTTACTATAAATAGTAAGTTTTAGTTTGATTATAACTCTTCATCCGTCGGGCTTTAGGAGTTGCGCCTAACGTGAAAAGATCTTAGAATAATTAGGAAAACGGTTTGGTGAAGCCAAATAGGACACTTACAATTTTTGGCCGAAAACCTTACGCACTAGTAGACATCACGACCGTCTATAAATAGTAAGTTTATTATTTATAGTAAGTCGCGGATTCTAGGAGTTTTAGATTCTAGGAGTTTTAGTCGTAGTTTGATTCTGATTTCTTTCTCATTGCTTGGTTCCCCTATTTAAAGGGTTGTGAACTCATTTTATTTTATTCATTAATCAATTTCGAATTTATTAGAATTTATTTATATTTTCTGCTTCTTTCCTCGTGGATTCGAGAAGTCTCTGTGAGGAGTCCAGAGAAGTTCCATGGATTCGGAATAGTTATCCTCTTGAGGAAGACGGTGCTCGACCTCACGTCCTCCCTTGTGTCAGTTTGGTATCAAAGTAAGGTTTCTCTTCGGATCAATGGCTTCTAACAACGAGTCAGGCAACAATCCCATAAGCGGTGCTCCAGGGAATTTACCTTTAACGGCGACAGCTTTCGAAGTAACGCAACAAGAGAATTGGCAAGCCATGCAAGGGATGCAGGCTTCCATCGACCGTATAGCGGATCTCTTGGCAGAAAACCTAAGACAACTCCGTGTTCTTGGTGGTAATCCTCCACCGTTAATTGCTGAAACTTGTAATCGCCCTGATCGCAGGATAGTACCGGCTGTGCATCCAAGGGTCATTCCTGAGGAAGGGGGCTCCAGTGAGGAAGAAATCGACAACATAATCTTCTAACACCCCAGAGATGGCGACGATCGAGTAGATCAAACAGATCGAGAATTCAAGATGCGGGTTGATATTCCTAGCTTCAATGGCCAACTACACATTGAGGATTTCCTCGATTGGCTTTCTGAAGTTCAGCGATTTTTTGACTATATGGACATCCCTGAAGCAAAGAAGGTTAAGCTTGTGGCCTACAAACTGAAAGGAGGAGCTTCAGTTTGGTGGGAACAATTGCAACTCGCGCGAACCATGCAGACGAAAGTATCAATCCGCACCTGGCTGCGGATGAAGTAACTACTACGTGCCCAATTCCTCCCTAGCGATTATGATCCAGAATTATTCCAACAATACCAAAATTGTCGACAGGGTAGTCGGTCGGTGAGAGAATACGCAGAAGAATTTTACCGCTTGGCAGTGCGTAATTATTTGGTCGAGACTGAATCGCAGCAAGTCGTCCGATTCAACGGTGGATTGCGTATGGCTATCCAGGATCTATCAAACAGAGGAATCGCACCTATTTTTTGTACAAATGATCATGACGGTTCATATTAGAGGCTATACATAAGATGGTTACCATCATCAAATTGGCTTGATATTTGCAAGCTAGCCAATGAAATTTTTGTAAAACCTAACGTACAGTCTAGATCAATCATTGGAGTGTTAAAGTTGCCCAATGTAAATAGGAGAACTTAAGTTTACACATCTCTGTCTTTACCAAATTAGTGCAGGATTTTAAAAGGTGAGAAGTACAGCTAATATTAGGGGTTCTTCCAAATATGAATTGATACTGAATTCCTCAAGCAATAGCATTTCTTTTCCCTCTCCATCCCCATAGATTTCCTCAACTCAGTCATCGCTCGCTTGTGGGGGTACTACACTTCTACGCATACGATATGTCATCAACCTCTGTTTCCTCTTCGTGCGAGCTACCGGTGGTGGCGCCGATTCCTGCATTGGGCGTGCTATGAAGATATTTTATTTAACACATTTCATGCACAGAGGGAGGAGTGATTCACAGGTCTTTTTGGAAAAAAGGGCCGGCTCCACCTTGGAGTTGATGTAAAATCCACGCTATCCATCAAGTGTTTCACACCATGTTAGGTCCATGGCCCAAAAACCAGCCCCATTTATAATTCAAATGGGCCACACAATTAGAAAATTTACACAGGGCAAGGTTCTCCCTCTGAACAATTTCCCTTGGTGTGGCGCACACGAATCAAAGATGGGCCTGATTTTTAGGCCTAGTGTCTAAATATTAGTGTGGCATCTAATAGTTGAAGCGAATTTTATATAATCATCATGATGGGTGTGGATGTATCTCTTGCAACTAAACTGAATCATAGCTAAGCCTGATTCCTTTGCATCTAATGGTGGCAGTAGATCTTACATACGCATCAAGGTGGGCCCTTGAAAAATTAAGGGCGTGCATCTCTTTATTTTTTTTTCAAATTTCATTGGTGCTCTGCTGGTCTAGGCCCCCATATAAAAATTCCGAGATGGGTCTGGGCTAGATTTTTGTCTAACCATGGGCTCAAGCTAGTGTTGGGCTTAGATTAAAAGATAAGGCTCAGGCTTGGACAGATCTTGGCCTAGCCCTAACCCAGCCGTTGACCCTGTGTACACTAGAAATGGTGATAAAAACAATTTCAAGAGAAAAAAGGGGCTGTTTATGGTGCACGTTCTTCAACACCATCCCACCTGATCAAGAATGATCAACTTGCCTTTGGGAAAGATCTGACAGTAAATGAAAGACCCTGTTATATTGTGCGTCCCTTCCCAAGTGAGCTAACCCATCTGCTACCGCATTAGCTTCCCTAGGACGTAATCAATGGAGACCTCAGCTTCCCTCCCGAGGGCAATGGCCCGGGCCCACAAATACCATAAGTTCCACTTTGTTGGGTTACCCAAGTAAGCTAATGAAGAATCCAGGTGTCCTTTGGATGAGGAAGGGATGACGAGTTTGAGCCAATTTTGGATACGGTAGATAGTTCTGACCGGGTTCTGACCGGGTTCGCTTGAAGGCTTTCCTAGCGAAATCCATTACATTCCTTCCAAATCTCTTAGAAAATAAGGCTAGGAAGCATACCGGTCAGTGTTCTGAAGCAGTCCTCCGATGAGGCTTTTCTCCACCATAGAGAAACACGACCCATAATCGACTGCTCCCCCAGCATGGGCAGATCCCACAGGTTGGAGAAGAAGCTCCAAACCTTTGTTGCCAACTCCCCAGAGATGAATAGGTGGTCTAATGATTCCTCAGCTAGGCTAGAGTCAAAACCACAGCAGCTGCACTTGAAACCAGCTGGTCCATCTTGGCTATGAAAGTGTCTGCGGCCCACTCTACATAAAAATATCCTAGCCATAGAATCTTTAGTCCTACAATTGAATGTGCCTGACTCGCGCATTTCTTTCTTGCCATTCATCTGCATGCCAACAATAGAAAAGTTAGATCACTTGACTCACTGACAACACATTTGGCATCGTCGATCCTGATGGGGCCATCAAATCAACAGTTTTGATAAACCATGTGCCCCACATGTACCAACTTGGTGCACAGCAGGGAACCCGACCTGTGCTATTCATTAAATAAAAATTTGCTCCAGCACCCTCACAACAATGTAAGTTACAGTGCTCCCAGTTGTATTTGGATAACTTTGACAGTCCAACAAGGCCATCTAAACCATTCATTAAGCCTAAAACACGTTGCAAGGGCTACCATGTATAAACAAGACATCTTAGATGGTCAAATCCATCTTGATTGGGCCATCTTTGGTAGCCGTCTCATAGATAGGATTGTTATGATTGTTTATTAGTAGCGATTCTTTAGAATCATAAGCAATCCATGATGGGAGCTATCAAATAGATGGATTGAATTGTTGGTTAGACCTATTTTTGTACAAATGATCATGACTGTCCATATTAGAGGCCATTGATCACATGGTTATGGTCATTGTATTGTATTGGTGTGATATTTGCATGATACCTCATGAAATTTTTGTTGAACCTAATGGGCAGCCTATATCAATCTATTGGAGTGTTTAAGTATCCCAATGCAAATGGGATAACTAAAGCTTACAGTACTCTGAGAACACTTGAGCGTCTCTCATTATTAAATTAGTTGGTTTGGGTAGAGCTACGTCCTGATTTTAAATGAATAAACCTGCCATTACGGCTGAAATTTAGGGTCAACCAAGATGGAATCATTCTGAGAGAAATATGATACCATTAATATACCTGAGAAATACAGCTAATATACTTGGGTTCTTAATTCCAAACGAAATATTGACATTGAACTCCTTACTCAATAACATTTCTGAGACCTCATTTCTACTTCTCTTCCCCCTCCACAGCCATGGATTTCATTAGCCCAGTCATCGACATTGTTTCTCGCTCATGGAGGTCCCACCACTGTATGCATATGATACGTCATCATCCCCTGTTTCCTCTTCATGCAAACTATTAGTGGAGGTGCTCACTCCCTGCATTAAGCGAAGGAATCGGGTGGAATCCAAAGCCATCTATTGTGCGGTAAAATCTCAACTATTTCCTGCCAACCATTATATTTTTATGATGAAATTATCTTCTTTTAAGGTATGTTGTGAAGCCTAATTGCAATGGAAAAAATATCCAAAGCTGCTGGCATCATATATTGTAGAAATAGAGATAAAAAATCATTTTAAGAAAAAGAAGCGCAGTTTATGGGCACTTTCTTCAACACCTACCCACTGGTTTCAACATATATATTGCATACATGTGCACATGTAAGTTAATCCAGCCTGTTGATTGAAACTGTCAGTGTCAGTGTGAATGAGTTGTCATTGATGGCCTAAACTTTAGGTAGCTTCTTCCTACTTGCATTCCATCCTTGCTTGTGGAATGGAATCTACACCATAGCTTTGCTTGCGGCCACCATGTGGTGTATCTCTCATCAAACCCATCAATCAGGGGGATGAATAGAAGATACAAATATTGATAAAAAAAAACTCAGGTAGGCCACACCTTGTGAACTTAGTGGCTTTGGGAGAAAATTCTCATTATTCCAATTGATGTCATTTGTGTAACTTTTTATAGGCTAATATTTGTATTTGCGATTTAATTAAATGAGAATTCTAACCTGAAGGACGGAATGGACTTTTACGTGTGCAACATGGTGGACATTACAGAGTGCAGCCCCATCTCCTCTTCATGTAGCATACATGCAGTACTCGTGCCGGCTCCCCACATCAAGGGAAGGGTAATCTAAGCTGTCCATTTTGTAGAAAATTCTCAACCGTTCCTTACCAACCATCTACAAATTTATGATAAATTTACCCTCTCTTAGTAAATTTTGTGAAGCCTAATGGCACAGGCAAAAATATCCAAAGTTGCCATCATCCAAGATGATAGAGATTGTCTCACATATTGATATAATAATCGTTTTAGAGAATTAGAAGCTGTTTCTAGTGCACGTTCTCCCAGGATGTGGATTGGGTACTCCCCTGTCACCACCAACATTCCTGGTGACTTGATGTAAGCACGATTTGATTGAGCCTCCTCATGCTAGGTTGCCCAATCAAACCCCATAACATGAGGTCACCGGAATGTCAGCATTGGCAGGGGCAGTACCAATCCGTTCCTGCAGCAGACTTGTATTGCAGTAGTGTAGCAAACAATGCCCACATGGGTACTGACTGCTACTGGAAAATCTCTGTGGCCCCCCAAGATGTAGCCCTTTATCAACTCTATACTTCCATTTTTTTCAGCCCATTTAAAGGCATAGCCCAAAAATGAGACAAATCAAAATCTTAAATGGACCACACCACAAGAACCAGTGGTGATTGAACACCTACCATTAAAAACTTCATTAGGGCCTACTATAATGTTTATTTGCCATCCAACTTATTAATTAGGTCACACAAACCTAGACAAAGATAAAATACACATCAGCTTCATCCAAAACTATCGTAGGCCCAAGTAAAATTTTAATGGTGAGGGTTCAATCACCGCTGTGGTGTATTCCACTGAGATTTGGATATCTTTTTTGGGGGGCATGGCTTCGGTGAATTCCCGACTGTGGGGCCCACTATGATGAATGTGTCTTACATCTACACTGTCCATCCATTTTGACAGTTCATTTTAGTGCATGATCCCAAAAATATGAAGTACATTCAAATCTTAGGTGAGCCACACCACAGGAAACAACAGTGATCAAGTACCTCACTGTTAAAACTTCTTGGGGCCACCATAGCCACCATAATACTTTTTTCCCATCCAACCTATTGATAAGGTCACAGACTTGGATGAAGGGACCACATAAATATCAGCTTGATCCAAAACTTTTGTGGCCCACAAAAAGTTTTTAATGATCAATCACCACTGTGTCCTGTTTTGTGGTCCACCTGAGCTTTCAAAAGAGATGATAGTGTAGATGTAGGGTACATACATCATGGTATGCCACCGCAAGGCTCCACCAACCATAGTGGATCTAGGGTTCCACCGAAGCTGCACCCATTTTTTTGGATTATGTCTAAAATGAGCTGAAAAATGAATGGACAGTGAATAAAACACATTTAAGTCTAGAACACTTTTCAATGGCTACCATGTATTATAAGTGAGTCTGCTTGATTGATCAAATCCATCTTAATTGAGCTTATTTATTTATTTATTATTATTTTATAGCTGTTGGGACTCATGGATAGGATTGTTATGATTGTCTAACACAAGTGATTCTTTAGAATCAAAAGCAATCTATGATGGGAGCAATCAAATAGATAGATGGCATTGTTGGTTAAGACTTATTGTTGTCTGATATTTCCATGCTAGCCCATGAATTTTTTTGTTGAACATAATGGACGGTTAAGATCAACCAAATGAATGGTAAGCAACCAGGAGAACTAACCCTTAACAGTTGTGTGAGAGATCTTGAGCATCAATCTCTCTTTAAGTGCGGATAGTCTTCGTTGAAGGCATAAGAATTTCTAGTGTTATGGCTTCTCATTGTTATGGCTTCACATTGTCTCCAAGTCACAGACCACCAGACTCTGGATATGCTGCCACATCCAGCTATGCTCATCAGGTCGAAACAGCTAGATAGCAGAGCTGATACCCACCCAGATGCAATTGCTACAAGACCAAACCCGGTTAGCGGTTTATCTCCTCCTTTTGGCGCTGCTGACAACACGAGCAACCTGCAGCCCCCAACCCAGATCACCAATCAGCTGGTCCAACATGTTCATTCTAGTCACGACAAGGGGAACCAGAGGCCAGCCCCCAGTGCATCCCAGGAACAGGTCACCCTTCCACGGCAGCCAACCATTGCGCCTACAGTTCTCCAATGGGTTCAACCCTCACCGCAACTGATGTTGGCATGGGAAGGATGGCTGTCAGTGGTGCAGCAGCTGTTCAAGGACGGGTCCGAGAGAACATTAGCCAATGAGACCAGGCAGTTCTCCAATGCTCCAATATCCATCTTTCAGACAGAGAATCAGGCCAATGTTCAGGCAGATAATCAGCCTGATGAGAGCAGGCAGTTCTCCAATGCGCCAAGATCAGTGGACAGGGACATTCAGTCATTCAACAGGAACATCACAATGGATGTTGATCCAAGGAGTTCTCTTGAGAAGTCTGTAGAACCGACAGCAACTCTCCAGGTTGATCAGGATGCAGGCAAAAAAAAAAAGAAAAAAAAGAATCAGAAGTAAGCTCTAACCCTTTGGGTGGATATTCAAGGCAAGTCTAACACACAAGAAGCAATCGTTTCAGACTCAAGCAGCAGTTCACAAGATGAAGGACCCAACAGGAAGGATGAGGTAAAGAAATGGAAAAATCACACAAAACTCAATTTCACTAACAGGAAAAGCCAACGGTTGAAGAGCTTACAGAGAAGGGCTGAGCATAAGGGTTGGGTTACTGATGACTAGTATCCTATCATGGAATGTGAGAGGGGTAGGCAATGCTCAAACTACCCGCTTCCTAAGACGGCTGTCTAGCAAACACAATATTGCCATTCTCCTGCTGCAGGAACCTATGATAAGGGAATCTAAGAGAGCTGCAGTGGCTGCTAAGCTAGGATTTGACAAGCAGATAGTTGAAAAATAGTGGGTAACAAAATCTGGGTCCTAGCAAAGGACCACATTCAACTTCAAACCAGCCAGGCTAGTAGCCAATGCCTCTCAATTCAAATCTCTTCGGATAGTCTTCCTAACCCAGCTTTCATTACTACGGTTTATGCGAGCTGCTGCAGGCACCAGAGGAAGGAACTTTGGAAGGAAATGAGGAGAATCAATACCGCAATAGTTGGCCCTTGGCTGGTTTGCAGCAATTTCAACACAACAATTAACCTAGAAGAATGGCTTGGGGGGCCTTCTCAGATGTCAGGAGCCATGACAAACTTCCAGGATGTCATCAACGATACGGGCCTGATCAATGCTGGCTTCTCAGGTCCTCCATTTACCTGGTGTAACAACAGAGCGCTCTTGGACCACTCTCCCGGACTTTAAAGTCGAACATCTTACAAGAGCGCTCTTGGACCACTCTCCTGTCCTTCTCAGTTTTCAAGGTGAATCAGCGAAGTTTCCTCGTCCTTTCAGATTCCAACGCATGTGGACTGTTCACGCGACTTCATGAGGGTCATTAAAGACAGCTGGGAAACGGACGTTGCTGCAACTCCTATGTTCAAGTTTTTCATCAAATTGAAAAACTTGAAGACCATGCTCAAAAGCTAGAACATTCAAGTCTTTGGAGAAGTTGGCAAAATTTTGCAAAAGGCAGAGGATGAAGTGAATAGGGCTGAGTTTAACCTCATCAATTCGCAAACGGTAGACGACTCTATCAGGCTTAATCTTGCTCAGGCAAATTTGAAGAAGGCTCACCTTCAAGAGGAGATTTTCTGAAAACAAAAATCGAGGAACACGTGGCTTACGGAAGGCGATAGAAATACAAGATTTTTTCATGATTTAGTTCTAGACGATCACAAGAGACTGGCCATTAGGAAAATGAAAAAGGCTACGGGCGAAACAGTTGATCGCATAGAAGATATTGGGGAAGAAGCAGAGAGATACTACAAGCAGCTGTTTTCTGCCGAAGACACTCACTATGATGAGGATCTCCTCAATTGCATTCCTAACATGGTGACAGACCAAACGAACTCAGGCCTCCCGAGGCCCATCACTATGGAGGAAGTTAAGGCAGCAGTGACTTCCATCCTGCCAGACAGTGCTCTCGGGCCGGACGGTTTTGGAGGAGCGTTCTATTCTTCCTGTTGGGACGTGATTAACCACGACTTATTGGCAGCTGCAAATGATTTTTTTCAAGGTGGTCCGATCCCCAGAGCGTTCCAATGTACTCTCATCTGTCTCATCCCCAAGAAGAAGAACTCAGAATTTATCACATATTATAGACCAATCAGCTTATGCAACCACATAATGAAAATCTTCTCCAAAATTTTGACGTCTAGGCTGGCCCACATTCTCCCGTTTTTTATATCCAAAGAACATGGTGCGTTTGTCAAAGGTAGATCCATAGCAGATAACATCTCCATAGCAAGGGAGATGGCCCATGAAATTAATCGAAAGGTTTTCGGGGGGAACCTTATCATCAAACTTGACAGGGAAAAGGCGTATGACTGTATGGAATGGAAATTCATTGTCTAGGTGCTTGGCAAATTTGGGTTTGATCCCCTTTGGATCACCCGCATTCGGCGATGTTGGAATGATGTTTGGTTTTGTATTCTTATCAACGGGAGAAGTTTTGGTTTCTTTCAATCAAGCAAAGGCCTTAGACTAGGAAATCCGCTATCGCCTTCTATTTTCATCATAGCAACAGAAGTCTTCAACAGAGGCGTGAACAAGCTGTTCTCCTCAGGGAGATGCCAACTGTTCAAACTCCCCCAATCTTGTCCTACAATTTCCCATCTTTTTTATGCTGATGACGCTATTCTGTTTCTTAATGGCAGGCTGTCTAATCTGCGTGTTCTTCTCAAATTTATTCATGAGTATGAGAAGGCATCAGGCCAAAACCATTCTAGGCACTTCACCAGGATCAGATTGGGTGTTTGCAGAGGGCTCTGTAGTGCCCAAAGATGCGTGGTCGAAGTACGGGGAGAGGTCAACCGCTAGGCGAAGACGGTTTTCCTCTGTGAATGTTTAAGACATAGGAGAGGTCTCACATTATATTCCAGTGGTACCGAAACATGCCTTCCCGATCCCCCAGGGAGGGTCCTTAACCGGGTTGAAATCCCGCTTATTGAAGGGAGAATTCCCTTCTGATCTAGCCCGAGGATGGATCAGGCGAGCTTTGTTCTAGTCGATGACGCCTAACGACATTGGCTCTATTATAGAGGCCAATTCACCTGGAAGGTTAGCAGTACTGTCTGCCTGATCAGTAACCTATTTGCACTGCCCATCTGTAATAGCCAGCGTCTTCTCATTAGGATGGATAACCTGAGTGCAAGGAGCTTGCCCGACATTGGTGGGAGGGACCCCGCCCTCTACTGTAAACTGGACAGACCAACTCCCGCTCTTCCTCTGCCTAGGAAAAGGGCCTTCCATACCCGTTGAGAGGGGGCAAGGGGTGGACAATATTCCTTCTTTGGAATGTTGGGCTTTTTCAAAATAAGCTTGAGGACGAGACCCACTTGCTGAGAGTTCGTCACCAATCCGAGGAAGATCCTGGGAATAAATACAGTCTATAGGCAATGGAGAAGTCAGAGCTTCTGCTGGCTCCCAATACTTGCGAGTACCTTCTCTTTGTTCTACTAAGATATCCATCGGG
Organism: Magnolia officinalis; assembly: GCA_021015155.1. Lineage (NCBI taxonomy): Eukaryota > Viridiplantae > Streptophyta > Magnoliopsida > Magnoliales > Magnoliaceae > Magnolia > Magnolia officinalis. Next base: position 25,502,421 of record JAJHSJ010000001.1, on the reverse strand, counting down.
TTCCCCTCCTTAATCCCCTCAACTATTGTGGCGATATTCTGTGAGGCCCTTGGACAAACAATTGGAATGCAGACCAGTTGGCCTGACTTCTGATCATAAAACTTCTTTTCTACCCAAGCTCTTGTGGACTCTTCCTGCTTAGAATGCTTACCGAATCCCTGATGGACATAGGTGGGTGCATATTATGATTGGATGTCCTCAATTCTCACATAAATAGGGTAGATGGACTGAAGAACCTATAGGTTTAGGATTTGGCCTAAGTTGACTCCAGCGTGATGGATAACTTTCACTCTAGAATACGTCTGGAAGAGGCCAAACCTACTGTTGGAATCCAGATGAAGGACCTTTCCAAAAACAATTTGCTAGGTCTAGAATAGTAGCTTCAAACCAAGCTTTAGGGTCCATGGAGACACTAATTCAAGGCCCATTTCCTTGTGTAAGGCCCCATCTGCCAGAAAGTCTCTAAATTTCTTCTTTGATTTCAACATGATTAAGAACTGAAAGTGGGATAATTTGATAATGTCAATAGCTGCAGATGCGAAGGCAGAGCATCTAATGGCTTCTATCAATCTTAAAATAGACGTGGCCTGGACGGAAACCCTCCCTATCAGACTTCATTCCAATTCTTGCAATTTCCTTCTAACCGCTCATGGATTTGCCATCGTGTAAAAATCGCCTGCATTGCTAACCTTTCTGTCCTCCTTCCCATCTTTGACTGAATCCGCATACGTTCGATTTGCAGCTGGTGGAGGTACAGGTCTGCAGTTTACATTCGATTCCTGCGGAACGGATGGAATGTAGTTTCTGGGTTTGGCAGGGTTGGATAGCTTAGGATTAGCTATCTGAACAACGACTACCCTTCCATCGATTTTCTTACCATTAAGAACCCCCATTGCTGCTCTACCATCCGTTTCATAGTGGAATTTAACAAATGCGAATCGTCTAAAGCCATGACTATATCTGAATCTCGGAATGTATACGTCAGTTACCTTCCCATATCTCTAAAATATCTTTAGCAAATCATCCACCGTGCAGTCGTAGGGCAGATTCCCCACGTAGAGGTTGAAACCCCCTATCGATCTGCCAGAAAACCGCGATTCATTGAAGTGTCCCGCCGAATGGCTTCTGCTGGCCTCCCTTCCTCTGTCTCCCTTGCGCGAAGGGGCGTGGGAGGAATCCTGTGTTCTATTCCCCTTGTGCGATGAGGCTCGAGCTCTGACTCTCATCCATCTCCCCCCAATTGTTCAGAACTACTCCTATGTTTCTTGTTGGGCTTTAGGAGTTGTGTCCAACATGGAAAGTACTTAGAAAAATTAGGAGAATATCATGGTTGAGCTAAATAAGACACTTACTATTTTTGGCCGAAAACCATGAAGTCTAGTGGAAATCATGACCATCTATAAAGAGTAAGCTTACTATTTATATTAAGTCATGAATTCTAGGAGTTTTAGTTGCAGTTTGATTCCGAAACTTCTCTCATGGCTTAGTATCCCTATTTAAAGGGTTGTAAACTCATTTATTAAATCATCAATCAAATTATGAATTTTATAAAATTTATTCCTATTTTCTTGTTTCTTTTCTTATGGATTTGAGAAATCTAAGTGAGGAGTGCAGAGAAGTTCTGTGGATTCGGAACAGTTAAACCCCCTGAGGAAGACGGTGCTCGACCACACGTCATTCACTACGTTAGTTTGGTATCAGAGCGAGGCTTTTCCTCGGATCTATGGCTTCTAACGACGAGTTGGGCCCAACAATCCCATGGACGGTGCTAGGAAAATTATCTTTAATAGCAACAGCTTTTGAAGCAACACAAAGAGAGAATCGGCAAGCCATGCAAGGGATGCATGCTTCTATCGATCGCATGGCGGTTCGCATAACGAAGGCCCTAGGGTAGCTCCGTATTCACGATGGTGATCCACCACCAGCTATTGTTGGAACTCGTAATCGCCCTGATCACGGGATTATGCCAGCAATGAACCAAAGGATCATTCATGAGGAATGAAGATCCTGTGATGAGGAGGTCGACAACATGGTCCTCCAATATCCCAAACAAGGCAGTGATCGAGTAAATTGGACAGATCGAGAGTTCAAGATGAGAGTCGATATTCCTAGGTTCAATAGCTACACATTGAAGATTTCCTTGGATTGACTTTCTGAAGTTGAGCAATTTTTCGACTACATGGAGTCCCTGAAATGAAGAAGGTCAAGTTTGTGGCCTACAAGTTGAAGGGCGGAACTTTAGCTTGGTGGGAGCAACTACATCTCGCATGGACAAGACAGGCGAAAGCACCAATCTGCACATGGTAGCGGATGAAACAACTGCTATGCCAATATTTCTCCCTAAGGACTACGATCAGGTACTATTCCAACAATACCAAAATTGTCGGTAGGGTAGTAGGTTGGTGAGAGATTACGTAGAAGAATTCTACCGCTTGGCGGTGCATAATGACTTGGTCGAAAATGAATTGCAACAAGTTGCCCGATTCAACAATGGATTACGTGTGGCCATCCAGGATTGGGTCTAGATGCAGATCGTTTGGACAATGAATGATGCCATCAAATTGGCTACTCGAGCAAAAGCACATCTTGAACGCCTCAACACATGGACCTATCCTACCACCAGGGTCGTCGCTGCGGGTCCGTCCCAGGGAGCTCCACAGCCAAGAGGGAAGGAGCCTGTAGAAGCATGCACTCAACCTTATACACCCGTGAACTGAGATCAGGGAAGCGGGCAAGCTAGGCCTTAAAGGAGCATATCAACTGCTGCTAGTCCAAGCAGGATCCCAAACCCCTATGCTCAGCCAAGACCCAACAATTGCTTTTGTTGTGGCCAACCTAGTTACCTATCAAATACTTGTCCCCAACGACAAGTGGTGAACATTGCCATCAATGATGGTAGTGCTGAGAACGCTGATGAAGATCCAGATGTTAAGGAATAGGAGCACGCCATAATGGACGAGGCAAATGATACATGTTGGGTTCAACAAGATCATGGTGAATCGCTCATCGTGAGGAGGTTATTGTATGCGCTAAGAAAAAAATTACACCCACAATGGCATAACATCTTCCAAACTATGTGTACGGTGAATCGAAAAGTTTGTGACATGATCATTGACAGTGGGAGCAGCGAGAACATCGTCTCAAAGGTTATGGTAGAAAAGTTGCAATTAAAGACAGAGTGTCATCCCTCCCCATATACAATTGGTTGGATCAAGAAGGTCAGCAAAACGAAGTTAACTGTACAAGGCACTATATCCTTTTCAATTGGCAAATATTATAAAGACGAAGTAGTATATGATATAGTTGACATGGAAGCTTGTCACACACTACTTGGTCGACCTTGGCAATCCAATCGTGACGTCACTCATAAAAGGGCAAGATAATATATATATTTTTTCATTAAGGATGGCCGAAAAACCATATTAGCCCCTATGAATCTAGAAGAGCCACCCAAAACTTCTACAGTGGAAGGTCGTTCTCTCTTAACCATATGGGACTTCGTGAAGGAATTCAAAGAAACATGATAGACCTATTCATTAATTGTAAAAGGGGAAGAACTCGAGCCTACCATCATCCCTGAAAGACTAAATCCCTTGTTACATGAATTCAAAGAAATTTGGCCCAATAATTTTTTCGATGGGTTACCTCCCATGCAAAATATCCAGCACATTGCATTTCTCGTGGATCCGCCTGCTCATCCTCGTGGAAATAGATCTTCAAAACATTGCATTTCTCCATCCACCATTCGAGATGGCTTATCGGAGAAGGGAAAATTAAAATGTGGACCCAAAACTGGATGGGTAGGGGCCTTCTTGCTGGGGCGATCGTTTCTTCCATCCCATGTCACCTCAAAGCAACCTCAGTTCGAGAATTTTTCGGTCAACCTGCTCCCCGAAGTCTGTCAGATATTGAACACGTTATCTCCCCAGCGGCAATGCAGGTAATTTCAGCGCTCCCAATACCTATTTCTGACAGGCCTGATCATCTCATTTGGGACCTTTCAGCGTCCGGTAAATTCTCCATTAAATCAGCCTGGAATGGGATCAGGCATTTCCAGCCATCTCATCGTTGAGCTAAATGGATCTGGAACAAATCCCTTCGCCCGAAGATGAGCATATTCGCTTGGAAAGTCATCCACCAAGCTGTTCCAGTGGACCAATCAGTGCAATCCCGTGGCATTACTCTAGCTTCCCAATGTGAATGTTGCAAGTTAAATTCTGAAAACGTCCAAAATGCGGCCGCAGCTCTGTCCTCTGCTCCTATATTGGCCTTAGCGTCCTCATCAAGACATCTGATTGCCTGCCCAACCTTGCCAATCAACAATCAACACCATAGCATAACGCCATCATCCCACGCTCAAAGTCTTTTTAATCGAGACAGGGGACAGCAGGGTGTCTCTGTTCATGCTTCTGACAATATGGAAAACCAAGCCCACCTGTTCTGTCAGGGGGTGATTGTTAGCCAAATTTGGAGCCACTTTAGCAGAGTTTTTGGAATCGCCTACTCTCCAAATCTGTCAACTATTCAGCGGCTTCAATTCTGGACATCTAAGGCAAGTAAGAAATCCCGTCTTTCCTACCTGGTTGGTCTAGTCCCTTCCATCATTCTCTAGGAAATATGGATCAGCCGAAACCAGGCTCACTTTGAAGGTATTCTTATGTCGCCTAACCAGATCATCTTCAAGGTTACTCGCTGGTTAAACGAGCTCAGCTATACCATAACGGCGCCAGACAGAAACTCATTGTCGGATTCTCTCACCCTTGCAGCCCTTAGCATCGAAAAAGTTCAGCCCTGCCCGAGTCGACATCTCACCATTGTCAGTTGGCAAAAGCCTCCTCAGGGCTGGTTGAAATTGAACATGGATGGTTCTTCGCGGGGGAATCCGGGACCGAGCGAGGGAGGAGGAGTTTGTCGGGATCATCATGGTAACCTGATTTTTGCTTTCCATAGAAGCTATGGTCATTCGACTAACACCATTGCCGAGGCCTAAGCCATGCTAGTTGGCATAAAGATATGCTACAACCTGGGACTTTCTAACATAATCGTGGAGACGTACTCGATGATCATAGTCAAATCAGTTAAGGATCCTTTCGCCCATGTCTTGGCAAATTTGGTATAAGGTAGGAGAGATTCAGTTCCTTTGGTGACCCTTAACCTCAAATTCAACCACATTCATCGAGAAGGTAATTCGGTAACTGACGCCTTAGCCAGAATGGCTAGCGAAGGATGCTCAAACAGATTGTATGACTCCCGAGCATCCCTTCCGAGACAAGTGCGAGGTAACCTTGTTACTGATAATTTGGGCATTGGGAACATTCGAGTTACGTAGTGGGGGCCCTTTTGTTTTTCCTTTTCCTTTTTCCTTTTCTTGGACAGCTATTGTGCAGATAGAGTTATACGATGGGTACGGTCCGCCCTTTTTGTCGGGACCCTCCTGAATGATTGTAAATTCCCTCATGAAATGAAATAGCCGTTTTTGAAAAAAAAAAAAAAAAGATATCCAGCACCAAATCGACCTTGTCCCTAGGTTCAACTTACCTAATCATCCTCACTATCGAATGAGTCCGAAGGGGTACGAGATTTTGTAGGGGCGAGTGGAGGAACTGACCCATAAGGGTTTTATTCGAGAAAGTATGAGCTCATGTACCATTCCAGCTCTATTAATTCCTAACAAAGATGGAAGTTGTCGCATGTGTGTTGACAGCCGAGCCATTAACAAAATCACCATAAAATATAGGTTTCTCATACCACAGTTGGACGTTATGTTGGACATACTTGAGGACACAAAAATATTCTCAAAATTGGACCTAAGGAGCGGCTACCATCAGATTTGAATACGATCGGGTGATGAGTGGAAAACGACCTTTAAGACCTAGGAAGGGTTGTATGAATGGTGGTCATCCCCTTTGGTCTTTCGAATGCATCCAGTATATTCATAAGGATGATGAACCAAGTTCTGAAGTCATTCGTTGGGCAGTTTGTCATCGTTTACTTTGATGATATCTTAATATACAGTTAGGACGAAGCAAGGCATATAGAACACCTCAGGCAGGTCCTTTAAGTGCTCACCGAAAGTAAGTTGTATCTCAATTTAAAAAAGTGCAGCTTTTTGACCGATACTTGTTGTTTTTGGACTTTATTGTGACATCTACGAGCATTCGAGTGGATGAGGAAAAGGTGAAAGTCATCAGGGAATGGCCAGTCCTAACAAACATCCATGAGTTACGAAGTATTCATGGTTTGACGACATTCTATCATCGGTTCATAAAGAATTTTAGCACCATTGTATCTCCAATTACAGACTGCATGAAAAAAGGACAATTTCAGTGGACTGACGAAGTCGACAGGAGCTTTGTCGAAATTAAACACAAGTTGTCCATAACCTCGGTTCTTGTACTTCCCAACTTTGACAAATTATTCGAAGTTGAATGTGATGCTTCCTATGTCGGAATTAGGGGAGTCTTGTCTCAAGAAGGTCAGTCGGTGACATTCTACAGTGAAAAACTTAGTAATGCACGCAAAAAGTGGTCGACATATGAGCTCGAATTGGATGCAGTGGTCTAGGCATTGCGACATTATTTGATTCAAAGGCAGTTCATCCTTTACACAGACTATCAAGCTCTTAAATTCATTAATATCCAAGCTAACGTGAATTGTGTGCATGTTAGGTGGGTTTTATTTTTGCAGGAATTCACGTTTTTGTTGAAACATAAGTCTGAGTAGCAAAACAAAGCGAATGATGCACCGAGTTGCCGCGCTGCTTTATTAGTCACGATGAGCAATAAGGTTATTGGGTTCGAGCGCCTCAAGGATATATATGCCGACAACGACTACTTCACAGACGCATGAGTTAGATGCCAAGAAGGTCATCCCAGTGACCTACATATGCGAGATGGGTTCTTTTTCAAAGGGAATCGACTGTGCATCGCCAAAAGCTCGCTGAGGGAGCAGATCATCCAAGAGCTACATGGAGGTGGCCTTAGTGGACACCTTAGATGGGACAAGGCGCGAGTACTTGTTGAAGAGCGGTACTACTGGCCATAGTTAGTACGTGATGTGGGTAGAGTGGTGCAGCGCTGTCATATTTGCTAGGTCTCTAAGGGGCATTCTCAGAATACAGGCCTCTACACACTGTTACCTATACCCGACAACCCTTGGGAGAACCTATCGATGGACTTTGTGTTAAGTCTCCCACGAACATAGCGTAGCATGGATTCAGTGTTCGTGGAGGTGAAACATTTCTTGAAGATGACACACTTCATACCATGCAAGAAGACCCTCGACGCGACGCACGTAGTAAATTTATTCTTAAGAGAGATCGTGTGGCTACACGGGGTCCCCAAGACTATCACTTCTGACCGCGATACGAAATTCATTAGCTACTTCTAGTGGACTTTGTGAAACCTGTTTGGTACACAACTTCAGTTCAGCAGGCCTACCACCCATAGACCGAACTGAAGTTGTGAATCGCATGTTGGAGAACCTCCTTCGATGAATTTTAGGAGAAAAGTCGAAGCAGTGGGATTTGGCCTTGTCTCAAGCGGAGTTTGCATTCAAAAACATGGTGAACCGCTTGATAGGAAAGTCTCCATTTCAGGTTATTTATGGCCGAGTACTTGGCCACACACTTAACTTGGTCCCTTGGCCCAAGCTTCCGGGCATGAGCATTATACTAGAACATATGGCAAACAGAATTATGGGCATTCATGCAGAGGTTGATGCCAAGTTACATGCCTCGAATGACAAGTACAAGGAGCAAACTGACAAATATCGACGACAAAAGGTGTTCAAGGTGGGCGACCAAGTTATGGTCCATCTACACAATAAGAGATTTTTGACCGGGACTTACAACAAACTGAAGAACAAGAAGATTTGGTCGGTACCAATCATCCGAAAGATCAATGACAATGCGTACGTTATTGATCTTCTGGATGACATAGAGATCTCGCGTACTTTTAACGTTAGAGACCTGATCAAACCAGGATGAGAATTCGAGGATGAGTTCTTTTGAAGTGGAGGGACTAATGTAGAGCGGGTCGCAGACAATTTCATGGCCAACATGGACCAGAAGAGGCTCGATTGCAAGCCGAAGTGATCTAGACCGTCAGGTCCTTAAATCGGATGTATCTCGCAAACCAGAATAAGTTATTCGGGCGTATCTTCATGGCATATTTATCTTGCTTGCATGTAGGATACTACACACATGTATGTACTTACTGGGCTTTAAAAGCTCAAGCTTTCCTTTATAACTTTTTCAGGACAGTACCAAAAGTAGGAGCACTAGATTATGCCTATCTCGTTATCTTTAGACACTGCTTCCAATTCATTCCAATGGATATGTACTATTGTGAAATAATTGTATTGTAAATATATTTTATAGTGGAAGCTGGTTATTTTGTTTGTGTTGGAAATGCTAATCTTTATACTAGATATTTATTACAAAAAAAAATAATAATAATAAAAATCTCATAAAATTTATAGTTGGGCGACGAGCTCGGGACTTGGTGTGTGGGTGCTGGATGCCGAACTCGGAGTTCGACGCATCGCGATCCAAGCTCGGCCATCGTAGATCAGTCATGCGGGAGGCGAGGTTTGGGGCGCGACACTGATACCCATACTACTTGACCTTCCATTTGTCAAGACCACCATATTTTGGTTTTGGTTTTTGTTTTGAGATTTTTCCTTCATCGGACCTTTTCATTTTCGATCGATCAATAAATGTTAACCAAACCAATCTGATATTCAACTAACCGAATGAGTGTAATTTTTCATTTTCAACCATCCAACAAATGTCCACCAATAAATTGGGTGTACTCATTTCAAAATTCTTAATTTTCTTTTTCAAAATGTAAGTTTTTATAAAAATCTTGGTTTTTGTTAGATCTTAATTTATTTATTTTTCAATATCTCCAATTTTCTCAAACATTGTCCTTTTTTTTTTTTTTTTTTCAAAATAGCAATTTTTTTAAAAACTTCTCAATTTTCCTTTTCAAAATGTAAAATTGAATCTTGAGCTTTTAATCTCATTTTTTATTTAAATTTCTATTTTGTACGAACTTCCTCAATTTTCTTTTTCAAAATGTATGTGTGTGTATATATATATATATATATATATATATATATATATATATATATATATATATATATATATATATATATATATTATATTTCAAACTATTCATTTTTTTTTTCAAAATTTAAAATTTAACAAAATCTCATTTTAGTTATCAAACTTTTCATCTTTTTTTTCAAAATACAAATTCTCAATTTCCTTTTCAAAATCTCAATTTTTTTTTTGCAAAATCATTTTTCTAAAAAACTTGTCAATTTATTCAAACTTCTCAAAATTTTCAAGATGCCAATTTTCTTTTTCCAAGATCACAATTTTTTTTTCCACCTATCAATTTTTTTTTTTTTCAAAATGACAATATTTTGTCAAAATCTCGATATATTTTAAAACTTAATAAAAAATTCCTTTTCAAACTTCTCCATTTTCTTTTTCAATTTTTTTTTTTCAAATATCTCAATTTCTTTTTCAAAATTTCAATTTTGTTATCAAACTTTTCTATTTACAAAATTTCAATTTATTTTTCAAAATTTTCATTTTTTTTCTTCTAAAATCTTTTTGTTTTTTTTCAAACTTCTCAAAATTTTCAAGAAGCTAATTTTATTTTCAAAATAACATTTCTATTCAACTTCTCAAATTTCTTTTAAAAAATTGGCAAATTTTTTTTTTTGTCAAAATCTCATTGTTTGTTTAAGTCTCATTTTTTTTTTTTTTTTAAATTACAATTTTTCACTACCATTGTCATTTTTTTTAAATCACAATTTTTTAAAACTTTTCAATTTTCTTTTTCAAATTGACATTTTTTTGTCAAAATCTCAACTATTTTAATCTCACTTTTTCAAAATTCTACTTTAAAAAAATAAAAAAAAAATTCTCCATTTTTTTTAAAAATGTCATTTTCTTCAAACTTTTCAATTATTTTCAAAATCACAAATTTTGCCACAATCTCATTTTTTATTATGAAACATTTCAAAATTTTTTCAAAATACAAAATCTCATTTTCTTTTTAAAAATCCCAAATTTTTGAATATCTAATTTTTCTTTCAAAATTATCATTTTTTTTCCAAAGTGTCAATTCTTTTGTTTAAGATGTCATTTATATATATATATATATATATATATATATATATATATATATATATATATATATATATATATATATATCAATTCTTTTTTAAATCTCAATTTTTCACAAACATTGTTTTTTTTTTTTTTTCCATTTTTTCAAAATGGATGTTTTTCTACTTCTCAATTTTTCTTTTCGAAATGTATGTTTTTTTAATTATCAAAATGTCGAATTTTTTTATCTCATTTTTTTTTTCAATTTTTAGGAAATACAAAATCTCTCTCAATTTTCAAAATCTTTTTTTTTTTTTTTTTTTCAAACTTCTTAATCTATTCAAATTTCTCAATTTTTTGAAAATGCCGAGTTTTTTTTTTTTTTCAAAATTACATTTTCCTAACTTATAATGTTTTTCAAAGTGCCTATTTGTTTCAAATGTCAAAAAATTTCAATTTCAGTTATTTTAAAATATCAATTCTATACAAAATCTCAAAATTTCTCAAAAGTTACTAAATCTACTAAAAGTTCAAAATTTGATTAAAATAAAGTATAAATTTCCATCACATTTTACAAATAATAATAATAATCATGATGATGATGATGATGATGTTTGGAAAAAAAAGTTAGAAATTTGTTAAGATTTGCTATGAACAATAATTCATCGCACAATGATGAAAAGTCCGTCGGTAAATGCTGATATGAGGAAGGCTGGGTGGTTAAAAAAAAAACATCCATCAATGAAACTTTCCTGGAGCTTACCGTGATGTTTATATACAATACAAACCGTTTGTATGGTTATTACCAGTTAGTTAAACTTTAGGAATAAATATCATCCTAATACAAAAACTTTTATATTACCCCAGGCGTTCAATCCCCATTGTTTCATTTGGTATGGCTCACATGAGTTTTGGATGTCTAATTTTAAATTCCTTTCCCATCTTGGTCTTCAAAAATAAATAGATGAAGTGGATTTGTCACGAACATCTCTATGGGCCCACGCATCTCCGGCACAGGTATATCAATCTCCTCTCATGTATGGCACATGTGGCGCATGTATATTATCTTTACTCCACTCACGTGTGCATTTAGCAAAGCATGGCATGCATTAGTTTTAAACTGTTACATCTGTAAAATTGTTGTAAATGGGTCGACTCATTAGAGAACGAGTCACTGACTCAGTCACTGAACTTGGCTATTCATCTCTCAAAGCTAGTTTAGGTATTTCTATTCATGTACATTTTTTCAAAAATATTTAAATGTATTGAATATTGTAAGTTTAATTGTAAAAAATGTAGAGTCGAGTCTTCCACTCGACCCAATCTTATTAGAAATCGAGTCAAGTTGAATTTTCAATTTTTTGAACTATGCTCATCCCGACTCGACTTAGAGCGGAATGAGTGAATCGGGTCACCGGTTCTTTAAACCATCTGAGTGAGGGGCCAGGTTTGGCTCATTGGGTTTTGGAGCTCGGGTTTATAGTAGAGGCCGGTGGGCTGAGTATGAGCCTGATTTCGAAGCAAACTGCAAAAAGATCTAGCCTGGGCCGTGCTGGAGTAGGTTTGTACAGAAAATCAAAGGCCCAGTTAAGTGATGAAGTGGGCCTGGCCCTAACACTACGGCCCACCTAATAATCGGCTTGGGTCATGCTAATATTGATGTATGCGTCTTAGAAAGAATGAATAGTTGGTCTTGCTCACTAACATGTATATAGATTTTTATTTTTATTTTTTAAATATGGTTTATTGTCATGCAAGATTCTCTATATCTGGGCCATGTTTGATGATACAAACCATTCATTTAGTGGACCATAGCACGGATGGAGAAAGCTACTGCTAGATGATTAAGAGAAAAAGAATACAACAAGGTCCACGTTCAATGGAAGAATGGTCTAATGCCGAAGGGTTAGTATCTTCCAACATTGGATATTTTGGAGAAATCCCCATCTGTAGCGGACTCCATCATGTAAACTGCTTGGATGACTGAAAATGGACCCCACGTGTAAGGAATCCCCTGCTGAAAATGTTTTGCAGGTCTCATTTCAATGAGCACCTCATTTGAAGGGAACATGTCTAAATCCGAGGAGACGACACATGTCAAAGATTCAGGCCATTGATAAGTAGGTGGTTGGATTTGAACTTAGATCAACCGGTCAGATTTTTTTTTATTTTTTATTTTTTTCAATTAGGTAATTCATTACAGCACAAATGAACACTGATATGGACCGTTGAAATGGTGATCCTTAGTGTCGATGCAGCATGGCCAGAAAATCACAATGGTTGAACTGTCCAAGCCAGCCAATCAATGACCAACGAATGGACAATTCGAACGAAAATGATCAGAGGTAAGAATTCAATGGGCAAAATCAAATGATGAAGCTTGTTTAATCGAAGTGATTTTTGGGCCCTGTACCATCCACAGGAAACAGATTGGCCACTGACCCTGCCACTAGCCAATGGCTAGTGGTGGGTGCTCTGGGCCGTCCATGATGTATGTGTTTCGTCTATGCCGTCCACCCATTCTTGCAGATCATTTTATGGTATGATCCCAAAAATGAGCTTGATCAAATCTCAAGTGGACCATATAGTGTTGATTGAACGCCCACCATTAAAAACTTCTTGGGGCCACAAAAGTTCTGGATCAAGCTAATTAATATATATATATATATATATACACACACACACACACACACTTTTTCCCTTCATCCAAGTCTGTATGACCTAATCAACACATTAGATGTCAAATAATCATTACAGTGGGCCCTTGGAGGTTTTTAACGGTGGAAATTCAATCACCACTGTTTTCCCATAGTGTGGTCCAACTGAGATTTAGATCTATATAATTTTTGAGAAAAAGCCCTAAAATTATCTTTCAAAATGGATGGACCGCCGAGATAAAACACATACATCATGGTGAGTTCCACATAGCACCGACCAATAGCTGCTGGCTTGAGGCAGCGTCACCGACACACTAGCCAAACCGCGTCCCCATCCACAATGGAGCCCATGACATGACTGGCCGGCATCCACGATGGGCACATGCAGGGGAGAACGAATTGGTTACTCCCCCTGCCACCAGCCCGGTGGCTGATGGTCGGTGCTCTGTGGGCCCACCATAATGTATGTTTTTCATCCATTACGTCCCTCCATTTTTACAGATCATTTTAGAGATTGATCCAAAAATGAGAGGGATTTAAATCTCATGTGGACCACACCACAGGAAAACAATAGTGATTGGATATCAACCATTAAAATCCTCCTAAGGCCCAATGTACTGTTTATTTGACATCCAATCTGTTTATTAGGTCATAAAGACCCAGATGAATCGGAAAAACAAATATCAGCTTGATCCAAAACTTTTATAGTCCACAAAAAGTTTTTGATGGTCTACGTTCATTCAATACTATTTCTTCTAATGTGGTCCAATTGAAATTGGTATATACCTCATTTTTGGTCTCATGCCATAAAATAGTCTATAAAAATAGATGGACAGCATGAATGAAATACATACATCATGGTGGGGCCACAGAGCACCGACCACCATCCATCCAATCCGTTTCCCATGTTGGGTGGATGAGTTGGACCTCGTTGTTAAATGTTCACAGAAAGCGACAACGGTGGGAGCCACCTGTGGTGGGATTATTCTACAGAGAAAATTGTGGGACGGCTTTTTCGTAGTAGGACAGCGGTACTAGGTAGCATAAGGCTGTGAGAATGTTATTGGTTTGGTGATTAGCTATGGTGGGCTCATGTGGTCCGTGCATGACATCCACTCCGACCATCAGGTGAACCCTCACACGTTTGGGATGGAGCCCAAAACTCAGGCAGACCCAAGTTTAAGATGAGCCACATGGCATGAAAGAATTAAGAGGGTATACCCACTCGTTAAAATCTTACAGACTACATACTGTTTTTGTGTCCTATCATGATATATGCATGTACCATCCAATATTCCATGCATCCACCGTGTATAGTCCACCTCAACAAAGTAACATCTTGAAATTGATGGGATTTTAATACTCATGTGGCAACCCGGCCTAGCATTTAGTAGTTTTAGGCATGATTTAACACTTTCCCTTGAGTTAAGCCCTTCTGAGTTTTGGATAGGATAACTTGGACAGTCCAATCAATCCATCTAAACTGTTCATTAAGTCTAGAACATGTTAGATGTTTTACCATGTAAAAATAAGATTGATTGTATGATCAAATCTATATTTATTGGCCTATTTTATATAGCCGTCCTTATTTCCAACTCATGGATATGATTGTTATGGTTGTCTGATAGAAGTGATTCTTTTGAATCATAAGCAACCCATGATGGGATCTATCAAAAAGATGGATCGAATCATTTGTTAGACCTATTTTTGTACAAATGATATTGGCGGTTCATATTAGAGACTATTCATCAGATGGTTACCATCATCAAATTGGCTTTATATTTGCAAGTTAGCCTATGAAATTTTTGTAAAACCTAATGTACAATATAGATCAATCGATTGGAGTGTTAAAGTAGCCCAATGCAAATAGGAGAACTTAAGTTTACAGCTCTCGAAGAGCACTTGAGAATATGCCTTTATCAAATTAGCGTAGAATCAGATAGAATTACCTCCAAATTTTAAATGAATGAACCCATCATTACGGGCCAAAATTAGGGTCAACGAAGATGGAATCATTGTAGAGGGTGAGAAGTACAGCTAAGCTAATATTAGGGGTTCTTCCAATGAATTGATATTGAATTCCTCGCTAAATAGCATTTCTTTTCCTTCTCCATAGCCATTGATTTCATTAACTCAGCCATTGTTCGTTTGTGGAGGTACAACTGTTCTTCGCATACGATACTTCATCAAACTACGTTTCCTCTTCGTGCGGGTTAAGGAAAGTAATCGGGTTGAATCCAAGCCATCTATTGTGTGGTAAAATCTCAACAGCTCCCTCCTAACCATTTATATTTTTACTAAGGCCAAAAATATCTTTATATTTTTATGACGATTTTAGCCCACTGAATTCTAACTGTAAGGGCAAAAATACGGTAACTGGGGTGTAAATGGCCGTCCCGCTAGGTTACTGGGCCTGCCCTCATCGAGCCGGGCTTGAGCAGGAGTATGAGGCCCGGGCCAGTCTCAGGCTTAAATTTCAAGCCCTCTGTAAACTTCCAGTGTAGATTTAAGTGTAACAGCATAGAGGGTGAGGCCCTGATCGTGGGGTCCACCTTGATGTATGAGTTGTATATTGACGACGTCCACTTTTTTCAGTAGTTGATTTTAGGGCATGGTAAAAAAAAAAACTGAGTTAGATTTAAATCTTAGGTTACCACACAAGAGGGAATTAGTGGTGATTAAACACCTACCATTAAAAACTCCGTGCTGCCATTAATTTGCTATATAACCTGATGATAAGGTCACATAGACATGGATAAAAGTGATGTAGAGTGGGTGGTGGATAGTTTCATGGCCAAGATAGATTAGAAAAGGCCTGGTCAATGACAAAAGTGATTCGAACTATCGAACCTTAAATCGGGCATATCTCGCGGAATGAGTTATTCAACATAACATATATGATTTGGAGTAGGATGAGCTACTTTATTCACCCAACCCCGCTATGTCGGGTTGCACACGTCGAATTTGAGAAATAATGCCAAATCAACGGTAGAATTTCCGTTTTATTTTCATTTTTACTATTTATAGTATGTTATAGTTTTAGTATAACTCTTCGTCTGTTGGGCTTTAAGAATTGCGCCTAACATGAAAAGTGCTTAGAGGAGAACGTCATGGTTCGGCCAAATAGGACACTTACTATTTTTGGTCGAAAACCTTGCGCACTAGTTTACTATTTATAGTAAGTTGTGAATTCTAGGAGTTTTAGTCATAGTTAACCTTGTGCACTAGTTTACTAAGTTGTAAATTCTAGGAGTTTTAGTTGTAGTTTGATTCTAAAATTTCTTCTATTACTTAGTATCCGTATTTTAAGGGTTGTGAACTGGTTTATTTGATTCATCAATCAATTTCAAATTTTATATAATTTATTTTCTATTTTCTTATTCTTTTCCTTGTGGATTCAAGAAGTCTATGTAAGGACTCTAGATAAGTTCCGTTGATTCAGAATAGTTATCCTCTTGAGGAAGACGGTGCTCGACCTCACGTCCTTCCTGCGTCAAAAAGGAAAACACAAGATCCAAACTTATGTGGCTCCTAAGAAGTTTTTAACCATGGGAGTTTAATCCTTGCTCTATGGTTTACTTAGATTTGGATTTACATCATTTTTTAAACCATGCCTTAAAATGAGCTGGAAAAAGAATGGTGATGTAGAACGGGTTGCGGATAATTTTATGGTTAAGATGGACCAGAAAAGGCCTGCTCGCAAGTGGAAGTGATCCAGATCATCAGGACCTTAAATTGGGCGTATCTCACAATTCGGAATGAGTCATATTCGACGTACCATATATGATTTTGGGGTAGGACGGGGTACTTTAGCTACCAAATACCATCAAATCAACGGTCGAATTCCTGTTTTATTTTCGTTTTTATTATTTATAATAAGTTTTAGTTTTGAGTATAACTCTTCATCCGTAAGGCTTTAGGAGTTGCGCTCAACATGAAAAGTGCTTAATTAGAATAATTAGGAGAACATTACGATTGGACCAAATACGACACTTACTATTTTTGGCCGAAAACCATGCACACCAGTAGACATCACAACCATATCTAGTAGTTTGATTCTGAAACTTCTGCCATGACTTAGTATCCCTATTTAAAGGGTTGTAAACTCGTTTATTGGAATCATCAATCTAATTACGAATTTTCTGGAATTTATTTCTTTTTTCTTATTTCTTTTCTCGTGCATTCGAGAAATCTCTGTAAGGAGCCAAGAGAAGTTCCGTGGATTCAAAACAGTTATTCCCCGTGAGGAAGATGGTGGTGGACCTCACATCCTTCCCTGCATCAAATAGACAACATATACATTGAGGTGGGCCCCATGGTTAGGGCCTCACCCATCACTTAATCTATGTCCCATTCATTCCAGTGTACGGGACAATATTTTCCCTTCACTTGGCTCACCTAAATAATGGATGGGCCTGATGTTTGGGCCTAGGCTCAAGCTTTTGTGTGGTATCTAACAGTTGGAGTGGATTTTATATTAACATCACAGTGGGTCCCATAAGTATAAGGGCCTACTTATCTCTCCCAACTGTTTCCCTTGGTATGGCACACCTGAATCACGAGTTGGTTTGGTTTTTTGTCCATGGACCTAGCGCAGGATCACACATCTAATGGTTGGAGTAAATCTCACGTACACATTAAGGTGGGTCTCCTAGAAAATAAAGGTTGGGCATGCTATGAAAAATATTTTATTTACACATTTCACACAATGAGAGAGGGGTGATTCACAGGTCTTTTTGGAAAAGGGGATCGTGCCACTTAGGGGCTCCACCTTGGAGTTGATGTAAAATCCACCTCATCCATTAAGTGTTTCACACCATGTTACATGCATGGCCCAAAAATCAGCTCGACTTATAATTCAAATGGGCCACACAATTAGAAAAGTTACACATGGCAAGGTTCACCTCCGAACAATTTCCCTTGGTGTGGCCCACATGAATCAAGGATGGGCCTGATTTTTAGGCCTAGTGTCTAAATATTAGTGTGGCATCTAATAGTTGAAGTGAATTTTATATAATCATCATGATGGTGTGGATGTCTCTCTTGCAACTAACCTGAATCATAGCTAAACCTGATTCCTTTGCATCTAATGGTGGCAGTAGATCTTACATACACATAAAAGTGGGCCCTTGAAAAATTAAGGGCGTGCATCCCTTCAATTTTTTTTTTCAATTTTCATTGGTATTCTGCTGGGCTTGGCCCCCATATAAAAATTCCGAGATGGGTTTAGGCTGAAGTTTTGGCTAATCATGGGCTGAGCCAGTGTTGAGCTTAGATTAAAAGATAAGGGCCAGGCTTAGACAGAGCTTGGCCCAGCCCTAACCTGGCTGTTGACACATAAAAATAATTTTAAGAGAAAAAACAAAAGGTTTATTATGGTGCATGTTCTTCAACACGACGTCACCGGATTAAACACATACGGTATAAATGCGCACATTTAAGTTAGTCAGTCTCGTTATATGGTAGCTTTTTATTTATTTATTCTTAGAAATTGTTGTCTCCATCTTTATTTATTCTTAGAAATCGTAGCCTGAACATTCAAGCCAAGGGCCACGGCTGGCCTATCATATCCTAAAAAAAATACCTCATGGCAGGCCTCTAGCCTCCCTGATGCACCCTAGGCCCACCTGGTCGGGAAACAACTTGCCTTTGGTAAAGATCTGATAGTAAATGAAAGAACCTGTTACATTGTGCCTCACTTCCCAAGCAAGCCAACCCATCCTCTGTCCCATTAGCTTCCCTGGGAATGGAGACCTCAGCTTCCCTCCTAAGGGCAATGACCCGGGCCCACCAATACCATAAGGGCCTGTTTGGGAGCGTGGATTTGAAACCCCCTGGATTGGGAACTCCCTGGACTTGAAATCCTCTTGCTGTGTTTGGCACCTAGATTAAGAATCAACTTTAATCCAAAATTAGCTATTCATAGTATATTTACAGGGGTTTGAATTTAATTACTAAATCAACTTTAATATCTCTAATTAGTGAACTTACATAATTCTTGACACAATGGTTGAAATAAGCCTACAAAAATATATACTTTGCCAGAAAATGATGAAATTCCAAGTCTCGGATGGGCCACAAGCACAAGATCACGTCTGCATAACTAACCAACAATTTTTAACCGTTGATTTACATGGATAATGTTTGGACAGTGTTGATCATCATATTAAAATCATTATAGTGATGCAATTGATAATCTAATTATTTTAGGATATCATTAGTGGGGTGTGTCCAATAGATTAATAGTCTAGTAACTATGGGAATGATTTTAGATGTGATCCAAGCTCTAACCGTGGATTTTAAATGACATCCACTCCGACCATTGGGTGAACTCTCACACATTTGGGCTGGAGCCCAAAGCTCAGGCAGACCCAAGTTTAATACGAGCCACACGACATAAAGGAATTAAGAGAGAATACCCACTCGTTAAAATCTTACAGACTGTTTCTGTGTCCCATCATGATATGCATGTACCATCCAATCCATGCATCTAACGTGCTCCACCTCAACAAAGGAAATCCTGAAATTTATGGCGTTTTAAAACTCATTAGGCAACCCGGCCAAAACCATAGTAGTTTTAGGAATGATTTAACAATTTTGCTAGCTTAAGTTAGGCACTTTTGAGTTTTGGATTGGATAACAGTCCAATGATCAGTTCATCTAAACTGTTCATTAAGTCTGCAACACGTTTCATGTTTTACCATGTAAAAATAAGACTGATTGTATGATCAAATATATATTTATTGGCCTATTTTATATAGCCGTCCTTGTTTCCAACTCATGGATATGATTTTTATGGTTGTCTAATAGAAGTGATTCTTTTGAATCATAAGCAATCTATGATGGGATCTGTCAAATAGATGGATTGCATCATTCGTTAAACCTATTTTTGTAGTAACTGTTCATATTAGAGGCTATAAATGAGATGGCTACCATCATCAAATTAGCTTGATATTTGTAAGCTAGCAAATGATTTTTATTTTTTATTTTTTGTAAAACCGAATGTACGGTGTAGATCAATCAATTGGAATGTTAAAGTAGCCCAATGCAAATAGGAGAACTTCAACTTTTCAGCTCTCAAAGAGCACTTGAGAATATGTCTTTATCAAATTAGTGTAGAATTAGGTATAAATCAAATTAGCGTAGGATTAGGTATAACTACCTCCAATTTTAAATAAATAAACCCATCATTATTCATTACGGGCCAAATTTAGGGTCAAATTTTAAATGAATAAACCCATCATTACGGGCCAAAATTAGGGTCAACGAAGATGGAATCATTGCAGAGGATGAGAAGTACTGCTAATAGTAGGGGTTCTTCCAAATGAATCGATGTTGAATTCCTCACTCAAATAGCATTTCTTTTCCTTCTCCATAGCCATTGATTTCATTAACTCAGTCATTGCTCGCCTGTGGAGGTACAGCTGTTCTACGCATACGATACGTCATCAAACTCCGTTTCCTCTTCGTGCGGGTTAAGGGAAGTAATTGGGTTGAATACAAGCTATCTATTTTGCGGTAAAATCTCGACAGCTCCCTCCCAACCATCTATATTTTTATGACGAATTTATCCCCTCTTATTTACTCTTAATCTTAACTGTAAGGGCAAAAATATCTTTATATTTTTATGATAATTTTACCGCCACTGAAATCTAACCGTAAGGTCAAAATTACGCTAAGTGGGTGTAAATGGGCGGCCCGCTAGGTTTCCGGGCCTGTCCCGAATCGGGTTGGGTTTGAGCGAGAGGATGAGGCCTGGGCCAGTCTCGGGTTTGAACTTTAAGCCCCTTTGTAAACTTCCAGCGTAGATTAAGTGAGGCAATATAACAGCAGAGCGGGTGAGGCCCTGATCGTGGAGTCCATCTTGATTTTTGAGTTGTATATCAACGACGTCCACTTGTTACAGTAGTTCATTTTAGGGCATGGTAAAAAAATGAGACAGATCTAAATCTTAGATTATCACACTAGAGGAAATCAGTGGTAATTAAACACCTACCATTAAAAACTCCCTACAGCCTTTGTTTGCTATATAACCTGTTGATAAGGTCACATAGACCTGGATAAAAGGAAATCACAAGATTCAAACTTCTATGGCTCCTAAGAAGTTTTTAACCATGGGAGTTTAATCCTTGCTCTATGGTCCACTTAGATTTGAATTTACATTATTTTTGAGATCATGCCTTAATATAAGCTAGAAAAGGAATGGACAACGTAGATATACGACATATAGAGTTGGGCCCATGGTCAGGGCCTCACCCATTATCACTTAATCTGTGTCCCATTCATTCCAGTGTACAGGACAGTTTCCCTTCACTTGGATCACCTAAATAATGGATTGGGCTGATGTTTGGCCCAGGCTCAAGCTTTTGTATAGTATCTAAGAGTTGGAGTGGATTTTTTATATTATCATCACACTGGGCCCCATGAGTATAAGGGTGTATTCTCTCCCAACTGTTCTCCTTGGTGCGGCACACCTGAATCATAGGTCAGCTTGGTTTTTTTTTTTTTTTTTTTTTTTTTTTTTAATCCATGGACCTAACATAGGATCACATGTACAAATTAAGGCCTAGAAAATAAAGGGTGGGTGTGCTATGAAAAGTTACACAGGGCAAGGTTCACCCTCCGTCCAATTTTCCTTAGTGTGGCCCACACGAATGAAGGATGGGCCTGATTTTTAAACCTAGTGTCTAAATATTAGTGCATCTAACAGTTGGAGTGAATTTAATATGATCATCATGGTGATGTCTCTCTTGCAACTAACCTGAATCATAGATAAACCTGATTCCTTTTGCATTTAATGGTGGCCGTAGATCTTACATACACATCAAGGTGGGCCCTTGAAAAATTAAGGGTGTGCATCCCTTTATTTATTTATTATTTTTTTCAAATTTCATTGGTGCTCTGCTGGGCTAGGCCCCCATATAAAAATTCCAAGATGGGTTTGGGCTGGATTTTTGGCTAATCATGGGATTAAGTGTTGGGCCTAGATTAAAAGATAATGATCAGGCTTGGGCAGAGCTTGGCCGCCCTAACTCAGCCGTTGAAACCCGTGTAGAGGTGTAGTACACGAGTCGAGCTCCAGCTCGACTCGGCTCGACCTCTAGTTGACCCTAGCTTGAACTCGGCTTGGCTTGGTCCTCGAGCCTGACTGGCCCGAACGACTCGGTTGGATCGGACCTGAATTAAATACTGACAGGTTGAGTAGCTCACTACTGACATCATCAAGTTATGTGGACCCCACTATGATGTATGTATTGTATACACAACGTCCATCCATTTGGAGATATCATCTTCAGGCATGCGCCAAAGAATGAGACAGATCCAAAGCTCTAATGGACACCATCACAGAAAATAGTAGGAAGATTGATGCCCACGGTTGAAACCTTCTTAAGGCCCACCATGATGCTTTTTTTTTTTTTTTTTTCTAAAAAAAATCCAACCTATTCAAAAGTTAACAAAGACATTAAATAAGGGAAAACACAAATATTAGCATGATCAAAAACTTTTGTGGCCTTTAGAAGTTTTTAATGGTGGCATCACTCTCCCCACTGTTGTTTTTTTTTTTTTTTTTTTTTTTTTTTTTTTTTTTTTTTTTTGTGGTGGGGTCCATTGGAGCTTTGGATGTGACTCATTCTTTGAATCTTACCCTAAAATGATCTCTCTAGATGGATGGACGGCATGGATACAAAACATGCATCATGGTGAAGCCCACGGAACTTGGTGACGTCACTTCAGTGGCGGTCTCCCTACTCAACCTGTCAATAGCCGACCTGTCAATATGGTGCACGGTCTTCGACACCACCTCACCGGATTCAACACATACGGTGTACATAAGCACATCTAAGTTAGTCCAGTCCGGTCTCATTCTATGGTAGATTTTTATTTATTTATTTTCAGAAATCGTTCTCTCTATCATCATATAAACAGGGGTAAGCAGCTAGCCTAAACATTCGGGTTAACCCCAGCAGCCAAAAAAGCTAGGGCTCGCCCGTCATATCCTTCAAAACATATACCTCAAGGCACTAAGCTAGGCATCTAGCCTCCCTTATGCTCTCCAGCCCCACCTGATCAAGAAACAACTTCTCATGGATGGTTTGGGGAAGATCTGACAGTAAATGAAAGACCCTACTAGGGCTCGCCTGATTCCACAGACTAGAGTCCCCACTACGTGCCAGCCACCTGACATGGCTAACGGACATGGATGAGCTTAACGTACGATACCTTTCAGAAGGGGGATTTTACATTTCCTCGCATCCCAGCTTCACCTGCGGTGTAGTTAGCCTTATATTTGGCTCGACAGAAGGTCTATTTACTCTTCCGTCTACATATCTAACAGACCAGACCAATTCAAAACGGAGGGCTTTCATTACTTGAGCTGGCCTTTAATCCTAATCATGGAGATTGTAATATGGGAGGAGCTTACCCGCATCAGCCATGGATTCTGGGTTGCGATATACGCTTGCTTTAGGTTCTGATGGTCCTGATCACTTTCACCTTCGATCGGGCCTTTTCTGGTCTATCTTCGCCATGAGAATATCCTTGCAATGAAATCTTTAGTCTTACAATTGAATGTGTATTACTCGTGCATTTCTTTCTTGCTATTCATTTGCATGCCAATAGAAAAGTTAGATCACTTGACTCCTCGTCGATCCTGATGGGCCATCAGATCAACAGTTTTGATAAACCATGTGCCTCACATATACAAACTTGGTGCACAGCAGGGAACTCCACCTGTGCTATTCATTAAATAAAAAAAATGCTCCGGCGCCCTCACGAAACTGTTAAGTCACCGTGCTCCCAGTTGTATTTGGATTAATTTGACAGTCCAACAAGTCCATCTAAACAGTTCATTAAACCTAAAACATGTTTCAAGGGCTACCATATATAAGCAAGACTTCTTAGATGGTCAAATCCATCTTGATTGGGCCATCTTTTGTAGCCATCTCATGGATAGGATTGTTATGATTGTCTATTAGAAGTGATTCTTTAGAATCATAAGCAATCCATGATGGGAACTATCAAATAGATGGATTGCATTGTTGCTTAGACCTATATATGTTTGTGCAAATGATCATGACTGTCCATATTAGAGGCCATTGAGCTGTTTATTTTGTAGAAAATTCTCAATCGTTCCTTACCAACTATCTACAAATTTAGGACAAATTTACCCTCTTTTAGTGAATTTTTTGAAGCCTAATGTCCCAGGCAAAAATATCCAAAGCTGCCATCATCGGAGATGATAGAGATTGTCTCACATATCGATATAATAATCATTTTAGAGAAGGAAGAGCTGTTTCTGGTGCACTGCACATTCTCTCAAGATGCGGATGAGTATTCCCCTGTCACCACCGACATTCCTAATTACCTGATGTAAGCACGATTTGATTCGACGCGGATTCTGTCCTTCCCCCATTACCGTCCGGGCAGGGCTCTGTGGGGCCCACCATGATGTAAGTGTTTTATCCATGCTGCTAATCACTTTTCTCATATCATTTTAAAGTATGATCATAAAAATGAAGCAAGTCCACAGCTCCAGTGGACCACACCAAAGGAAGCTGCAGTGAGAATGACACTCACCATTGAAACCTTTATAAGGGCCACCGTAATGTTATTTTACCATCCAACCTATTCATAAGGTCATGTAGACGTGGATGAAGTGAATTCATAAGGTCATGTAGACATGGATGAAGTGAAAAAACAAATATCAGCTTGATCCGAAGTTTCTCCAGCTCCCAAGAAGTTTTTAATGGTGTACGTTCAGACCCCACTTTGTGGTCCACTTAAAACCATTTACCTGCCTCATTTTTTGGCACATACATTAAAATGATATGAGAAAAATGATGAATAGCGTGGATAAAACGGTTATATCATGGTGGGCCCCATAGAGGTCGGCCCAGATAGATTACGGTCCGAGCGGGGCTAAGATGCAATCCATGTCTGATTTGATTGAGCCTCCTGACTAGAGCTGGGCATCGGACCAAGTCGGATCGGATTGGGTCCAACTCGACTCGGTCCGAAAATTATATGGCTTGACTTGAACTCGATCCGATCCGGGACCAAGTCTAGGTCATTCGACTCGATCCGATCTGGACCACTGCTTGCCTGATCCGATACGAGTCCGACTCGGTCAAGGATACTGAGTTAGATCGGATTGGGTACGATTCGAATCAGTCCTGATTTTGTTTTTTATTTTTTAAGAAATTATAAATAAAAATAGTTGGCCACCGCTCCAAAATAGTCCAAAATACAGGCTAAAATTAAAAAAATATAAATAAATAAAAATGAAACCTACGTACCTTCCTGATGAATGGAGATGATCAACGGTGATGATGAGTGGGCTGGATCAAGATGGCCGGGTGCCGCGCTCGTTCCGGTATAGACAAATGAAAGTAGCTGAATCGAGATGGTTGCTCATTTGGGTGGAGAAAGAGAGTGGGAGAGATTTTAGGGAGAGATTTGAGGCAGGAATTTTAGGGATTTTGGAGATTTGAGGGAGGGATTTTAGGGATTTTGGGGATTTAGGGTTCAGTTTGGGTGTGGGTGCTGCTGGGTAGGGTAAAATGTAAAAGAGATTAAAAAAGTGTGTGTGTGTGTGTGTGTGTGTGTGTGTGTGTGTGTGTGTGTGTGTGTGTACTTGATAATAGATTCGAATCGGGTCGGATTTGATCAAATCGATCCATTCAAATCGGGTTTTGAATCGGATTGGTTCGGATTGACCATGATCCGAACTCGATCCGAAAAACTGTCGGATCTGAATGGCCCTACTCGATCTGCACCGATCCAGGCCGTCGGTTCGTTTTGGATCGGGTTGGATCCACGAGATCGGGTCAGACATGCCCACTACTCCTGACGTGAGGTTGCCCAATCAAATCCCATAACATAAAGTCACCGAAATACATAGTGGCATAGTAAACAATGCCTACGTTGATACTGTCTGCTACTGGAAAAGCTATGTGGGCCCACCATGATGATGTATGCATTTTATAACTCTATCCTTCCATTTTTTAAGCCCATTTAAATTCGTAAGCCCAAAAATGAGGCAAATCAAAATCTTAGATGGACCACACCACAAGAAACCGTTGTGATTGAACACCCACCATTAAAAACTTCCTTAGGCCCATTGTAATGTTTATCTGCCATCCAACCTATTAATTAGGTCACACAGACTTAGACGGAGATAAGATACACATCAGCTTCATCCAAAACTTACGTAGCCCCAAGTGAATTTTTAATGGTGACGGTTCAATCACCGCCCGGGTGTGGTCCACCTTAGATTTGGATCTCATTTTTGGGGGCACGGCTTGGGTGAATCCCTTACTATGGGACCCACTATGATGTATGTGCTTTACATCCACACAGTCCATCCATTTTGACACCTTATTTTAGTGCATGATCCCAAAAATACCAAGAGAATATTCAAATCTTAGGTGGGCCACACCACAGGAAAGAAGTGATTAAATACCCACCGTTAAAAACTTCTCGGCAGCCACCATAGCCACCATTATACTTATTTCCCATCCAACCTATTGATAAGGTCACAGACTTGGATGAAGGGACCATGAAAATATCAGCTTGATCCAAAACTTTTGTGGTCCACAAAAAGTTTTTAATGGTCAATCACCACTGTGTCCTGTTCTGTGGTTCACCTGAGCTATCAAAACAGATGGATAGTGTGGATGTAAGGTACATACATCATGTTAGGCCTTCACAAGGGTCCACCGACCATAGTGGATCTCGGGTTCCACCATAGCCCCATTTTTTGGCTTATATCTAAAATGATCTGAAAAATGAATGGACAGCCTGAATAAAACACAAATTAAGCTTAGAATACTTTTCAAGGGCTACCATGTATTATAAGTGATCGAGTCTGCTTGATTGATCAACTCCATCTTAATTGAGTAATTTTTTTTAGCTGTAGGGACTCATGGATAGGATTATTATGATTGTCTAACAGAAGCGATTCTTTAGAATATAAAGCAATTTATGACAAGAGCGATCAAATAGATAGATGGCATTATTGACTTATTTTTGTCTGATATTTCCATGCTAGCCCATGAAATTTTTGTTGAATGTAAATGACGGTCGAGACCAATCGAATGAACTGTTTAAGTTTCCCAAGCAACTAGGAGTACTAACCCTTACAATCGAATGTAATTTTTGTCTGCGTTGCATTATAAGAAATTCCAGCGCCGTGGCTTCTAGTTGGTCCAACCATAATTTTTATGTTAGAACTTGATGTAGAGCGGGTCGCGGACAATTACATGGCAAAGATGGATCAGAAAAGGCCCGGTCGGCGACAGAAGTGATCTAGACCATTAGACCTTAAATCAGGCGTATCTCGCAATCCGGGAAGAGTTAGCCGACGAAAAATATATGATTTTGGGGTAGAACGAGCTACTTTAGCCAACCAACCCCGCTATGCCGGGTTGCGACGCTCGGAATTGCGAGAAACCCTTGATTTGACGGTTGTTTCCCTGTTTCAATTTCGTTTTTACTATAAATAGTAAGTTTTAGTTTGCTTATAACTCTTCATCCGTCGGGCTTTAGGAGTTACGCCCAACGTGAATAGAGCTTAGAATAATTAGGAGAACGGGTTAGTGAAGCCAAATAGGACACTTACTATTTTTGGCCGAAAACCTTGCGCACTAGTAGACATCACGACCGTCTATAAATAGTAAGTTTACTATTTATAGTAAGTCGCGAATTCTAGGAGTCCTAGTTGTAGTTTGATTCTGATTTCTTTCTCATTGCTTAGTACCCTTATTTAAAGGGTTGTGAACTCGTTTTTATGAATTGAGTAATCTATTTCGAATTTATTTAGAATTTATTTCTATTTTCTGCTCTCTTTTCTCATGGATTCGAGAAGTCTCTGTGAGGAGTCCAGAGAAGTTCCGTGGATTCGGAATAGTTATCCTCTTGAGGAAGACGGTGCTCGACCTCACGTCCTCCCCTGCGTCAGTTTGGTATCAGAGCGAGGTTTCTCCTCGGGTCGATGGCTTCTAACGACGGGTCGGGCAACAATCCCATAGGCGGTGCTCCAGGAAATTTTCCTTTAACGGCGGCAACTTTCCAAGTAGCGCAGCAAGAGAATCGGCAAGCCATGCAAGGGCTACAGGCTTCAATGGACCGCATAGCGAATCTCTTAGCAGAAATCCTAGGGCAACTCCGTGTTCCTGGTGGTAATCCTCCACCACCAATTGCTGAAACCCGTAATCGCCCTGATCGCAGGATAATACCAGCAGTGCATCCAAGGGCTGTCCCTGAGGACGGGGGCTTCAGTGAAGAGGAGATCGATGACGTGATCTTCCAACACCCCAGACAAGGCGGCGATCGGGTAGATCGAATAGATCGAGACTTCAAGATACGGGTTGATATTCCTAACTTCAATGGCCAGCTACACATTGAGGATTTTCTCGATTGACTTTCTGAAGTTGAGAGATTTGTTGACTATATGGACATCCCTGAAACAAAGAAGGTCAAACTTGTGGCCTACAAGTTGAAAGGAGGAGCTTCAGCTTGGTGGGAACAACTGCAACTCGCACGAACCAAGCAGATGAAAGCACCAATCCGCACATGGCAGCGAATGAAGCAGCTACTACGTGCCTGATTCCTCCCTAGTGATTACGATCAGGTATTATTCCAACAATACCAAAATTATCGACAGGGTAGTCGGTCGGTGAGAGAGTACGCAGAAGAATTTTACCGCCTGGCGGCGCGCAACGATTTGGTCGAGACTGAATCGCAGCAAGTCGCCCGATTCAACGGTGGATTGCGTATGGCGATCCACGATCGGGTCCAGATGCAGTCCGTCTGGACGATGAATGATGCGATCAAGTTGGCTACTCGGGCAGAAGCGCAACTTGAACGTTCTAACACACAGGCCTATCCTACTGCGAGGATCACTGCGGCAGGTCCACCCCAGGGAGCTCCACAGCCTAAGGGAAGGAGCCCGTAAGAGCACGCACTTAACCTCCTATGTCTGAGAACCGAGATCAGGGAAGTGGACAAGCTAGACCCCAAAGGGGCGTATCGACTGCTGTTGGCACAAGTACAATCCCAAACTCTTATGCTCGGCCAAGGCCCAACAACTGTTATCGTTGTGGCCAGCCCGGCCACCTGTCAAATACTTGTCCCCAGCGAAAAGTGGCAAACCTCGCCATTAATGATGGTAGTGCTGATAACGCTTATGAAGATCCAGATATTGAAGAACAGGATCATACCGCTGAGGACGAGGTAGATGATTCAGATTGGGTTCAGCAAGATCACGGCGAGTCGCTCGTCGTGAGGCGGCTATTATATGCGCCAAAAAAAGAAGTGCATCCACAGCGGCATAACATCTTCCGCACTAGGTGTACGGTGAATTGAAAGGTTTGTGACGTGATCATTGACAGTGGAAGTAGCGAGAACATCGTCTCTAGGGGCATGATGGAAAAATTACAATTGAAAACAGAGCGTCATCCCTCTCCATATACAATCAGTTGGATCAAGAAGGTC
The DNA here is from genome assembly GCA_021015155.1 of Magnolia officinalis. Classification (NCBI taxonomy): domain Eukaryota; kingdom Viridiplantae; phylum Streptophyta; class Magnoliopsida; order Magnoliales; family Magnoliaceae; genus Magnolia; species Magnolia officinalis. The sequence goes on along the minus strand of JAJHSJ010000001.1, from coordinate 25,473,144 downwards.
AGCGAAACAAAGGTAACTGAACAGTGCACCATATCTTTTTCAATTGACAAACATTATAAGGATGAAGTAGTATGCGATGTGGTTGACATGGAAGCATGTCACATACTACTCGGTCGACCCTGGCAATCTGACCGTGACGCCACTCATAAAGGGCGAGATAATGTATATATCTTCGTCAAGGACGGCCGGAAGACCATATTGGCCCCTATGGATCCAGAAGGACCACCTGAAACTTCTAAAGTGGAGGGTCGTTTTCTCTTAACCATTCGGGACTTCGTGGAAGAATCCAAAGAAACAGGACAGACTTATGGATTAATTGTAAAAGGGGAAGAACTCGAGCCTACCATCATCTCTGAAAGACTAAGGCCCTTGTTACATGAATTCCAAGAAATCTGGCCCGAGGACCTTCCCGATGGGTTACCCCCTATGCGAGATATCCAACATCATATCGACCTTGTCCCTGGGTCCAGCTTACCTAATCGTCCTCATTATCGAATGAGCCCGAATGAGTATTGTACGAATGGATGGTCATGTCTTTCGGTCTTTCTAATGCGCCTAGCACATTCATGAGGTTGATGAACCAAGTTCTGAAACCTTTCATTGGGCGGTTCGTTGTGGTTTATTTTGATGATATTTTGATATACAGTCAAGACAAAACCACCCATATGGAGCACCTCAAGGTCCTTCAAGTGCTCACTGAAAATAAACTATACCTCAATTTAAAAAAGTGTAGCTTCATGACTGATAGCCTATTGTTTCTGGGTTTTGTGGTTACATCCACGGGCATTCGAGTGGATGAGGAAAAGGTGAAGACAATCAGAGAATGGCCGGTTCCCAAAAATATTCACGACGTACGAAGTTTCCATGGACTAGCGACATTCTATCGTCAGTTCGTGAAAAATTTCAGTAGCATTGTGTCACCGATCACAGATTGCATGAAGAAAGGGCAGTTTCAGTAGACTGATGAAGCCGACAGGAGCTTTGCAGAAATCAAGCGCAGATTATCCACGACCCCGGTTCTTGTACTTCATAACTTCGACAAACTGTTGAAGTCGAATGTAATGCCTCATATGTCGGGATTGAGGGAGTTTTGTCTCAAGAAGGTAAGCCGGTAGCCTTCTACAGCGAGAAACTTTGTGATGCACGCAAGAAGTGGTCTACATATGAGAACGAGTTGTACGCGGTGGTCCAAGCACTGCGACACTGGCGACATTATTTGATTCAAAGGGAATTCATACTTTACACGTACCATCAAGCCCTCAAGTTTATTAATAGTCAAGCTAACATTAACCGTGTGCATGCTAGATGGATCTCATTTTTGCAGGAATTCACATTCGTGCTAAAGCATAAGTCAGGGCAACAGAACAAAGTAGCCGATGCGCTGAGTCGTCGTGCAACTTTGTTAGTCACTATGAGCAATGAAGTTGTCGGGTTTGATCGCCTCAAAGACGTATATGCCGACGACGACGACTTCAAGGATGCATGAGTTAGATGTCAGGAAGGTCACCCCGGTGACTTACATATACAAGACGGGTTCCTTTTTAAAGGAAATCGACTATGTATCCCAAAGAGTTCGCTAAGGGAACAGATAATCCAAGAGCTACATGGATGTGACCTCAGTGGACACCTTGGGCGAGACAAGACGCGAGCTCTTGTGGAAGAACGGTATTATTGGCCGCAATTGGTACGTGATGTGGGAAAGGCAGTCCAACGCTGTTATATTTGTCAGACTTCCAAGGGACAATCTCATAATACGGGCCTCTACACCCCGTTACCCGTGCCTGACGGCCCTTGGGAGGATTTATCGATGGACTTTGTGCTTAGTCTCCCACGAACACAACGCGGCATGGATTCGGTGTTCGTGGTAGTAGATCGTTTTTTCAAGCGGGGTTCCCAAGACTATTACTTCCGACCGTGACACGAAGTTCATAAGCCACTTTTGGCGGACTTTGTGGACTCGATTCGATACACGCCTTCAGTTCAGCAGCGCGTACCACCCATAGACTGACGGTCAAACTGAGGTTGTGAATCGCACATTGGGAAACCTCCTTCGATGTATTTCAGGAGAAAAACCAAAGCAATGAGATTTGGACTTGTCTCAAGCGGATTTTGCATTCAACAACATGGTGAACCGCTCGACAGGAAAATTCCTGTTCTAGGTTATTTACGGACGAGTACCTCGCCATACACTAGACTTGGCCCTCTGCCCAAGCTCCCAGGCATGAGCATTGCAGCAGAACATATGGCAGACAAAATCATGGGCATTCATGCGGAGGTACAGAACAAGCTACATGCCTCGAACGAAAAGTATAAGGAGCAAGCGGACAAGCATCGGCGTCAGAAAGTGTTTGAGGTGGGCGACCAAGTAATGGTCCATCTGCGCAAAGAAAGATTTCGGACCGGAACGTACAACAAGTTGAAGAATAAAAAGATTGGACCGGTACCAATCATCCGAAAGATCAATGACAACGCTTATGTTGTTGATCTTCCAGATGATATGGCGATCTCACGAACTTTCAATGTCGCGGACCTGACTGAGTATCATGAACCAGCGCATAATGATAACTCGAGGACGAGTTCTTTTGAAGTGGAGGAGACTGATGTAGAGTGGGTCGCGGACAATTACATGACAAAGATGGATCAGAAAAGGCCCGGTCGGCGACAGAAGTGATTTAGACCATCAGACCTTAAATCAGGCGTATCTTGCAATCCGGGAAGAGTTAGCCGACGAAAAATATATGATTTTGGGGTAGAACGAGCTACTTTAGCCAACCAACACCGTTACGCTGGGTTGCGACGCTCAGAATTGCGAGAAACCCCTGATTTGACTGTCGTTCCCTGTTTCAATTTCGTTTTTACTATAAATAGTAAGTTTTAGTTTGCTTATAACTCTTCATCCGTCGGGCTTTAGGAGTTGCGCCCAACGTGAAAAGAGCTTAGAATAATTAGGAGAACGGGTTGGTGAAGCCAAATAGGACACTTACTATTTTTGGCCGAAAACCTTGCGCACTAGTAGACATCACGACCGTCTATAAATAGTAAGTTTACTATTTATAGTAAGTCGCGAATTCTAGGAGTCCTAGTTGTAGTTTGATTCTGATTTCTTTCTCATTGCTTAGTACCCTTATTTAAAGGGTTGTGAACTCGTTTTTATGAATTGAGTAACCTATTTCGAATTTTTTTAGAATTTATTTCTATTTTCTGCTCTCTTTTCTCGTGGATTCGAGAAGTCTCTGTGAGGAGTCCAGAGAAGTTCCGTGGATTCGGAATAGTTATCCTCTTGAGGAAGACGGTGCTCGACCTCACGTCCTTCCCTGCGTCAGAACTACAGCTTCCATCAAAATTTTCAGATAATCTTTGAGCATGATCCCAAAAATGAGGTACATCTAAAGCTCAACTGGATCACACCATATAAAGTAATGGGGATTGAACAAACTACCGTTGAAACTTTCATAGGGCCAACCATAAGGCTCATTTTCCATCTTCTTTATTGGTGAGATCACACATAGTTGCATGAAGTTAAAATACAAATATCAGCTTGATGAAAGCCTTCTCTGGCCTCAATAAATGTTGAACTGTAGCATTAATTCCCACTGTTTTCAGTGTGGTCTACTTTAGCTTTGGATCTGCATTGCTTTTTCGTTGATATCATAAAATGATTGGAAAAAATTGGATGGACAGTGTGAATCTAATGAATACATTATCTTGGACCCACATAAAAACTTCTCAACGCTCACTTTAATGTCTCCCTAGTTTTTATTTGCAATCCAATTTGCACCACGGGAGCGCTCACTTTAATGTCTCCAGTTTTTATTATTTTTTTTTACCTGTGTTTTCATCATTTATATGTACTTCTATTTAGTTGTGTTACACGAGTTTAACCAAGTCATGTTAGATAGTCCCCTTTCTTTCAGGTAAGATCAAGTGGAGTATATGGGAGATTACATAGCAAAATAATAATAATAATAATAATAATAATAATAATAATAATAATAATAATAATAATAATAAGTTCACATAAGCATATCAGCTAGATCCAAAACCTTTATGGCACGCCCATTAATGGTCACTCCCCACTTTTCTTATGTTATGGTCCATCTGATAAATGGATGCCTTCAGTTTTTGGATAATGCCCTCTCCTGTGGGCCTGGGTTTCACCAAATCTGCTCCCGTGGTGAAGCGCATTCCATGTGGAGAGAAGAAAACTGGAAGTGTACTTCCTTGGGCCTATCATGACGTATGTATTAGATCCACACGGTCATTCATTTTTCTTCATACCATTTTATGAAATAGAATAAAAAACGAGGTAGATCTAAGGCTCGAGTGGGCCAGGCCACACTACAGAAACACTAGGAATTGGACATATACTATTGAAAATTTCTTGGGGGCACATAAGGCTTGATCAAGATAATATTTGTGTTTTCGGTTAAACAGCAGATAAACCTCACAGTGAATTCTGGGAAGGTTTCAACTGTAGTAATCCAATCCCCGCTACCTTATGTGGTGAGGTCCACTTGAGATTTGGATGTACCTCATTTTTGGGTTCATGCTCTTAGAATTATCTTTAAAATTTGATGGAGACTGGATCTAAAACATAAATCACGCGTAGGGAAGTTCAATACATTAAAAGTCATATTATGTTGGACGTAATCTATTTGGGAGAGAGAAATCCGCCTATCTTGTTAGCTTGTAGTCATCAGCGAGGACGTGGACTAATGAGAACGGATGGTACTGAATTTTCTCGTGCCTTCAACATAGACTATCCGCATCTGTGTTGAAGGCGAAGAGAATTCGAACTTCTGTGGCTCCATTTGTAGAAACGGTCCATCCATTGCCGATCACACCAGCTCACAAATCACGCAAAAATTCTCTCCCCCAACAGGTTGCATAGTATACAACACAACTTTTAATGTGTGGAACTTATGTAGCCCTATTATGATTCACATATTATATCCACTGTTAATCCATTTGTCCATATCATTTTGGCCCGTTTGGCCGGGTGGATTGGAAGGGAGTGAATGGTATTAGGGTGGATGGCGTGGATATCTAGGTAATGATGGTGTTGTCAGCGGATTGTCTTGAGATCCATGGGATTGCTATATCCCTGGATTGATACATCCAGTCCGTTTGGCACGCCCGGCCAATCCGGAGATTAAAGCTTCCGATCCCTTCCAATCCCACGAACCAAACATGTCGCAGGCTAATTTGAACGGATTAGGATGGATTGGATGGGATTTAAAGGTAATAATGGTGTTGTCAGTGGATTGTCTGAAGATCCATCGGATTTGGATCAGATCACCTACACTGTTTGGCACGCCCGGCCATTCCCGGGATTTACCATCCAATCCCTTCCACTACCATCTAATTCCTTCCAATCCAACCGGCCAAACGGGCCCGTATGAGCCTAAAAACAAAACACATCCAAAGCTCAAATGGACTACACCACAGAAACCAGTGGAGAGTATACAAGCTACCGTTGAAACCTTCTTAGGGAGGTTTATTTGCCATCTAAACTGTTCATATAAGTTCTTCCAAACGAATTAACATTGAGAGCTCATTTCCACCCATTTTCTTTTTCCCTCCACAGACATGGACTGCATCTGCCAAATCATCAACATGGAGTGCATCAGGCAAATCATCAACATCATATTTAGATGGTGGGATCCGATCGCTCGTCCCATCATTGAGGTTGAAGACAACTTCGGCTCCCTAAAGGAAGCCATGGAAGAATTGAAATGCGTGAGGAATGACGTGAAAACAAAGGTGGATATCGCTGAGCGGAAGCTGCTCAAATGCAAGGACGAGGTTCAATTATGGCTAAAAAAGGTAGAAGAAGCCGAAGGAGAAGTGAATGCAATGGAAGAAACTTTGGAGCAAATGATGAGGTGTCTTTGGAATTGCCATCCAAATTGTTGGTCGGCCTACAAGCTTAGCAAGTGGGCGGAGAAGAAGCTGAAAGATGTAGCTGTGCTGAAGAGCAAAGGTGATTCCTTCAAAGAGGTGGCGAACAAGCAGCTTCCCGATGCTGTTGAAGAGAAGCCTCTTACATTAGCTGTGGGCAGGGACTTCGTGTTGGAGAAGGTTCTAAACTGGATTGGCCAAGGCAAAGTGGGAGTTATTGGAATATATGGAATGGGGGGTGTGGGGAAAACAACACTCCTGAATGATATCAATAACCAATTCCTTAAAAGAAATGATGATTTCTATGTTGTGATTTGGGTGGTGGTGTCTAAAGAATTAAATGTGGGAAAGATTCAGATGGATATTGGCAAGCGATTGGGCTTGTCTTGGCAAAGCAACAGCGAGACACGGACTCATGACATTCGCAAGATCTTGAGCAGTAAGAAATTTATGCTGTTGTTGGATGATATTTGGGAATCGTTGGATCTAGAGATGGTTGGAATTCCTCATCCAAGCAGCCAAAACATGAGCAAGGTCGTTTTCACTACACGATTTGAGGACGTCTGTGGCCATATGGCTTCCGACAAGAAGATCAAAGTAGAATGTCTCCCTGAGAAAGAAGCAATGGATCTATTTCTACGGAATGTTGGTGAAGAGGCCATGAAATACCATCCAGAGATACCGATCCTTGCCAAGAGCGTTGCTAAAGAGTGCAAGGGTCTGCCCCTTGCACTCATCACCATTGGGCGGGCCATGGCATGCAAGAAGACAACACAGGAATGGAAGCATGCAATATCAGTTCTGAGCACAAGCAAGCCACCATCGGAGATATCAGGTATGAATGATAAAATGCTTTTGCGCTTTAAATTTAGTTATGATAATCTCGATGGTGACATGATTAAATCGTGTTTCCTGTACTGCGCACTGTTTCCGGAGGACTACTCCATTCGCAAAGAAGAACTCATAGATTACTGGATAGGCGAAGGATTCTTAGATGGGTGGGATGATGATCTTGATGAAGCCATAACAAGGGACATGATATCATTGGAAGATTAAAGGCTGCATGCTTGTTGGAGAGTGGTTCTGATGAAAAAACACAGGTAAAGTTGCACGACGTGATTCGTGATCTGGCATTATGGATAGCTTCAGAGTGCGGGAAGAAGAAGAATAGGTTTTTGGTGAGAGCTGGCGTGGGACTGACGCATGCACCAGAATTTGAAAGGTGGAAGGAGGCCGAGAGGATATCTCTAATGGATAATGACATAAAAGAAGTAACAGAGACACCTCAATGCCCCAACCTCTTAACCTTGATGCTCCAATGGAATTGTTATTTTGAAAAGGTACATACTGATTTTTTTCAGTTCATGCCTCTTCTTAGGGTCTTGGATCTGTCAATGTCATGGATAGTAGAGCTTCCTGCAGCGATCGGTAACTTGGCAGAGCTACGGTATCTCAATCTATCTTGCACGAGGATTACATCATTGCCTGAAGAGATAGGAAATCTGGTGAAGCTGAAGAATTTGGAGTTGGAGGGTATAGATTCTTTCGGCATAATTCCTCAAGGGGTAATCTCCAGGCTTTCTGAGTTAAGAGTGCTAAAACTACTTGGAAGTTATTCAAAGTGGGAAGAAGGGAGTGAGGGATTAAAAATGAGTGAGTTGGAAGGCCTGAAACGTTTAAACCATCTTAATCTCACCTTATCAAATGTGCATGCTCTTCAAAGGTTGCTCTGCTCTAGCAAGCTGCGGAACGTGACTCGAAATCTATTTCTGTACAGCTGTCATGATCCGACTATCTCCAACCAACTATCATCCCTTTTTACGTCCCTTTTTACTGCAATGAAAAGTCTTCAAGGGTTGGTGGAGGTGACAATTAGTGCGGATGCGAAGAGGGATGACAATTATCCTGTTTCGAGCCTAGAAAGGCTCAGCCTTTGTAATCTCCCTGACTTAAATTGCATTCGGGTGGGCCGCGGATGCTTCAGAAACCTTCACACCATATCGATTGAGTCATGTGACAAGTTGAAGAAAATTTATGGTTTACTACAACTTGAAAGTCTTGAAACAATTGAGATAGGGGGTTGCGATGAGCTAGAAGAAGTAATAGATACGGTCATTTCAGATGCTGAAGTTGGAGATATAGGGCTAATGCAACTCAAACGTATATCACTCTGGTACCTTTCAGAACTAACGAGCATCTGTAGCTATGCACTGCATTTTCCTTCTTTGGAGGAAATCACATATCACTCTGGTACCTTTCAGAACTAACGAGCATCTGTAGCTATGCACTGCATTTTCCTTCTTTGGAGGAAATCACATATCACTCTGGTACCTTTCAGAACTAACGAGCATCTGTAGCTATGCACTGCATTTTCCTTCTTTGGAGGAAATCACCGTCGTTCGTTGCCCAAAGTTGAAAAAGCTCCCTCTTTCTCTCCATAGCGCACACAATTCTCTAAGGAAGATACGTGGTAGGAAAGAATGGTGGGATAGATTAGAGTGGGAAGAAGATGGCATCAAGTCCTATTTTCGTCCTTTTTTCCATGAATCGAATTATTGAATGTCATTGTTAAAGTAGAAATTAATACTTTTTAATAGTTATTTCTTAGGATGTTAGAGTAATTTTGGAAAGGAGTCTGAATTTTTCTTAGATCAAGTGTGCTATGTATTTTTATCAGTTTTAATATGTGTGTCATTGGACCACATGATATTAGATTAATTTCTTATGTTGATGATTCTACGCATGAGGTGTACTATAAGTACTCTTGAGCATTGATTACGCCTGTTTTGTGTGTACAACAGTACAAGTGAGGTAATGTAGGCGCCAAGGAGCAAGTGCAATATCCAAGCCTACCCATAAGGAAAGATGCGACCATGTAGATTTCTTAGGCCTCATCTAATCGGTCAACATATTTCAAGCCAGGATGCATTAGGCTCCCTACGCTATGTTCTGTCCAGAGGGAAGCTATCTGTTTATGCTGTTTTTGGGTTATATTTGTAGTTTTGTGTTTTCTTTTCTGGTGGTAAGGCGTGGCCCACCATAGTAAAATAAATAAATTTAGCATGATTAAATAACATAAACAAATCCTAAAATATAATTAAAAGAGTCCTATTCAAATAAGGAAACAAATTCCGAAAATCATAGAAATTTTTGTCATGTCATCGACTCAAAAGTCGATCGGTCGAACGGGCTCAAAAACGTCCAGAGATTAAAACTAAAATTCTATGAATTTTGAACTATTGAACTGATTAGTCAACCTGTTGAATAGGGCCTTCAATCTGTCAACCAGATCTATTGACCTGTCGAAACTAATAGAAATTGTCCAACGATCAATCTGGAATTTCTTGCGGAATTTTGACATGTCAACCCCATCGGTTGATTATTATGCTGAATTTTGTCAATTTTTTTTGAGCTTCTTCTGATACATGTGTGTTAGGAATGTTCTTAATCTACATCATCATACATCAAAAATAAAATGTGCTGAAAAAATAGCAGATATATATAGAAAAAGGAAGGATTAACAAGATGCAGCAAGAGGAGTTGCAGAGCAATTGTGCAAGTGGAGTTATTTGATACTCTAGCAGAGTATTACCCTTCATATGCATGCATCTATAACTAGTACAGAACATATATAAGCTTTGATCAGCCCATATGTCGTGTGCAATAAAACTTATGCCACATATGTGCCAGCATGGCACGATAGATCAGGTGGTCCCACTGGTCAGGTGGTCCACAGTTTTCAAGACAAACGTGCACCTTTGGAAAAATTGGCTGAAGCTTTCTAACCCATCCACAATTTTCTAATATTGGACCCACAGCTGATTCGACTAGATTTTAATTTTGGAAAAATATATATGAGGTCTGACCAACCCGAGGGATGGAATAGTTCTAGCGCCCACGTGCCATGCTGGCACATGTGGAGCATGTGCAAGAGCTTTATTATATACAGTGTGCATTTAATGGATAGACTCAATACGAATCAGTTGGACTGAGTCACTGACCCCGTCATACAACTCTTGTTTTCAAACTAAAGATATGAAAAAAAAATCGAAGAGCCAATCTCATCTCTCGAAGCTAGTTACTGCAATGAAAAGTCTTCAAGGGCTTGCTTTTAAGGGCTGCAATGGGTTGGTGGAGGTGACAATTAGTGCGGATGCGAAGAAGGATGACAATTATCCTGTTTCGAGCCTAAAAAAGCTCATCCTTTGTAATCTCCCTGACTTAAATTGCATTCGGGTGGGCCGCGGATGCTTCAGAAACCTTCACACCATATGGATTGAGTCATGTGACAAGTTGAAGAAAATTTATGGTTTACTACAACTTAAAAGTCTTGAAACAATTGAGATAGAGGATTGCAATGAGCTAGAAGAAGTAATAGGTAGGGTCATTCCTGATGATGAAGTTGGAGATGTAGGGCTAATGCAACTAAAACGTATAACACTCGAGTACCTTTCAGAACTAACGAGCATCTGTAGCTATGCACTGCATTTTCCTTCCTTGGAGGAAATCGTCGTCCATGGTTGCCTAAAGTTGAAAAAGCTCCCTCTTTCTCTCCATAGCGCACACAATTCTCTAAGGAAGATAAGTGGTAGGAAAGAATGGTGGGATAATTTAGAGTGGGAAGAAGATGGCATCAAGTCCCATTTTCTTCCTTTTTTCGATGAATCGTAATATTGAGTGTCATAATTGTCAAAGTAGAAATACTTTTTAATAGTTTCCTTAGTTATTTCTTAGGATTGTGAGATTAATTTCAGAAAGGAGTGAATTTTTGTTAGATCAAGTGTGCTATGTATTTTTATGAGTTTAATATGTAATATGTGTGCCATTGTACCACATGATATTATATTAATTTCTTATGGCGGCGATTCTACGCATGAGGTGTATTATAACTCTTGAGCATTGTTTACGCCTCTGTACAAGTGGGCTAATTTCCATGCTACCACATATACCAGCGCAAAGAGCCCCTTTATGCGTTGACCCAATGTAGTAAAGACCGAGCAACTGAGCATTTTATTCCAAGTATGCATGACTTTAGGTCCCACTTGATGAGTGGATTGGCCTGATTCTTGTGTTAGGTATGGTGGGGCCAATTAGCTGGATAGGTTGGATGTCATACCCTCACAACATGAGGGCAACCATGCAGGACATTGGTGTCCAACTAGTTATGTTAGATCCACTTAATTAAAAATGCTTTATTTGCAAAATTGACGCAAGGAAAGATGTGATGAGGTCGATCACCATTTTTATCGATTAATAGACACCTTGAATTCACAAGGTACTTTTAAATTCACAAGAGATTTTTCTTGAATCCATGAGAGAAATAATATAAATATCAGAATTTTAATTAATAAATTCTTCCAAAATAAAAAATTTAGCGTGATTAAATAACCATAAACAAATTCTAAAACATAATTAAAAAAGTCGTAATCAAATAGGGAAACAAATTCTGAAAATCATAGAAATTTTTGTCGTTCTCTGCAATTGACTCAAAAGTCGATCGGTTGAACGGGCTCAAAAACGTCCAAAGACTAAAACTAATAAATCTATAATTTTCGAACTATCGAATTGATTGGTTGACCTGTTGAATAGGGCCTTCAACCTGTTAACCAGATCTGTTGATATGTAAAAACTAACAGAAATCAATCTAGAGTTTCTGGTGGAATTTTGACATGTCAACCCGATCGGTCAATTGGTCAAATTACACTGAATTTTGTCAAATTTTCTTTAGGCTTCTTTCGATCCATGTGTTTTAGGAACGCGCTTAATCCATATCGTACGTCAAAAATAAAATGTGCTAAAAAAACAGCAGATTCATGCATATACAGAAAGGAAGGATTAACAAGATGCAGCAAGAGGAGTCGTAGAGCAATTGTGCAAGTGGAGTTATTTGATACTCTAGCAGAGTATTACCCTTGATATGCATGTATCTATAACATGTACAGAACATATATAGCTTTGATCAGCCCATATGTCGTGTGCACTAAAACTTATGCCACATATGTGCCAGCATGGCACGATAGATCCAAGATCCAAGCCATCCATCAGAAGGGCACTGCTATATTGATCCCTAGACCAAGAGTTAGGGTTTTTTTTTTTTTTTTTTTTTTTTGTTAACACATGCACCCGCCACACACCCACGCACGCCCTAGTGGGATTTCACCACCTATGGGCTTCGAACCCAAGACCTCGTGTTGAAACTCCTTAGAGTCTACCACTCGGGCAAGGACTGGAACCGAGTTAGGTTGTCCCACCGGTCAGGTGGTCCACAGTTTTTAAGACAAACCTGCACCTTTGGAAAAATTGGCTGAAGCTTTCTAACCTATCGACAGTTTTCAAATATTGGACCCACATGCTTTGACCAACCTGAGGGATGGATTAGTTCCATGTGTGCATTTTATGGATAGACTCAATACGAAGCAGCTGGACTGAGTCATGACCCCGTCATACAGCTCTTGTTTTCAAACTAAAGACATGAAAAAAATAAAATAAAATAAAAAAAATCAAAGAGCCAATCTCATCTCTCAAGGCTAGTTATATTTTATTTTGGATATTTTTATCAATTTAACTTTATTAAAAAATATTTAAATGCATTAAATATTATAAATTTAATTGTAAAAAAATTAATAATAATAATAAATAAAATCGAGTCAGGCAACTACAGACTCATCCAGTCTTCCAGTTGGCCCAACCTGACTAGAAATTGAGTATGAGTAGAGTTTTCAAGTTTTTGAATTACAGTCAGCCCCTACTCAACTTAGGGCTGAATGAGTCACCGAATCACATGGGGTTTCAGGGGATTCTGCATCACATGGACCGTTTAGATTAGATACCCATGGCACATGTACAAAGGTGCGCACGTGCGTACACGTGCGTAGGGGAGCATGACTCATATATATATATATATATATATATATATATATATATATATATATATATATATATATAACACCCAAGTTGTATGACCTAATGAATAGGTTAGATGTCAAATAAACATTACGGTGGGCCCTTGGAGGTTTTTAATGGTGGAAATTCAATCACTACTGTTTTTTCATGATGTGGTCCGGTTGAGATTTAGATCTACCTCATTTTTAGGATCAAGCCCTAAAATTATCTTTCAAAATGGGTGGTCAGCAGAGATAAAACACATACATCATGGTGGGGTCCACATAGCACCGACAACAAGCCGCTGGTTTGTGGGAGCGTCACTAGCCAAACCGCGTCCCATCCACAATGGAGCCCATGACATGGACTCTCCGGACTGGCCGGCATTCATGAAGGGCCATGTAGGGTGGATGAGTTGGACCTTCCTTGTTAAATACTCACAGATAGCGACGATGGTGGGACCCACCTGTGGTGGGATAGGGAAAGGACCACAGAGAAAATTGTGGGACGGCCTATTCGTAATAGGACAGCGGTACTAGGTAGCATAGGCAAAGAATGGTATTAGTTTGGTGATTGGGTATGGTGGGCTCATGTGGTCTGTGCATGACATCCACTCCGACCATCAGGTGAACCCTCACACATTTGGGCTGGAGCCCAAAGCTCAGGCAGACCCAGGTTTATAAATACGAGCCACAAGACATAAAAGAATTAAGAGGGAATACCCACTCGTTAAAATCTTACAGACTGTTTCTGTGTCCCATCATGATATGCATGTACCATCCAATCCATGCATCTAACGTGCTCCACATCAACAAAGGAAATCCTGAAATTTATGGCGTTTTAAAACTCATTAGGCAACCCGGCCAAAACCATAGTAGTTTTAGGCATGATTTAACAATTTTGCTTAAGTTAGGCACTTTTGAGTTTTGGATTGATAACAGTCCAATCAGTCCATCTAAACTGTTCATTAAGTCTGCAACACGTTTCATGTTTTACCATCTAAAAATAAGACTGATTGTATGATCAAATATATATTTATTGGCCTATTTTATATAGCCGTCCTTATTTTCAACTCATGGATATGATTGTTATGGTTGTCTAATAGAAGTGATTCTTTTGAATCATAAGCAATCTACGATGGGGTCTATCAAATAGATGGATTGCATCATTCGTTAAACCTATTTTTGTAGTAACTGTTCATATTAGAGGCTTTAAATGAGATGGCTACCATCATGAAATTAGCTTGATATTTGTAAGCTAGCAAATGATTTTTATTTTTTATTTTTTGTAAAACCGAATGTACGGTGTAGATCAATCGATTGGAATGTTAAAGTAGCCCAATGCAAATAGGAGAACTTTAACTTTTCAGCTCTCGAAGAGCACTTGAGAATATGTCTTTAGCAAATTAGTGGAGAGTTAGGTATAAATCAAATAAGTGTAGGATTAGGTATAACAACCCATCATTATTCATTACGGACCAAATTTAGGGTCAAATTTTAAATGAATAAACCCATCATTACGGGCCAAAATTAGGGTCAACGAAGATGGAATCATTGCAGAGGATGAGAAGTGCGGCTAATATTAGGGGTTCTTCCAAATGAATCGATGTTGAATTCCTCACTCAAATAGCATTTCTTTTCCTTCTCCATAGCCATTGATTTCATTAACTCAGTCATTGCTCGCCTGTGGAGGTACAGCTGTTCACGCATACGATACGTCATCAAACTCCGTTTCCTCTTCGTGCGGGTTAAGGGAAGTAATCAGGTTGAATCCAAGCTATCTATTTTGCGGTAAAATCTCAACAGCTCTCTCGCAACCATCTATATTTTTATGACCAATTTATCCCCTCTTATTTACTCTAAATCTTAACTGTAATGGCAAAAATATCTTTATATTCCGTAAGGTCAAAAGTACGCTAACTGGGTTGTAAATGGGCGGCCCGCTAGGTTTCCGGGTCTGTCCCGCATCGGGTTGGGTTTGAGCGAGAGGATGAGGCCTGGGCCAGTCTCGGGTTTGAATTTTAAGCCCCTTTGTAAACTTCCAGCGTAGATTAAGTGAGGCAATATAACAGCAGAGCGGGTGAGGCCCTGATCGTGGAGTCCATCTTGATTTTTGAGTTGTATATCAACGACGTCCACTTGTTACAGTAGTTCATTTTAGGGCATGGTAAAAAAATGAGACAGATCTAAATCTTAGATTATCACACTAGAGGAAATCAGTGGTAATTAAACACCTACCATTAAAAACTCCCTACAGCCTTTGTTTGCTATATAACCTGTTGATAAGGTCACGTAGACCTGGATAAAAGGAAATCACAAGATTCAAACTTCTATGGCTCCTAAGAAGTTTTTAACCATGGGAGTTTAATCCTTGCTCTATGGTCCACTTAGATTTGAATTTACATTATTTTTGAGATCATGCCTTAATATAAGCTAGAAAAGGAATGGACAACGTAGATATACGACATATAGAGTTGGGCCCATGGTCAGGGCCTCACCCATCACTTAATCTGTGTCCCATTCATTCCAGCGTACAGGACAGTTTCCCTTCACTTGGATCACCTAAATAATGGATGGGGCTGATGTTTGGCCTAGGCTCAAGCTTTTGTATAGTATCTAAGAGTTGGAGTGGATTTTATATTATCATCACACTGGGCCCCATAAGTATAAGGGTGTAATCTCTCCCAACTGTTCTCCTTGGTGCGGCACACCTGAATCATAGGTCAGCTTGGTTTTTTTTTTTTTTTTTTTTTTTTTTAATCCATGGACCTAACATAGGATCACATGTACAAATTAAGGCCTAGAAAATAAAGGGTGGGTGTGCTATGAAAAGTTACACAGGGCAAGGTTCACCCTCCGTCCAATTTTCCTTAGTGTGGCCCACACGAATGAAGGATGGGCCTGATTTTTAAACCTAGTGTCTAAATATTAGTGCATCTAACAGTTGGAGTGAATTTAATATGATCATCATGGTGATGTCTCTCTTGCAACTAACCTGAATCATAGATAAACCTGATTCCTTTGCATTTAATGGTGGCCGTAGATCTTACATACACATCAAGGTGGGCCCTTGAAAAATTAAGGGTGTGCATCCCTTTATTTATTTATTATTTTTTTCAAATTTCATTGGTGCTCTGCTGGGCTAGGCCCCCATATAAAAATTCCAAGATGGGTTTGGGCTGGATTTTTGGCTAATCATGGGATTAAGTGTTGGGCCTAGATTAAAAGATAATGATCAGGCTTGGGCAGAGCTTGGCCGCCCTAACTCAGCCGTTGAAACCCGTGTAGAGGTGTAGTACACGAGTCGAGCTCCAGCTCGACTCGGCTCGACCTCTAGTTGACCCTAGCTTGAACTCGGCTTGGCTTGGTCCTCGAGCCTGACTGGCCCGAACGACTCGGTTGGATCGGACCTGAATTAAATACTGACAGGTTGAGTAGCTCACTACTGACATCATCAAGTTATGTGGACCCCACTATGATGTATGTATTGTATACACAACGTCCATCCATTTGGAGATATCATCTTCAGGCATGCGCCAAAGAATGAGACAGATCCAAAGCTCTAATGGACACCATCACAGAAAATAGTAGGAAGATTGATGCCCACGGTTGAAACCTTCTTAAGGCCCACCATGATGTTTTTTTTTTTTTTTCTAAAAAAAATCCAACCTATTCAAAAGTTAACAAAGACATTAAATAAGGGAAAACACAAATATTAGCATGATCAAAAACTTTTGTGGCCTTTAGAAGTTTTTAATGGTGGCATCACTCTCCCCACTGTTTTCTTTTTTTTTTTTTTTTTTTTTTTTGTGGTGGGGTCCATTGGAGCTTTGGATGTGACTCATTCTTTGAATCTTACCCTAAAATGATCTCTCTAGATGGATGGACGGCATGGATACAAAACATGCATCATGGTGAAGCCCACGGAACTTGGTGACGTCACTTCAGTGGCGGTCTCCCTACTCAACCTGTCAATAGCCGACCTGTCAATATGGTGCACGGTCTTCGACACCACCTCACCGGATTCAACACATACGGTGTACATAAGCACATCTAAGTTAGTCCAGTCCGGTCTCATTCTATGGTAGATTTTTATTTATTTATTTTCAGAAATCGTTGTCTCTATCTTCATATAAACAGGGGTAAGCAGCTAGCCTAAACATTCGGGTTAACCCCAGCGGCCAAAAAAGCTAGGGCTCGCCTGTCATATCCTTAAAAACATATACCTCAAAGGCACTAAGCTAGGCATCTAGCCTCCCTTATGCTCTCCAGCCCCACCTGATCAAGAAACAACTTGTCATGGATGGTTCAGGGAAGATCTGACAGTAAATGAAAGACCCTACTAGGGCTCGCCTGATTCCACAGACTAGAGTCCCCACTACGTGCCAGCCACCTGACATGGCTAACGGACATGGAAGAGCTTAACGTACTATACCTTTCAGAAGGGGGATTTTACATTTCCTCGCATCCCAGCTTCACCTGCGGTGTAGTTAGCCTTATATTTGGCTCGACAGAAGGTCTATTTACTCTTCCGTCTACATATCTAACAGACCAGACCAATTCAAAACGGAGGGCTTTCATTACTTCAGCTGGCCTTTATTGGATTCGAATCCGTGCATCCTAATCATGGAGATTGTAATATGGGAGGAGCTTACCCGCATCAGCCATGGATTTTGGGTTGCGATATACGCTTGCTTCAGGTTCTGATGGTCCTGATCACTTTCACCTTCGATCGGGCCTTTTCTGGTCTATCTTCGCCATGAGAATATCCTTGCAATGAAATCTTTAGTCTTACAATTGAATGTGTATTACTCGTGCATTTCTTTCTTGCTATTCATTTGCATGCCAATAGAAAAGTTAGATCACTTGACTCCTCGTCGATCCTGATGGGCCATCAGATCAACAGTTTTGATAAACCATGTGCCTCACATATACGGACTTGGTGCACAGCAGGGAACTCCACCTGTGCTATTCATTAAATAAAAAAATGCTCCGGCGCCCTCACGAAACTGTTAAGTCACCGTGCTACCAGTTGTATTTGGATAACTTTGACAGTCCAACAAGTCCATCTAAACAGTTCATTAAGCCTAAAACATGTTTCAAGGGCTACCATATATAAGCAAGACTTCTTGGATGGTCAAATCCATCTTGATTGGGCCATCTTTTGTAGCCATCTCATGGATAGGATTGTTATGATTGTCTATTAGAAGTGATTCTTTAGAATCATAAGCAATCCATGATGGGAGCTATCAAATAGATGGATTGCATTGTTGCTTAGACCAATATATGTTTGTGCAAATGATCATGATTGTCCATATTAGAGGCCATTGAGCTGTTTATATTTGTAGAAAATTCTCAATCGTTCCTTACCAACTATCTACAAATTTAGGACAAATTTACCCTCTTTTAGTGAATTTTTTGAAGCCTAATGGCCCAGGCAAAAATATCCAAAGCTGCCATCATCGGAGATGATAGAGATTGTCTCACATATGAATGTAATAATCATTTTAGAGAAGGAAGAGCTGTTTCTGGTGCACTGCACATTCTCTCAAGATGCGGATTGAGTATTCCCCTGTCACCACTGACATTCCTAATTACCTGATGTAAGCACGATTTGATTGGATGCGAATTCCGTCCTTCCCCCATTACCGTCCGGGCAGGGCTCTGTAGGGCCCACCATGATGTAAGTGTTTTATCCATGCTGTTAATCACTTTTCTCATATCATTTTAAAGTATGATCATAAAAATGAAGCAAGTCCACAGCTCCAGTGGACCACACCAAAGGAAGCTGCAGTGAGAATGACACTCACCATTGAAACCTTTCTAAGGGCCACCGTAATGTTATTTTTCCATCCAACCTATTCATAAGGTCATGTAGATGTGGATGAAGTGAATTCATAAGGTCATGTAGACGTGGATGAAGTGAAAAAACAAATATCAGCTTGATCCGAAGCTTCTCCAGCTCCCAAGAAGTTTTTAATGGTGTACGTTCAGACCCCACTTTGTGGTCCACTTAAAACCATTTACCTGCCTCATTTTTTGGCACATACATTAAAATGATATGAGAAAAATGATGAATAGCGTGGATAAAATGGTTACATCATGGTGGGCCCCATAGAGGTCAACCCAGATAGATTACGGTCCGAGCGGGGCTAAGATGCAATCCATGTCTGATTCGATTGAGCCTCCTGACTAGGGTTGGGCATCGGACAGAGTCGGATTGGATTGGGTCCAACTCGACTTGGTCTGAAAATTATATGGCTTAACTCGAACTCGATCCGATCTGGGACGAGTTTAGGTCATTTGACTCGATCCGATCTGGACCACTGCTTGCCTGATCCGATCCGAGTCCGACTCTGTCAGGGAAACTGAGTTAGATCGGATTGGGTACGATTCGAATCAGTTCTGATTTTGTTTTTTATTTTTTGAAAAATTATAAATATAGTTGGCCACCGCTCCAAAATAGTCCAAAATACAAGCTAAAATTAAAAAATATAAATAAATAAAAATGAAACCTACGTACCTACCTGATGAATGGAGATAATCAACGGTGATGATGAGTGGGCTCGATCAAGATGGCTGGGTGCGGCGCTCGTTCCGGTATAGACAAATGAAAGTAGCTTAATCGAGATGGTTGCTCATTTGGGTAGAGAAAGAGAGTGGGAGAGATTTTAGGGAGAGATTTGAGGCAGGGATTTTAGGGATTTTGGAGATTTGAGGGAGGGATTTTAGGGATTTTGGGTTCGGTTCGAGTGCGGGTGCTGCCGGGTAGGGTAAAAAGTAAAAGAGATTAAAAAAAAAAGTGTGTGTGTGTGTGTGTACTTGATAATAGATCCGAATCGGGTCGGATTGGATCAAATCGATCCATTCAGATCGGGTTTTAAATCGGATCGGTTCGGATTGACCACGATCTGAACTCGATCCGAAAAACTGTCGGATCTGAATGGCCCTACTCGATCTGCACCAATCCAGGCCGTCGGTTCGTTTTGGATCGGGTTGGATCCACGAGATCGGGTCAGACATGCCCAGCTCTACTCCTGACGTGAGGTTGCCCAATCAAATCCCATAACATAAAGTCACCGAAATACATAGTGGCATAGTAAACAATGCCTACGTTGATACAGTCTGCTACTGGAAAAGCTACGTGGGCCCACCATGATGATGTATGCATTTTATCAACTCTATCCTTCCATTTTTTCAGCCCATTTAAATTCGTAAGCCCAAAAATGAGGCAAATCAAAATCTTAGATGGACCACACCATAATAAACAGTTGTGATTGAACACCCACCATTAAAAACTTCCTTAGGCCCATTGTAATGTTTATTTGCCATCCAACCTATTAATTAGGTCACGCAGACTTAGACGGAGATAAAATACACATCAGCTTCATCCAAAACTTACGTAGCCCCAAGTGAATTTTTAATGGTGACGGTTCAATCACCGCCGGGGTGTGGTCCACCTTAGATTTGGATCTCATTTTTGGGGGCACGGCTTGGGTGAATCCCTTACTGTGGGACCCACTATGATGTATGTGCTTTACATCCACACAGTCCATCCATTTTGACACCTTATTTTAGTGCATGATCCCAAAAATACCAAGAATATTCAAATCTTAGGTGGGCCACACCACAGGAAAGAAGTGATTAAATACCCACCGTTAAAAACTTCTCGGCGGCCACCATAGCCACCATTATACTTATTTCCCATCCAACCTATTGATAAGGTCACAGACTTGGATGAAGGGACCATGAAAATATCAGCTTGATCCAAAACTTCTGTGGCCCACAAAAAGTTTTTAATGGTCAATCACCACTGTGTCCTGTTCTGTGGTTCACCTGAGCTGTCAAAACAGATGGATAGTGTGGATGTAAGGTACATACATCATGTTAGGCCTCCACAAGGCTCCGACCATAGTGGATCTCGGGTTCCACCATAGCCCCATTTTTTGGCTTATATCTAAAATGATCTGAAAAATGAATGGACAGCCTGAATAAAACACACATTAAGCCTAGAATACTTTTCAAGGGCTACCATGTATTATAAGTGAGTCTGCTTGATTGATCAACTCCATCTTAATTGAGTAATTTTTTTTAGCTGTAGGGACTCATGGATAGGATTATTATGATTGTCTAACAGAAGCGATTCTTTAGAATATAAAGCAATTTATGACAAGAGCGATCAAATATATAGGTGGCATTATTGACTTATTTTTGTCTGATATTTCCATGCTAGCCTATGAAATTTTTGTTGAATGTAATTGACGGTCGAGACCAATCGAATGAACTGTTTAAGTTTCCCAAGCAACTAGGAGTACTAACCCTTACAAGTGTGTGAGACATCTTGAGCATCTCTATTTGAGTGATAGTAAGGCATTATAAGAAATTCCAGCGCCGTGGCTTCTAGTTGGTCCAACCATAACTTTTATGTTAGAACTACAGCTTCTATCAAAATTTTCAGATAATCTTAGAGCATGATCCCAAAAATGAGGTACATCTAAAGCTCAACTGGATCACACCATATAAAGTAATGGGGATTGAACAAACTACCGTTGAAACTTTCATAGGGCCAACCATAAGGCTCATTTTCCATCTTCTTTATTGGTGAGATCACACATAGTTGCATGAAGTTAAAATACAAATATCAGCTTGATGAAAGCCTTCTCTGGCCTCAATAAATGTTGAACTGTAGCATTAATTCCCACTGTTTTCAGTGTGGTCTAGTACTTTAGCTTTGGATCTGCATTGCTTTTTCGTTGATATTATAAAATGATTGTAAAAATTGGATGGACAGTGTGAATCTAATGAATACATTATCTTGGGCCCACATAAAAACTTCTCAACGCTCACTTTAATGTCTCCCTAGTTTTTATTTGCAATCCAATTTGCACCACGGGAGCGCTCACTTTAATGTCTCCAGTTTTTATTATTTTTTTGTACCTGTGTTTTCATCACTTTTATTTAGTTGTGTTATACGAAGTTTAACCAAGTCATGTTAGATAGTCCCCTTTCTTTCAGGTAAGATCAAGTGGAGTAGATGGGAGATTACATAGCAAAATAATAATAATAATAATAATAATAAGTTCACATAAGCATATCAGCTAGATCCAAAACCTTTATGGCACGCCCATTAATGGTCACTCGCCACTTTTCTTATGTTATGGTCCATCTGATAAATGGATCCCTTCAGTTTTTGGATAATGCCCTCTCCTGTGGGCCTGGGTTTCACCAAATCCGCTCCCGTGGTGAAGCGCATTCCATGTGGAGAGAAGAAAACTGGAAGTGTACTTCCTTGGGCCCATCATGACGTATGTATTAGATCCACACGGTCATTTATTTTTCTTCATACCATTTTATGAAATAGAATAAAAAACGAGGTAGATCTAAGGCTCTAAGTGGGCCAGGCCACACTACAGAAACACTAGGAATTGAACATATACTATTGAAAATTTCTTGGGGACACATAAGGCTCTGATCAAGATAATACTTGTGTTTTCGGTTAAACAGCAGATAAACCTCACAGTGAATTCTGGGAAGGTTTCAACTGTAGTAATCCAATCCCCGCTGCCTTATGTGGTGAGGTCCACTTGAGATTTGGATGTACCTCATTTTTGGGTTCATGCTCTATAAAATTTGATGGAGACTGGATCTAAAACATAAATCACTATGGGGGTGTAGAGAAGTTCAATACATTTGTATTATGATTCACATGTTATATCCACTGTTAATCCATTTGTCCATATCATTTTAGAGTATGAGCCTAAAAACAAAACACATCCAAAGCTCAAATGGACTACACCACAGAAACCAGTGGAGAGTATACAAGCTACCGTTGAAACCTTCTTAGGGAGGTTTATTTGCCATCTAAAATGAATTGCATTTTGAGAGCTCATTTCCACACATTTTCTTTTTCCCTCCACAGACATGGGGTGCATCAGCCAAATCATCAACATCATATCTAGTTGGTGGGATCCGATCGCTCGTCCCATCATTGAGCTTGAAGACAACTTCAGCTCCCTGAAGGAAGCCATGGAAGAATTGAAATGCGTGAGAAATGACGTGAAGGGGAGGGTGGATGTCGCTGAGCGGGAGCTGCTCAAATGCAAGGACGAGGTTCAATTTTGGCTGAAAAAGGTAGAAGAAGCCGAAGGAGAAGTGAATGCAATGGAAGAAACTTTCAAGCAAATGATGAGGTGTCTTTGGAATTTCCATCCAAATTGTTGGTCGGCCTACAAGCTTAGCAAGTGGGCGGAGAAGAAGCTGAAAGATGTAGCTGTGCTGAAGAGCAAAGGTGATTCCTTCAAAGAGGTGGCGAACAAGCAGCTTCCCGATGCTGTTGAAGAGAAGCCTCTTACATTAGCTGTGGGCAGGGACTTCGTGTTGGAGAAGGTTCTAAACTGGATTGGCCAAGGCAAAGTGGGAATTATTGGAATATATGGAATGGGGGGTGTGGGGAAAACAACACTCCTGAATGATATCAATAACCAATTCTTTAAAAGAAATGATGATTTCTATGTTGTGATTTGGGTGGTGGTGTCTAAAGAATTAAATGTGGGAAAGATTCAGATGGATATTGGCAAGCGATTGGGCTTGTCTTGGCAAGAGAATGAAAGCAACAACCAGTCACGGGCTCATGACATTCGCAAGGTCTTGAGCAGTAAGAAATTCATGTTGTTGTTGGATGATATTTGGGAACGGTTGGATTTAGAAATGATCGGAATTCCTCATCCAAGCAGCCAAAACATGAGCAAAGTCGTTTTCACCACACGATTTGAGTACGTCTGTGGCCACATGACTGCCGACAAGAAGATCAAAGTAGAATGTCTCCCAGAGCAAGAAGCAATTGATCTATTTCTACGGAATGTTGGTGAAGAGGCCTTGAAATACCATCCGGAGATACCGATCCTTGCCAAGAGCGTCGCTAAAGAGTGCGAGGGTCTGCCCCTTGCGCTCATCACCATCGGGCGGGCCATGGCATGTAAGAAGACACCACAGGAATGGAAGCATGCAATATCAGTTCTGAGCACAAGCAAGCCACCATCAGAGATATCAGGTATGAATGATGAAATGCTTTTGTGCTTGAAATTCAGTTATGATAATCTCGATGGTGACACGATTAAATCGTGTTTCCTGTACTGCGCACTGTTTCCGGAGGACTACTCCATTAGCAAAGAACAACTAATAGATTACTGGATAGGCGAAGGATTCTTAGATGGGTGGGATGATGATCTTGATGAAGCCCATAACAAGGGACATGATATCATTGGAAGATTAAAGACTGCATGCTTGTTGGAGAGTGGTTCTGACGAAAACACAGAGGTAAAGTTGCATGACGTGATTCGTGATATGGCATTATGGATTGCTTCAGAGTGCGGGAAGAAGAAGAATAGGTTTTTGGTGAGAGCTGGCGTGGGACTGACGCATGTACCAGAATTTGAAAGGTGGAAGGAGGCCGAGAGGATATCTCTAATGAAAAATGACATAAAAGAAGTAACAGAGACACCTCAATGCCCCAACCTCTTAACCTTGATGCTCCAATCGAATTGTTATTTTGAAAAGGTACACACTGATTTTTTTCAGTTCATGCCTCTTCTTAGGGTCTTGGATCTGTCAATGTCATGGATAGTAGAGCTTCCTGCAGCGATCGGTAACTTGGCAGAGCTACGGTATCTCAATCTATCTTGCACGAGGATTACATCATTGCCTGAAGAGATAGGAAATCTGGTGAAGCTGAAGAATTTGGAGTTGGAGGGTATAGATTCTTTCGGCATAATTCCTCAAGGGGTAATCTCCAGGCTTTCTGAGTTAAGAGTGCTAAAACTACTTGGAAGTTATTCAAAGTGGGAAGAAGGGAGTGAGGGATTAAAAATGAGTGAGTTGGAAGGCCTGAAACGTTTAAACCATCTTAATCTCACCTTATCAAATGTGCATGCTCTTCAAAGGTTGCTCTGCTCTAGCAAGCTGCGGAACGTGACTCGAAATCTATTTCTGTACAGCTGTCATGATCCGACTATCTCCAACCAACTATCATCCCTTTTTACTGCAATGAAAAGTCTTCAACGGCTTGTTTTTATGGGTTGCAATGGGTTGGTGGAGGTGACAATTAGTGCGGATGCGAAGAAGGATGACAATTATCCTGTTTCGAGCCTAGAAAGGCTCAGCCTTTATGATCTCCCTGACTTAAATTGCATTCGGGTGGGCCGCGGATGCTTCAGAAACCTTCACACCATATCGATTCGTCATGTGACAAGTTGAAGAAAATTTATGGTTTACTACAACTTGAAAGTCTTGAAACAATTGAGATAGAGGGTCGCAATGAGCTAGAAGAAGTAATAGATACGGTCATTTCAGATGATGAAGTTGGAGATATAGGGCTAATGCAACTCAAACGTATATCACTCCGGCACCTTCCAGAACTAACGAGCATCTGTAACTATGCACTGCATTTTCCTTCCTTGGAGGAAATCGTCGTCTTAATTGCCCGAAGTTGAAAAAGCTCCCTCTTTCTCTCCATAGCCCACACAATTCTCTAAGGAAGATGGCATCAAGTCCTATTTTCGTCCTTTTTTCCATGAATCGAATTATTGAATGTCATTGTTAAAGTAGAAATTAATACTTTTTAATAGTTATTTCTTAGGATGTTAGAGTAATTTTGGAAAGGAGTCTGAATTTTTCTTAGATCAAGTGTGCTATGTATTTTTATCAGTTTTAATATGTGTGTCATTGGACCACATGATATTAGATTAATTTCTTATGTTGATGATTCTACGCATGAGGTGTACTATAAGTACTCTTGAGCATTGATTACGCCTGTTTTGTGTGTACAACAGTACAAGTGAGGTAATGTAGGCGCCAAGGAGCAAGTGCAATATCCAAGCCCACCCATAAGAAAAGATGCGACCATGTAGATTTCTTAGGCCTCATCTAATCGGTCAACATATTTCAAGCCAGGATGCATTAGGCTCCCTACGCTATGTTCTGTCCAGAGGGAAGCTATCTGTTTATGCTGTTTTTGGGTTATATTTGTAGTTTTGTGTTTTCTTTTCTGGTGGTAAGGCGTGGCCCACCATAGTAAAATAAATAAATTTAGCATGATTAAATAACATAAACAAATCCTAAAATATAATTAAAAGAGTCCTATTCAAATAAGGAAACAAATTCCGAAAATCATAGAAATTTTTGTCATGTCATCGACTCAAAAGTCGATCGGTCGAACGGGCTCAAAAACGTCCAGAGATTAAAACTAAAATTCTATGAATTTTGAACTATTGAACTGATTAGTCAACCTGTTGAATAGGGCCTTCAATCTGTCAACCAGATCTATTGACCTGTCGAAACTAATAGAAATTGTCCAACGATCAATCTGGAATTTCTTGCGGAATTTTGACATGTCAACCCCATCGGTTGATTATTATGCTGAATTTTGTCAATTTTTTTTGAGCTTCTTCTGATACATGTGTGTTAGGAATGTTCTTAATCTACATCATCATACATCAAAAATAAAATGTGCTGAAAAAATAGCAGATATATATAGAAAAAGGAAGGATTAACAAGATGCAGCAAGAGGAGTTGCAGAGCAATTGTGCAAGTGGAGTTATTTGATACTCTAGCAGAGTATTACCCTTCATATGCATGCATCTATAACTAGTACAGAACATATATAAGCTTTGATCAGCCCATATGTCGTGTGCAATAAAACTTATGCCACATATGTGCCAGCATGGCACGATAGATCAGGTGGTCCCACTGGTCAGGTGGTCCACAGTTTTCAAGACAAACGTGCACCTTTGGAAAAATTGGCTGAAGCTTTCTAACCCATCCACAATTTTCTAATATTGGACCCACATGCTGATTCGACTAGATTTTAATTTTGGAAAAATATATATGAGGTCTGACCAACCCGAGGGATGGATTACTTCTAGCGCCCACGTGCCATGCTGGCACACATGTGGAGCATGTGCAAGAGCTTTATTATATACAGTGTGCATTTAATGGATAGACTCAATACGAATCAGCTGGACTGAGTCACTGACCTCGTCATACAACTCTTGTTTTCAAACTAAAGATATGTAAAAAAAATCGAAGAGCCAATCTCATCTCTCGAAGCTAGTTATGTTTTATTTTGGATATTTTTATCAATTTAACTTTATTCAAAAATATTTAAATGCATTAAATATTATAAATTTATTTGTAAAAATAAATAAATAAATAAATAAAAATCGAGTCAGGCGACTACAGACTCTTCCAGTCTTCCAGTTGGCCCAACCTGACTAGCAATCGAGTCGAGTAGAGTTTTTGAGTTTTTGAACTATAGTCACCCCCTACTCAACTTAGGGCTGAATGAGTCACCGAATCTTTTAACCGGGTCAGTGGGCTCCAGGTTTGGCCCATTGAGTTTCGGAGCTGGGCTTTATAGTAGAGGTAGGTGGGCCAGCTATGGGCTTGATTTTGAAGCAAATTGGTAAAAGATCCTGTCTATTGAAGCCATGCCGGAGCAGGCTACTCCCTAAATTCAAAGGCCCAGTTAAGTGATGGGTTGGGCCTGGCCTTAATACTTAGGCCCGATTATTAATCAGATAGGGTCACGCTCATCATGATGCATCCATCTTAGAAAGAAGGAATAGTAGGCCTTGCTCATCAACATGTATATAGATTTTTATTTTATCTTTCGAATATGATTTATTCTACACAAGGTTCTTTACATCTTGGCATCATGTTTTGATTATCCAAACCATTCCTTTAGTGGGTTGTGGCACGGATGGAGAAAGTTCCTATATAATAGATGATTAAGAGAAAGAAATATATATAGAAAAGACCCACATCAATGGAAGAAATGTCCAATGCTGAAGTTTTAGGATCTTCCATTATGGGATATCTTAGGGTACCCTCATCTGTAATGGACCTGGTGCAGGAGCAGCAGCAGCTGCTGCATTAAATGGGAGGCTAACTATTAGTTCAATGCACAAAAATTATTAACCATAAATAAATATGTAGAAATATTAACAGAGATTAATGACAAATTATGAGATCAGAAATACACAGAATATAATAGAAGTAAAGCTCCTGTATCAAAGAACGAATGAAATGATAAGAAGATAGTGTCAACAAACTCACTAGAAGTACGGATCTATATTGCTTTACTGAAAATTATTCACGTCCATTTGATGACATAGATGACTGATTCGGATCTCCTGCAATAAAAATCATAATAATAATAATAATAAATAAATAAATAAATAATTTGGGATACAACTACCAGTGGGCTAGGAGCGGCCGACTCAAACACCGAGTGATTGATGCTCATAGTACATTCACATTTTAAGGAAAAATTGGAGAATTTTTAAAGAAAAAAGAAAAAGACCTCTTTTGGAAAAGATATTAGAGCGGCTAACAGTTTGCTAATTTTTTTTCTAGAAAATTCTATATATAGTAATCATATGTATTATGTGGCGAACACCTCATGCTAAGGTGTCGGCCAACGTAAACATTAGCTTTACAAACTGTTGCAAAAATGTTACAAAAAAAAATGTCACATATTGTAGCAATTGACTCGATCAAGGAAAATAAAAGACAAAACAATAGCAAAGAAAAAGGAATCACGTATACGAACCAATCAAAGAATAGAAAGGACAAAACAACAACAAAGAAAAAGGAATCATGTATACAAACCCAAGGACACAATGTATGGTTCATGGCATAACATTCTCAAAAGTTCAACATAAATTTATCATATGCCTCTATACATAAAGGAGAAATAGTTTTCTTATATCTGATGTAGAGCGGGTCGCGGACAGTTTCATGGCCAAGATGGATTAGAAAAGGCCCGGTCGACGACAGAAGTGATCCGGATTGTCGGACCTTAGATCGGGCGTATCTCGCAATCCAGAATGAGTTATCTGACGTAAAATATATGATTTTGGGGTAGAACGAGCTACTTTAGCCAACCAACCCGGCTATGCGACTCCCGGAATTACGAAAAACCCCTGGATCGACGATCGTTTCCCTGCTTTAATTTCGTTTTTACTATAAATAGTAAGTTTTAGTTTGATTATAACTCTTCATCCGTCGGGCTTTAGGAGTTGCGCCTAACGTGAAAAGATCTTAGAATAATTAGGAAAACGGTTTGGTGAAGCCAAATAGGACACTTACAATTTTTGGCCGAAAACCTTACGCACTAGTAGACATCACGACCGTCTATAAATAGTAAGTTTATTATTTATAGTAAGTCGCGGATTCTAGGAGTTTTAGATTCTAGGAGTTTTAGTCGTAGTTTGATTCTGATTTCTTTCTCATTGCTTGGTTCCCCTATTTAAAGGGTTGTGAACTCATTTTATTTTATTCATTAATCAATTTCGAATTTATTAGAATTTATTTATATTTTCTGCTTCTTTCCTCGTGGATTCGAGAAGTCTCTGTGAGGAGTCCAGAGAAGTTCCATGGATTCGGAATAGTTATCCTCTTGAGGAAGACGGTGCTCGACCTCACGTCCTCCCTTGTGTCAGTTTGGTATCAAAGTAAGGTTTCTCTTCGGATCAATGGCTTCTAACAACGAGTCAGGCAACAATCCCATAAGCGGTGCTCCAGGGAATTTACCTTTAACGGCGACAGCTTTCGAAGTAACGCAACAAGAGAATTGGCAAGCCATGCAAGGGATGCAGGCTTCCATCGACCGTATAGCGGATCTCTTGGCAGAAAACCTAAGACAACTCCGTGTTCTTGGTGGTAATCCTCCACCGTTAATTGCTGAAACTTGTAATCGCCCTGATCGCAGGATAGTACCGGCTGTGCATCCAAGGGTCATTCCTGAGGAAGGGGGCTCCAGTGAGGAAGAAATCGACAACATAATCTTCTAACACCCCAGAGATGGCGACGATCGAGTAGATCAAACAGATCGAGAATTCAAGATGCGGGTTGATATTCCTAGCTTCAATGGCCAACTACACATTGAGGATTTCCTCGATTGGCTTTCTGAAGTTCAGCGATTTTTTGACTATATGGACATCCCTGAAGCAAAGAAGGTTAAGCTTGTGGCCTACAAACTGAAAGGAGGAGCTTCAGTTTGGTGGGAACAATTGCAACTCGCGCGAACCATGCAGACGAAAGTATCAATCCGCACCTGGCTGCGGATGAAGTAACTACTACGTGCCCAATTCCTCCCTAGCGATTATGATCCAGAATTATTCCAACAATACCAAAATTGTCGACAGGGTAGTCGGTCGGTGAGAGAATACGCAGAAGAATTTTACCGCTTGGCAGTGCGTAATTATTTGGTCGAGACTGAATCGCAGCAAGTCGTCCGATTCAACGGTGGATTGCGTATGGCTATCCAGGATCTATCAAACAGAGGAATCGCACCTATTTTTTGTACAAATGATCATGACGGTTCATATTAGAGGCTATACATAAGATGGTTACCATCATCAAATTGGCTTGATATTTGCAAGCTAGCCAATGAAATTTTTGTAAAACCTAACGTACAGTCTAGATCAATCATTGGAGTGTTAAAGTTGCCCAATGTAAATAGGAGAACTTAAGTTTACACATCTCTGTCTTTACCAAATTAGTGCAGGATTTTAAAAGGTGAGAAGTACAGCTAATATTAGGGGTTCTTCCAAATATGAATTGATACTGAATTCCTCAAGCAATAGCATTTCTTTTCCCTCTCCATCCCCATAGATTTCCTCAACTCAGTCATCGCTCGCTTGTGGGGGTACTACACTTCTACGCATACGATATGTCATCAACCTCTGTTTCCTCTTCGTGCGAGCTACCGGTGGTGGCGCCGATTCCTGCATTGGGCGTGCTATGAAGATATTTTATTTAACACATTTCATGCACAGAGGGAGGAGTGATTCACAGGTCTTTTTGGAAAAAAGGGCCGGCTCCACCTTGGAGTTGATGTAAAATCCACGCTATCCATCAAGTGTTTCACACCATGTTAGGTCCATGGCCCAAAAACCAGCCCCATTTATAATTCAAATGGGCCACACAATTAGAAAATTTACACAGGGCAAGGTTCTCCCTCCGAACAATTTCCCTTGGTGTGGCGCACACGAATCAAAGATGGGCCTGATTTTTAGGCCTAGTGTCTAAATATTAGTGTGGCATCTAATAGTTGAAGCGAATTTTATATAATCATCATGATGGGTGTGGATGTATCTCTTGCAACTAAACTGAATCATAGCTAAGCCTGATTCCTTTGCATCTAATGGTGGCAGTAGATCTTACATACGCATCAAGGTGGGCCCTTGAAAAATTAAGGGCGTGCATCTCTTTATTTTTTTTTCAAATTTCATTGGTGCTCTGCTGGTCTAGGCCCCCATATAAAAATTCCGAGATGGGTCTGGGCTAGATTTTTGTCTAACCATGGGCTCAAGCTAGTGTTGGGCTTAGATTAAAAGATAAGGCTCAGGCTTGGACAGATCTTGGCCTAGCCCTAACCCAGCCGTTGACCCTGTGTACACTAGAAATGGAGATAAAAACAATTTCAAGAGAAAAAAGGGGCTGTTTATGGTGCACGTTCTTCAACACCATCCCACCTGATCAAGAATGATCAACTTGCCTTTGGGAAAGATCTGACAGTAAATGAAAGACCCTGTTATATTGTGCGTCCCTTCCCAAGTGAGCTAACCCATCTGCTACCGCATTAGCTTCCCTAGGACGTAATCAATGGAGACCTCAGCTTCCCTCCCGAGGGCAATGGCCCGGGCCCACAAATACCATAAGTTCCACTTTGTTGGGTTACCCAAGTAAGCTAATGAAGAATCCAGGTGTCCTTTGGATGAGGAAGGGATGACGAGTTTGAGCCAATTTTGGATACGGTAGATAGTTCTGACCGGGTTCTGACCGGGTTCGCTTGAAGGCTTTCCTAGCGAAATCCATTACATTCCTTCCAAATCTCTTAGAAAATAAGGCCAGGAAGCATACCGGTCAGTGTTTTGAAGCAGTCCTCCAATGAGGCTTTTCTCCACCATAGAGAAGCATGATCCATAATCGACTGCTCCCCCAGCATGGGCAGATCCCACAGGTTGGAGAAGAAGCCCCAAACCTTTGTTGCCAACTCCCCAGAGATGAATAGGTGGTCTAATGATTCCTCAGCTAGGCTAGAGTCAAAACCACAGCAGCTGCACTTGAAACCAGCTGGTCCATCTTGGCTATGAAAGTGTCTGCGGCCCACCCTACATGAAAATATCCTTGCCATAGAATCTTTAGTCCTACAATTGAATGTGCCTGACTCGCGCATTTCTTTCTTGCCATTCATCTGCATGCCAACAATAGAAAAGTTAGATCACTTGACTCACTGACTGCACATTTGGCTTCGTCGATCCTGATGGGGCCATCAAATCAACAGGTTTGATAAACCATGTGCCCCACATGTACCAACTTGGTGCACAGCAGGGAACCCGACCTGTGCTATTCATTAAATAAAAAATGCTCCAGCACCCTCACAACAATGTAAGTTACAGTGCTCCCAGTTGTATTTGGATAACTTTGACAGTCCAACAAGGCCATCTAAACCATTCATTAAGCCTAAAACACGTTGCAAGGGCTACCATGTATAAACAAGACATCTTGGATGGTCAAATCCATCTTGATTGGACCATCTTTTGTAGCCGTCTCATAGATAGGATTGTTATGATTATTTATTAGTAGCGATTCTTTAGAATCATAAGCAATCCATGATGGGAGCTATCAAATAGATGGATTGAATTGTTGGTTAGACCTATTTTTGTATAAATGATCATGACTGTCCATATTAGAGGCCATTGATCACATGGTTATGGTCATTGTATTGTATTGGTGTGATATTTGCATGATACCTCATGAAATTTTTGTTGAACCTAATGGGCAGTCTATATCAATCTATTGGAGTGTTTAAGTATCCCAATGCAAATGGGATAACTAAAGCTTACAGTACTCTAAGAACACTTGAGCGTCTCTCATTATTAAATTAGTTGGTTTGGGTAGAGCTACGTCCTGATTTTAAATGAATAAACCTGCCATTACTGCTGAAATTTAGGGTCAACCAAGATGGAATCATTCTGAGAGAAATATGAGACCATTAATATACCTGAGAAATACAGCTAATATACTTGGGTTCTTAATTCCAAACGAAATATTGACATTGAACTCCTTACTCAATAACATTTCTGAGAGCTCATTTCTACTTCTCTCCCCCCTCCACAGCCAAGGATTTCATTAGCCCAGTCATCGACATTGTTTCTCGCTCATGGAGGTCCCACCACTGTATGCATATGATACGTTATCATCCCCTGTTTCCTCTTCATGCAAACTACTAGTGGAGGTGCTCACTCCCTGCATTAAGCGAAGGAATCGGGTGGAATCCAAAGCCATCTATTGTGCGGTAAAATCTCAACTATTTCCTGCCAACCATTATATTTTTATGATGAAATTATCTTCTTTTAAGGTATGTTGTGAAGCCTAATTGCAATGGAAAAAATATCCAAAGCTGCTGGCATCATGTATTGTAGAAATAGAGATAAAAAATCATTTTAAGAAAAAGAAGAGCAGTTTATGGGCACTTTCTTCAACACCTACCCACTGGTTTCAACATATATATTGCATACATGTGCACATGTAAGTTAATCCACCCGTTGATTGAAACTGTCAGTGTCAGTGTGAATGAGTTGTCATTGATGGCCTAAACTTTAGGTAGCTTCTTCCTACTTGCATTCCATCCTTGCTTGTGGAATGGAATCTAGACCATAGCTTTGCTTGCGGCCACCATGTGGTGTATCTCTCATCAAACCCATCAATCAGAGGGATGAATAGAAGATACAAATATTGATAAAAAAACCCAGGTAGGCCACACCTTGTGAACTTAGTGGCTTTGGGAGAAATTCTCATTATTTCAATTGATGTCATTTGTGTAACTTTTTATAGGCTAATATTTGTATTTGCGATTTAATTAAATGAGAATTCTAACCTGAAGGACGGAATGGACTTTTACGTGCGCAACATGGTGGACATCACAGAGTGCAGCCCCATCTCCTCTTCATGTAGCATACATGCAGTACTCGTGCCGGCTCCCCACATGAAGGGAAGGGTAATCTAAGCTGTCCATTTTGTAGAAAATTCTCAACCGTTCCTTACCAACCATCTACAAATTTATGATAAATTTACCCTCTCTTAGTAAATTTTGTGAAGCCTAATGGCACAGGCAAAAATATCCAAAGTTGCCATCATCCAAGATGATAGAGATTGTCTCACATATTGATATAATAATCGTTTTAGAGCATTAAGAGCTGTTTCTAGTGCACGTTCTCCCAGGATGTGGATTGGGTACTCCCCTGTCACCACCAACATTCCTGGTGACTTGATGTAAGCACGATTTGATTGAGCCTCCTAATGCGAGGTTGCCCAATCAAACCCCATAACATGAGGTCACCGGAATGTCGGCATTGGCAGGGGCAGTACCAATCCGTTCCTGCAGCAGACTTGTATTGCAGTAGTGTAGCAAACAATGCCCACATGGGTACTGACTGCTACTGGAAAATCTCTGTGGCCCCCCCAAGATGTAGCACTTTATCAACGCTATACTTCCATTTTTTTCAGCCCATTTAAAGGCATGAGCCCAAAAATGAGAAATCAAAATCTTAAATGGACCACACCACAAGAACCAGTGGTGATTGAACACTTACCATTAAAAACTTCATTAGGGCCTACTATAATGTTTATTTGCCATCCAACCTATTAATTAGGTCACACAGACCTAGACAGAGATAAAATACACATCAGCTTCATCCAAAACTATCGTAGGCCCAAGTAAACTTTTAATGGTGAGGGTTCAATCACCGCTGTGGTGTATTCCACTGAGATTTGGATATCTTTTTTGGGGGGCAAGGCTTCGGTGAATTCCCGACTGTGGGGCCCACTATGATGTATGTGCCTTACATCTACACTGTCCATCCATTTTGACAGTTCATTTTAGTGCATGATCCCAAAAATATGAAGTACATTCAAATCTTAGGTGAGCCACACCACAGGAAACAACAGTGATCAAGTACCTCACTGTTAAAACTTCTTGGGGCCACCATAGCCACCATAATACTTATTTCCCATCCAACCTATTGATAAGGTCACAGACTTGGATGAAGGGACCACATAAATATCAGCTTGATCCAAAACTTGTGGCCCACAAAAAGTTTTTAATGATCAATCACTACTGTGTCCTGTTTTGTGGTCCACCTGAGCTTTCAAAAGAGATGATAGTGTAGATGTAGGGTACATACATCATGGTATGCCACCACAAGGCTCCACCAACCATAGTGGATCTAGGGTTCCACCGAAGCTGCACCCATTTTTTTGGATTATGTCTAAAATGAGCTGGAAAATGAATGGACAGTGAATAAAACACATTTAAGTCTAGAACACTTTTCAATGGCTACCATTTATTATAAGTGACTCTGCTTGATTGATCAAATCCATCTTAATTGAGCTTATTTATTTATTTATTATTATTTTATAGCTGTTGGGACTCATGGATAGGATTGTTATGATTGTCTAACACAAGTGATTCTTTAGAATCAAAAGCAATCTATGATGGGAGCAATCAAATAGATAGATGGCATTGTTGGTTCAGACTTATTGTTGTCTGATATTTCCATGCTAGCCCATGAACTTTTTTGTTGAACATAATGGACAGTCAAGATCAACCAAATGAACGGTAAGCAACCAGGAGAACTAACCCTTAACAGTTGTGTGAGAGATCTTGAGCATCGATCTCTCTTTGAGTGCATATAGTCTTCGGTGAAGGCATAAGAAATTCTAGTGTTATGGCTTCTCATTGTTATGGCTGCACATTGTCTCCAAGTCACAGACCACCAGACTCTGGATATGTTGCCACATCCAGCTATGGTCGTCAGGTCGAAACAGCTAGATAGCAGAGCTGATACCCACCCAGATGCAATTGCTACAAGACCAAACCCGGTTAGCGGTTTATCTCCTCCTTTTGGCCCTGCTGACAACACGAACAACCTGCAGCCCCCAACCCAGATCACCAATCAGCTGGTCCAACATGTTCATTTTAGTCACGACGAGGGGAGCCAGAGGCGAGCCCCCAGTGCATCCCAGGAACAGGTCACCCTTCCACGGCAGCCAACCATTGCGCCTACA
Source organism: Magnolia officinalis (assembly GCA_021015155.1). Classification (NCBI taxonomy): domain Eukaryota; kingdom Viridiplantae; phylum Streptophyta; class Magnoliopsida; order Magnoliales; family Magnoliaceae; genus Magnolia; species Magnolia officinalis. The sequence continues at coordinate 25,437,229 of JAJHSJ010000001.1, read as the reverse complement.
GTTCTCCAATGGGTTCAACCCTCACCACAACTGATGGTGGCATGGGAAGGATGGCTGTCAGGGGTGCAGCAGCTGTTGAAGGACGGGTCCGAGAGACCATTAGCCAATGAGACCAGGCAGTTCTCCAATGCTCCAATATCCATCTTCCAGACAGAGAATCAGGCCAATGTTCAGGCAGATAATCAGCCCGATGAGAGCAGGCAGTTCTCCAATGCGCCAAGATCAGTGGACAGGGACATTCAGTCATTCAACAGGAACATCACAATGGATGTTGATCCAAGGAGTTCTCTTGAGAAGTCTGTAGAACCGACAGCAACTCTCCAGGTTGATCAGGATGCAGGCAAAAAAAAAAGAAAAAAAGAATCGGAAGTAAGCTCTAACCCTTTGGGTGTATATTCAAGGCAAGTCTAACACACAAGAAGCAATCGTTTTAGACTCAAGCAGCAGTTCACAAGATGAAGGACCCAACAGGAAGGATGAGGTAAAGAAATGGAAAAATCACACAAAACTCAATTTCACTAACAGGAAAAGCCAACGGTTGAAGAGCTTACAGAGAAGGGCTGAGCATAAGGGTTGGGTTACTGATGACTAGTATCCTATCATGGAATGTGAGAGGGGTAGGCAATGCTCAAACTACCCGCTTCCTGAGACGGCTGTCTAGCAAACACAATATTGCCATTCTCCTGCTGCAGGAACCTATGATAAGGGAATCTAAGAGAGCTGCAGTGGCTGCTAAACTGGGATTTGACAAGCAGATAGTTGAAAAAATAGTGGGTAACAAAATCTGGGTCCTAGCAAAGGACCACATTCAACTTCAAACCAGCCAGGCTAGTAGCCAATGCCTCACAATTCAAATCTCTTCGGATAGTCTTCCTAACCCAGCTTTCATTACTACGGTTTATGCGAGCTGCTGCAGGCACCAGAGGAAGGAACTTTGAAAGGAAATGAGGAGAATCAATACCGCAATAGTTGGCCCTTGGCTGGTTTGCAGCAATTTCAACACAACAATTAACCTAGAAGAATGGCTTGGGGGGCCTTCTCAGATGTCAGGAGCCATGACAAACTTCCAGGATGTCATCAACGATACGGGCCTGATCGATGCTGGCTTCTCAGGTCCTCCATTTACCTGGTGTAACAACAGAGCGCTCTTGGACCACTCTCCCGGACTTTAAAGTCGAACGTCTTACAAGAGCGCTCTTGGACCACTCTCCTGTCCTTCTCAGTTTTCAAGGTGAATCAGCGAAGTTTCCTCGTCCTTTTAGATTCCAACGCATGTGGACTGTTCACGCGACTTCATGAGGGCCATTAAAGACAGCTGGGAAACGGACGTTGCTGCAACTCCTATGTTCAAGTTTTTCATCAAATTGAAAAACTTGAAGACCATGCTCAAAAGCTAGAACATTCAAGTCTTTGGAGAAGTTGGCAAAATTTTGCAAAAGGCAGAGGATGAAGCGAATAGGGCTGAGTTTAACCTCATCAATTCGCAAACGGTAGACGACTCTATCAGGCTTAATCTTGCTCAGGCAAATTTGAAGAAGGCTCACCTTCAAGAGGAGATTTTCTGAAAACAAAAATCGAGGAACACGTGGCTTACGGAAGGCGATAGAAATACAAGATTTTTTCATGATTTAGTTCTAGACGATCACAAGAGACTGGCCATTAGGAAAATGAAAAAGGCTAAGGGCGAAATGTTGAGAAAAGTCTTAAATCTAAGGTTTTGAGGTCGTTCGACCGGTCGTGGGAAGCTTCGACTGGTCGTAGGAGACGCTCGACCGGTCGTAGGTTCGAGCTCTTGTACGACTCAAAGGCCAGCAAGTTTTTTGCTGTTTTTTACTGTAGCCAGGACTGGTCGAAGGACAGCTACGACTGGTCGAAGGTGGGCTACGACCAGTCAAAGACTCGCTACGACTAGTCGAAGGTTACGCAGTTTGTTCCGCGATTTTGCGCGAAACTGCGGATTTGAGTCCTTTCGCAACTGGGATGCGGAAGGGAAGTTTCCTAAACTATAAATAGGTATTCCTAGGGTTTTTCTAGGAAGGTGTGATGAATGTTAAGGCTTTCTAAAAGGGTTCCAGGGTTTCTAAAGGGTGTAGCAAGGGTGAGATTCGAGGTTGTTCGAATCGGATAAGTTCTTTCTCTTTGTAATTGATGCTTTCATAGTGGTGATCTGTCGCTTTGTGCCGTGGTTTTTTCCTGCAAGGGTTTTCCACGTTAAATCTGTGTGTTCTCTTTTCTTGTGTGTGCTTGGTGCCATTGGATTACCATCTTAGATCTAGATCTGTGTGATTCCGCAGGCCAAAAATCCCAACAAGTGGTATCAGAGCAATCGGTTGGGACACAGATCTGAATCTGAGGGATTAGTAATAATAGCGAGTGCCAAGTATGAGATTGAGAAGTACTCAGGGAAAAATAATTTTGAGTTATGGAAGATCAAGATGATGAGTTCCTTAATCAAGCAAGGCGAAGATGGTGCTCTTGAGGAGCGGAAGTCCACCATGAAAGATGATGATTGGAATACTCTTGATAAGAAAGCCTTATCATCGATCCGTTTATGTCTCACGGATGAGGTTCTCTACAACGTAATGAGGGAGAAAACTGCGGCTAATTTATGGGCGAAGTTGGAGGATGTTTATGCGAAGAAATCCTCTGAAAATCGTCTGCACTTGAAGCGGCAGTGGTATAACTTCAAGATGGCAGAGGGTGGAGATCTGGAGGCTCACATCAGTAATTTTAAATAAATTGGTTTGCAAATTGCTCGATATGGATGAAGTGATGAAAGATGAAGAACAAGCATGTATGTTGCTGAATTCTCTCCCGGCGTCCTATGAGTCATTCAAGGACACTATGTGCAGCATGAATAAAACTCTGAGTGTCGACACTGTTATCTCAGCCCTTCAAGGGAAGGCTATGAGACAGCTAGACAACAACATAGGGACATCTTCTGATGCACTGTTTATAGTGGGTAGGAATTCTGAACACGGTACAGGTTCTTCAGGTTCTAGATCAAAATCCAAGGGCAAGGGCAAAGGAAAGGTAAAGTGCTGGAATTGTGGGAAGGAAGGACATGTGAAAAGGGATTGTGAAAATCCTAAATCTAAGAGGGAAGATTCTGAGGCTTCATGCAGGGAGGCTAACACTGTCACGTCAGATGAATCGAGTGGATGTGATGGCGATGTTTTGTCTGTGTCTTCGCTCAGACGGTCATACGATAATCGTAAGGACGAGTGGATGCTAGACACAGGGGCATCTTTTCACATGACTCCTCATCGGAGTTGGTTCACCAGCTATAGAGAGTGCGATGGTGGACAGGTATTTATGGGCAATGACATTGCTTGTAATGTTGTGGCTATTGGTACAGTACGCATCAGGATGTTTGATGGGGTGGAGCGTACCTTGACTGATGTCAGGCACGTTCCTGATTTGAAACAGAATCTGATTTCTCTTAGTGTGCTTGAGGCAAAGGGATGCAAGTACACAGGTATTGATGGTGCTCTTAAGGTATCCAAGGGGGCACGGGTAGTCATGAAAGCGCAACGACTCGATCATGTTTACAGGTTGATCGGGAGCACTTCAAAAGGTGGAGCTACAGTGGATGTAGCGGATTCCACCTCTGCACGTGTGTGGCATGATGGGCATGGCCACATGAGCGGGCAGGGCAAGAAGGCTGAGACGTGCGGACAGGGATACAGAGTAGGTGGAGTAGCCACCTGTGAGAAGAAACACATGGCATGATTGCAGGATATCGGCAAGGTACATGGACGACTCCAATATTGTAGGGGATTCATCTTCTATTCTGATGCATGGCTCTAGGTGAACCTGGTGCTGAGAAGTGGAAGGTGACTATGGGCGATGTGATGGATTCGTTGTACCAGACCGACATATGGGAGCTGGTGGAGCTTCCAGTGGGCCGGTGAGCGGTTGGATGCAGGTGGATCTTCAGGAGGATACGACATAGATACAGGGCGAGGTTGGTAGCGAAGGGTTATGCTCAGAGAGAAGGGATCGGCTTCTCAGAGATATTCGTGCCGACGGTATAGTAGGTATCTATCAGATCCGTGATTGGCGCTGGTTGGCTAATGTGATCTTGAGCTATGATGTGAAGCAGAGATAAGAGAAGAGGTCAAGGAGCTACACGGTTGAAGATTGAAGACTTGGTGGAGATTGTTGAGAAAAGTCTTAAATCTAAGGTTTTGAGGTCGTTCGACCGGTCGTGGGAAGCTTCAACTGGTCGTAGGAGACGCTCGACCGGTCGTAGGTTCGAGCCCTTGTACGACTCAAAGGCCAGCAAGTTTTTTGCTGTTTTTTACTGTAGCCAGGACTGGTCGAAGGACAGCTACGACTGGTCAAAGGTGGGCTACGACCAGTCGAAGACTCGCTACGACTAGTCGAAGGTTACGCAGTTTGTTCCGCGATTTTGAGCGAAACTGCGGATTTGAGTCCTTTCGCAACTGGGATGCGGAAGGGAAGTTTCCTAAACTATAAATAGGTATTCCTAGGGTTTTTCTAGGAAGGTGTGATGAATGTTAAGGCTTTCTAAAAGGGTTACAGGGTTTCTAAAGGGTGTAGCAAGGGTGAGATTCGAGGTTGTTCGAATCGGGTAAGTCCTTTCTCTTTGTAATTGATGTTTTCATAGTGGTGATCTGTCGCTTTGTGCCGTGGTTTTTTCCCGCAAGGGTTTTCCACGTTAAATCTGTGTGTTCTCTTTTCTTGTGTGTGCTTGGTGCCATTGGATTACCATCCTAGATCTAGATCTGTGTGATTCCGCAGGCCAAAAATCCCAACACGAAACAGTTGATCACATAGAAGATATTGGGGAAGAAGCAGAGAGATACTACATGCAGCTCTTTTCTGCCGAAGACACTCACTACGATGAGGATCTCCTCAATTGCATTCCTAACATGGTGACAAACCAAACGAACTCAGGCCTCCCGAGGCCCATCACTATGAAGGAAGTTAAGGCAGTAGTGACTTCCATCCTGCCAGACAGTGCTCCCGGGCCGGACGGTTTTGGAGGAGCGTTTTATTCTTCCTGTTGGGACGTGATCAACCACGACTTATTGGCAGCTGCAAATGATTTTTTTCAAGGTGGTCCGATCCCCAGAGCGTTCCAATGTACTCTCATCTGTCTCATCCCCCAGAAGAAGAACTCAGAATTTATCACAGATTATAGACCAATCAGCTTATGCAACTGCATAATGAAAATCTTCTCCAAAATTTTGACGTCTAGGCTGGCCCACATTCTCCTGTTTTTTATATCCAAAGAACATGGTGCGTTTGTCAAAGGTAGATCCATAGCAGATAACATCTCCATAGCAAGGGAGATGGCCCATGAAATTAATCGAAAGGTTTTCGGGGGGAACCTTATCATCAAACTTGACAGGGAAAAGGCGTATGACTGTACGGAATGGAAATTCATTGTCTAGGTGCTTGTCAAATTTGGGTTTGATCCCATTTGGATCACCCGCATTCAGCGATGTTGGAATGATGTTTGGTTTTGTATTCTTATCAATGGGAGAAGTTTTGGTTTCTTTCAATCAAGCAAAGGCCTTAGACTAGGAAATCCGCTATCGCCTTCTATTTTCATCATAGCAATAGAAGTCTTCAACAAAGGCGTAAACAAGCTGTTCTCCTCAGGGAGCTGCCAACCGTTCAAACTCCCCCAATCTTGTCCTACAATTTCCCATCTTTTTTATGTTGATGACGCTATTCTGTTTCTTAATGGCAGGCTGTCTAATCTGCGTGTTCTTCTCAGATTTATTCATGAGTATGAGAAGGCATCAGGCCAAAACCATTCTAGGCACTTCACCAGGATCAGATTGGATGTTTGCAGAGGGCTCTGTAGTGCCTAAAGATGCGTGGTCGAAGTACGGGGAGAGGTCAACCGCTAGGCGAAGACGATTTTCCTCTGTGAATGTTTGAGACATAGGAGAGGTCTCACATTATATTCCAGTGGTACCAAAACATGCCTTCCCGATCCCCCAGGGAGGGTCCTTAACTGGGTTGAAATCCCGCTTATTGAAGGGAGAATTCCCTTCTGATCTAGCCCGAGGATGGATCAGGCGAGCTTTGTTCTAGTCGATGTCGCCTAACGACATTGGCTCTATTATAGAGGCCAATTCACCTGGAAGGTTAGCAGTATTGTCTGCCTAATCAGTAACCTGTCTGCACTGCCCATCTGTAATAGCCAGCGTCTTCTCATTAGGATGGATAACCTGAGTGCAAGGAGCTTGCCCGACATTGGTGGGAGGGACCCCGCCCTCTACTGTAGACTAGACAGACCAACTCCCGCTCTTCCTCTGCCTAGGAAAGTGGCCTTCCTCACCCGTTGAGAGGGGGCAAGGGGTGGACAATATTCCTTCTTTGGAATGTTGGGCTTTTTCAAAATAAGCTTGAGGGCGAGACCCCCTTGCTGAGAGTTCGTCACCAATCCGAGGAAGATCCTGGGGATAAATATAGTCTATAGGCGATGAAGAAGTCAGAGCTTCTGCTGGCTCCCAATACTTGCGAGTACCTTCTCTTTGTTCTACTAAGATATCCATCGAGTTCCCCTCCTTAATCCCTTCAACTATTATGGCAATATTCTGTGAGGTCCTTGGACAAACAATTGGAATGCAGATCAGTTGGCCCGACTTCTGATCATAAAACCTCTTTTCTACCCAAGCTCTTGTGGACTCCTCCTGCTTAGAATGCTTACCGAATCCCTGATGGACATAGGTGGGTGCATATTATGATTGGATGTCCTCAATTCTCACATAAATAGAGTAGATGGACTGAAGAACCTGTAGGTTTAGGATTTGGCCTAAGTTGACTCCAGCGTGATGGATAACTTTCACTCTAGAATACATCTGGAAGAGGCCAAACCTACTGTTGGAATCCAGATGAAGGACCTTTCCAAAAACAATTTGCTAGGTCCAGAATAGTAGCTTCAAACCAAGCTTTAGGGTCCATGGAGACACTAATTCAAGGCCCATTTCCTTGTGTAAGGCCCCATCTGCCAGAAAGTCTCTAAATTCCTTCTTTGATTTCAACATGATTAAGAACTGGAAGTGGGATAATTTGATAATGTCAATAGCTGCAGATGCGAAGGAAGAGCATCTAATGGCTTCTATCAATCTTAAAATAGATGGGGCCTGGACGGAAACCCTCCCTATCAGACTTCATTCCAATTCTTGCAATTTCCTTCTAACCGCTCCTGGATTTGCCATCGTGTAAAAATTGCCTGCATTGCTAACCTTTCTGTCCTCCTTCCCATCTTTGACTGAATCTGCATACGTTCAATTTGCAGCTGGTGGAGGTACAGGTCTACAGTTTACATTCAATTCCTGCGGAACGGATGGAATGTAGTTTCTGGGTTTGGCAGGGTTGGATAGCTTAGGATTAGCTATCTGAACAACGACTACCCTTCCATCGATTTTCTTACCATTAAGAACCCCCATTGCTGCTCTACCATCCGTTTTATAGTGGAATCTAACAAATACGAATCGTCTAAAGCCATGGCTATATTTGAATCTCGGAATGTATACGTCAATTACCTTCCCATATCTCTAAAATATCTTTAGCAAATCATCCACCGTGTAGTCGTAGGGTAGATTCCCCACATAGAGGCTAAAACCCCCTATCGATCTGCCAGAAAACCGCGATTCATTGAAGTGTCCCGCCGAATGGCTTCTGCTGGCCTCCCTTCCTCTGTCTCCCTTGTGTGAAGGGGCGTGGGAGAAATCCTGTGTTCTATTCCCCCTGTGCGATGAGGCTCGAGCTCTGCCTCTCATCCATCTCCCCCCAATTGTTCGGAACTACTCCTATGTTTCTTGTGGGGCTTTAGGAGTTGTGTCCAACATGGAAAGTACTTAGAATAATTAGGAGAATATCATGGTTGAGCTAAATAAGACACTTACTATTTTTGGCCGAAAACCATGAAGTCTAGTGGAAATCATGACCGTCTATAAAGAGTAAGTTTACTATTTATATTAAGTCATGAATTCTAGGAGTTTTAGTTGCAGTTTGATTCCGAAACTTCTCTCATGGCTTAGTATCCCTATTTAAAGGGTTGTAAACTCATTTATTAAATCATCAATCAAATTACGAATTTTATAAAATTTATTCCTATTTTCTTGTTTCTTTTCTCATGGATTTGAGAAATCTAAGTGAGGAGTGCAGAGAAGTTCCGTGGATTCGGAACAGTTAAACCCCCTGAGGAAGACGGTGCTCGACCTCATGTCATTCACTACGTTAGTTTGGTATCAGAGCGAGGCTTTTCCTCGGATCTATGGCTTCTAATGGCGAGTTGGGCCCAACAATCTAATGGACGGTGCTAAGAAAATTATCTTTAATGGCAACAGCTTTTGAAGCAACACAAAGAGAGAATCGGCAAGCCATGCAAGGGATGCATGCTTCTATCAATCGCATGGCGGTTCGCATAACGAAGGCCCTAGGGTAGCTCCGTGTTCACGATGGTGATCCACCACCAACTATTGTTGGAACTCGTAATCGCCCTGATCACGGGATAATGCCAGCAATGAGCCAAATGATCATTCATGAAGAATGGAGATCCTGTGATGAGGAGGTCGACAACATGGTCCTCCAATATCCCAAACAAGGCAGTGATCGAGTAAATTGGACAGATCGAGAGTTCAAGATGAGAGTTGATTTTCCTAGGTTCAATAGCTACACATTGAAGATTTCCTTGGATTGACTTTCTGAAGTTGAGCAATTTTTCGACTACATGGAGTCCCTGAAATGAAGAAGGTCAAGTTTGTGGCCTACAAGTTGAAGGGCGGAACTTTAGCTTGGTGGGAGCAACTACATCTCGCATGGACAAGACAGACGAAAGCACCAATCTGCACATGGTAGCGGATGAAACAACTGGTATGCCGATATTTCTCCCTAAGGACTACGATCAGGTACTATTCCAACAATACCAAAATTGTCAGTAGGGTAGTAGGTTAGTGAGAGATTACGTAGAAGAATTCTACCGCTTGGTAGCGCGTAATGACTTGGTCGAAAATGAATTGCAACAAGTTGCCCGATTCAACAATGGATTACGTGTGGCCATCCAGGATTGGGTCTAGATGCAGATCGTTTGGACAATGAATGATGCCATCAAATTGGCTACTCGAGCAAAAGCACATCTTGAACGCCTCAACACATGGACCTATCCTAGCTACCACCAGGGTCGTCGCTGCGGGTCCGTCCTAGGGAGCTCCACAGCCAAGAAGGAAGGAGCATGTAGAAGCATGCACTCAACCTTATACACCCATGAACTGAGATCAAGGAAGCGGGCAAGCTAGGCCTTAAAGGAGCATATCAACTGCTGCTAGTCCAAGCAGGATCCCAAACCCCTATGCTCGGTCAAGACCCAACAATTGCTTTTGTTGTGGCCAACCTAGTTACCTATCAAATACTTGTCCCCAACGACAAGTGGTGAACATTGCCATCAATGATGGTAGTGCTGAGAACGCTGATGAAGATCCAGATGTTGAGGAATAGGAGCACGCCATAATGGACGAGGCAAATGATACATGTTGGGTTCAACAAGATTATGGTGAATCGCTCATCATGAGGAGGTTATTGTATGCGCTAAGAAAAAAAATTATACCCACAATGGCATAACATCTTCCAAACTATGTGTAGGGTGAACCGAAAAGTTTGTGACATGATCATTGACAGTGGGAGCAGCGAGAACATCGTCTCAAAAGTTATGGTAGAAAAGTTGCAATTAAAGACAGAGTGTCATCCCTCCCCATATACAATTGGTTGGATTAAGAAGGTCAGCAAAACGAAGTTAAGTGTACAATACACTATATCCTTTTCAATTGGCAAACATTATAAAGACGAAGTAGTATATGATATAGTTGACATGGAGGCTTGTCACACGCTACTTGGTCGACCTTGGCAATCCAATCGTGACGTCACTCATAAAAGGGCGAGATATATATATATATATATATATATATATATATATATATATATTCATTAAGGATGGCCGAAAAACCATATTAGCCCCTATGAATCTAGAAGAGCCACCCAAAACTTCTACAGTGGAAGGTCGTTCTCTCTTAACCATACGGGACTTCGTGAAGGAATTCAAAGAAACATGGTAGACCTATTCATTAATTGTAAAAGGGGAAGAACTCGAGCCTACCATCATCCCTGAAAGACTAAATCCCTTGTTACATGAATTCAAAGAAATTTGGCCCAGTAATTTTTTCGATGGGTTACCTCCTATGCAAAATATCCAGCACATTGCATTTCTCGTGGATCTGCCTGCTCATCCTCGTGGAAATAGATCTTCAAAACATTGTATTTCTCCATCCACCATTCGAGATGGCTTATCGGAGAAGGGAAAATTAACATGTGGACCCAAAACTAGACGGGTAGGGGCCTTCTTGCTTGGGCGATCGTTTCATCCTTCCCATGTCACCTCAAAGCAACCTCAGTTCGAGAATTTTTCGGTCAACCTGCTCCCCGAAGTCTGTCGGATATTGAACACGTTATCTCCCCAGCTGCAATGCAGGTAATTTCAGCGCTCCCAATACCTATTTCTGACAGGCCTGATCGTCTCATTTGGGACCTTTCAGCATTCGATAAATTCTTCGTTAAATCAGCCTGGAATGGGATCAGGCATTTCCAGCCATCTCATCGTTGAGCTAAATGGATCTGGAACAAATCCCTTCCCCCGAAGATAAGCATATTCGCTTGGAAAGTCATCCACCAAGCTATTCCAGTGGACCAATCAGTGCAGTCCCGTGGCATTGCTCTAGCTTCCCAATGTGAATGTTACAAGTTAAATTCTAAAAACATCCAAAATGCGGCCGCAGCTCTGTCCTCTACTCCTATATTGGCCTTAGTGTCCTCATCAAGACATCTGATTGCCTGCCCGACCTTGCCAATCAACAATCAACACCATAGCATAATGCCATCATCCCACGCTCAAAGTCTTTTTAATCGAGACAGGTGCTTCTGACAATATGGAAAACCAAGCCCACCTGTTATGTCAGGGGGTGATTGTTAGCCAAATTTGGAGCCACTTTAACAGAGTTTTTGGAATCGCCTACTCTCCAAATCAGTCAACTATTCAGCGGCTTCAATTCTAGACATCTAAGGCAAGTAAGAAATCCCGTCTTTCTTACCTGGTTGGTCTAGTCCCTTCCATCATTCTCTAGGAAATATGGATCAGCCGAAACCAGGCTTGCTTTGAAGGTATTCTTATGTCGCCTAACCAGATCATCTTCAAGGTTACTCGCTGGTTAAACGAGCTCGGCTATACCATAACGGCGCCAGACAGAAACTCATTGTCGGATTCTCTCACCCTTGCAGCCCTTAGCATCGAAAAAGTTCAGCCCTGCCCGGGTCGACATCTCACCATTGTCAGTTGGCAAAAGCCTCCTCAGGGCTGGTTGAAATTGAATATGGATGGTTCTTCGCGGGGGAATCCGGGACCGAGCGAGGGAGGAGGAGTTTGTCGGGATCATCATGGTAACCTGATTTTTGCTTTCCATAGAAGCTATGGTCATTCGACTAACACCATTGCCGAGGCCCAAGCCATGTTAGATGGCATAAAGATATGCTACAACCTGGGACTTTCTAATATAATCGTGGAGACGGACTCGATGATCATAGTCAAATCAGTTAAGGATCCTTTCGCCCATGTCTTGGCAAATTTGGTACAAGGTAGGAGAGATTCAGTTCCTTTGGCGACCCTTAACCTCAAATTCAACCACATTCATCGAGAAGGTAATTCGGTAGCGGACGCCTTAGCCAGAATGGCTAGCGAAGGATGCTCAAACAGATTGTATGACTCCCGAGCATCCCTTCCGAGACAAGTGTGAGGTAACCTTGTTACTGATAATTTGGGCATTGGGAACAATCGAGTTACGTAGTGGGGGCCCTTTTGTTTTTCCTTTTCCTTTTTCCTTTTCTTGGACAGCTATTGTGCAGATAGAGTTATACGATGGGTGCGGTCCGCCCTTTTTGTCGGGACCCTCCTGAATGATTGTAAATTCCCTCATAAAATGAAATAGCTGTTTTTGAAAAAAAAAAAAAAAGATATCCAGCACCAAATCGACCTTGTCCCTAGGTTCAACTTACCTAATCATCCTCACTATCGAATGAGTCCGAAGGGGTGTGAGATTTTGTAGGGGCGAGTGGAGAAACTGACCCATAAGGGTTTTATTCGAGAAAGTATGAGCTCATGTACCATTCCAGCTCTATTAACTCCTAAGAAAGATGAAAGTTGTCGCATGTGTGTTGACAGCCGAGCCATTAACAAAATCACCATAAAATATAGGTTTCCCATACCACAGTTGGACGATATGTTGGACATACTTGAGGACGCAAAAATATTCTCAAAATTGGACCTAAGGAGCGGCTACCATCAGATTTGAATACGATCGGGTGATGAGTGGAAAACGGCCTTTAAGACCTAGGAAGGGTTGTATGAATGGTGGTCATCCCCTTTGGTCTTTCGAATGTATCCAGTATATTCATAAGGATGATGAACCAAGTTCTGAAGTCATTCGTTGGGCAGTTTGTCATCGTTTACTTTGATGATATCTTAATATACAGTTAGGACGAAGCAAGGCATATAGAACACCTCAGGCAGGTCCTTTAAGTGCTCACCGAAAGTAAGTTGTATCTCAATTTAAAAAAGTGCAACTTTTTGACCGATACTTGTTGTTTTTGGACTTTATTGTGACATCTACGAGCATTCGAGTGGATGAGGAAAATGTGAAAGTCATCAAGGAATGGCCAGTCCTAACAAACATCTATGAGTTACGAAGTATTCATGGTTTGACGACATTCTATCATCGGTTCATAAAGAATTTTAGCACCATTGTATCTCCAATTACAGATTGCATGAAAAAAGGACAATTTCAGTGGACTGATGAAGTCGACAGGAGCTTTGTCGAAATTAAACACAAGTTGTCCATAACCTCGGTTCTTGTACTTCCCAACTTTGACAAATTATTCGAAGTTGAATGTGATGCTTCCTATGTCGGAATTAGGGGAGTCTTGTCTCAAGAAGGTCAGCCGGTGACATTCTACAGTGAAAAACTTAGTAATGCACGCAAAAAGTGGTTGACATATGAGCTCGAATTGAATGCAGTGGTCTAGGCATTGCGACATTATTTGATTCAAAGGGAGTTCATCCTTTACACAGACTATCAAGCTCTTAAATTCATTAATATCTAAGCTAACGTGAATTGTGTGCATGTTAGGTGGGCTTTATTTTTGCAGGAATTCACGTTTTTGTTGAAACATAAGTCTGAGTAGCAAAACAAAGCGAATGATGCACCGAGTCGCCGCGCTGCTTTATTAGTCACGGTAAGCAATAAGGTTATTGGGTTCGAGCGCCTCAAGGACATATATGCCGACGACGATTACTTCACAGACGCATGAGTTAGATGCCAAGAAGGTCATCCCAGTGACCTACATATGCGAGATGGGTTCTTTTTCAAAGGGAATCGACTGTGCATCGCCAAAAGCTCGCTGAGGGAGCAGATCATACAAGAGCTACATGGAGGTGGCCTTAGTGGACACCTTAGATGGGACAAGGCGCGAGTACTTGTTGAAGAGCGGTACTACTGGCCATAGTTAGTACGTGATGTGGGTAGAGTGGTGCAGCGCTGTCATATTTGCTAGGTCTCCAAGGGGCATTCTCAGAATACAGGCCTATACACACTGTTACCTATACCTGACAACCCTTGGGAGAACCTATCGATGGACTTTGTGTTGAGTCTCCCACGAACATAGCGTGGCATGGATTCAGTGTTCGTGGAGGTGAAACATTTCTTGAAGATGGCACACTTCATACCATGCAAGAAGACCCTCGACGCGACGCATGTAGTGAATTTATTCTTAAGAGAGATCGTGTGGCTACACGGGGTCCCCAAGACTATCACTTCTGACCGCGATACAAAATTCATAGCTACTTCTAGTGGACTTTGTGAAACCTGTTTGGTACACAACTTCAGTTCAGCAGGCCTACCACCCATAGACCGAACTGAAGTTGTGAATCGCATGTTGGAGAACCTCCTTCGATGAATTTCAGGAGAAAAGTTGAAGCAGTAGGATTTGACCTTGTCTCAAGCGGAGTTCGCATTCAAAAACATGGTGAACCACTTGATAGGAAAGTCTCCATTCCAAGTTATTTATGGCCGAGTACTTGGCCACACACTTAACTTGGTCCCTTGGCCCAAGCTTCCGGGCATGAACATTATACTAGAACATATGGTAAACAAAATTATGGGCATTCATGCAGAGGTTGATGCCAAGTTACATGCCTCGAATGACAAGTACAAGGAGCAAACTGACAAATATCGACGACAAAAGGTGTTCAAGGTGGGCGACCAAGTTATGGTCCGTCTACACAATAAGAGATTTTTGACCGGGACTTACAACAAACTGAAGAACAAGAAGATTTGGTCGGTACCAATCATCCGAAAGATCAATGACAATGCGTACGTTATTGATCTTTTGGATGACATAGAGATCTCACGTACTTTTAACGTTAGAGACCTGATCAAACCAGGATGAGAATTCGAGGATGAGTTCTTTTGAAGTGGAGGGACTAATGTAGAGCGGGTCGCAGACAATTTCATGGCCAACATGGACCAGAAGAGGCTCGATTGTAAGCCGAAGTGATCTAGACCGTCAGGTCCTTAAATCGGATGTATCTCGCAAACCAGAATAAGTTATTCGGGCGTATCTTCATGGCATATTTATCTTGCTTGCATGTAGGATACTACACACATGTATGTACTTATTGGGCTTTAAAAGCTCAAGCTTTCCTTTATCACTTTTTCAGGACAGTACCAAAAGTAGGAGCACTAGATTATGCCTATCTCGTTATCTTTAGACACTGCTTCTAATTCATTCCAATGGATATGTACTATTGTGAAACAATTATATTGTAAATATATTTTATAGTGGAAGCTGGTTATTTTGCTTGTGTTGGAAATGCTAATATTTATGCTAGATATTTATTACAAAAAAAAAAATAATAATAATAAAAATCTCATAAAATTTAAGTTGGGCGACGAGCTCGGGACTTGGTGTGTGGGTGTTGGATGCCGAGCCCGGCCATCGTAGATCAGTCATGCGGGAGGCGAGGTTTGGGGCGCGACACTGATACCCATACTACTTGACCTTCCATTTGTCAAGACCACCATATTTTGGTTTTGTTTTTTGTTTTGAGATTTTTCCTTCATTGGACTTTTTCATTTTCGATCGATCAATAAATGTTAACCAAACCAATTTGATATTCAACTAACTGAATGAGTGTAATTTTTCATTTTCAACCATCCAACAAATGTCCACCAATAAATTGGGTGTACTCATTTCAAAATTCTTAATTTTCTTTTTCAAAATGTAAGTTTTTATAAAAATCTTGGTTTTTGTTAGATCTTAATTTATTTATTTTTCAATATCTCCAATTTTCTCAAACATTGTCCTTTTTTTTTTTTTTTTTCAAAATAGCAATTTTTTTAAAAACTTCTCAATTTTCCTTTTCAAAATGTCAAATTGAATCTTGAGCTTTTAATCTCATTTTTTATTTAAATTTCTATTTTGTACGAACTTCCTCAATTTTCTTTTTCAAAATGTGTGTGTGTGTGTGTGTGTGTGTGTGTGTGTGTATATATATATATATTATATTTCAAACTATTCATTTTTTTTAAAAAAAAAATTAAAATTTAACAAAATCTCATTTTAGTTATCAAACTTTTCATTTTTTTTTTCAAAATACAAAATCTCAATTTCCTTTTCAAAATCTCAATTTTTTTTTGCAAAATCATTTTTCTAAAAAACTTGTCAATTTATTCAAACTTCTCAAAATTTTCAAGATGCCAATTTTCTTTTTTCAAGATCACAATTTTTTTTTCAACCTATCAATTTTTTTCTCAAAATGACAATATTTTGTCAAAATCTCGATATATTTTAAAACGTAATTAAAAATCCTTTTCAAATTCTCCATTTTCTTTTCAAATTTTTTTTTTCAAATATCTCATTTCTTTTTCAAAATTTCAATTTTGTTATCAAACTTTTCTATTTACAAAATCTCATTTATTTTTCAAAATTTTCATTTTTTCCTTCTAAAATCTTTTTGTTTTTTTCAAAAACTTCTCAAAATTTTCAAGAAGCTAATTTTATTTTCAAAATAACATTTTTATTCAACTTCTCAAATTTCTTTTAAAAAATTGACAATTTTTTTTTTTTTTTTTGTCAAAATCTCATTGTTTGTTTAAGTCTCATTTTTTTTTTTAAAATTACAATTTTTCACTACCATTGTCATTTTTTTTTAAATCACAAATTTTTAAAACTTTTCAATTTTCTTTTTCAAATTGTCATTTTTTGTCAAAATCTCAACTATTTTAATCTCACTTTTTCAAAAGTCTACTTTAAAAAAATAAAAAAAAATTCTCCATTTTTTTTTTTAAATGTCATTTTCTTCAAACTTTTCAATTATTTTCAAAATCACAAATTTTGCCACAATCTCATTTTTTATTATGAAACATTTCAAAAATTTTTCAAAATACAAAATCTCATTTTCTTTTTAAAAATCCCAAATTTTTTAATATCTAATTTTTCTTTCAAAATTATCATTTTTTTTCCAAAGAGTCAATCTTAAGTTAAGATATGATAAGATATATATATATATATATATATCAATTCTTTTTTAAATCTCAATTTTTCACAAACATTGTTTTTTTTTTTTTTTTTTCCTACTTTTGAACTTCATTTTTTTCAAAATGGATGTTTTTCTACTTCTCAATTTTTCTTTTCGAAATGTATGTTTTTTTAATTATCAAAATGTTGAATTTTTTTATCTCATTTTTTTTTTTCAATTTTTAGGAAATACAAAATCTCTCTCAATTTTCAAATTTTTTTTTTTTTTTCAAACTTCTTAATCTATTCAAATTTCTCAATTTTTTGAAAATGCGGAGTTTTTTTTTTTTCAAAATTACAATTTCCTAACTTATAATGTTTTTCAAAGTGCCTATTTGTTTCAAATGTCAAAAAATTTCAATTTCAGTTATTTTAAAATATCAATTCTAAACAAAATCTCAAAATTTCTCAAAAGTCGCTAAATCTACTAAAAATTCAAATTTTGATTAAAATAAAGTATAAATTTCCATCACATTTTACAAATAATAATAATAATAATAATCATCATGATGATGATGATGATGTTTGGAAAAAAAAGTTAGAAATTTGTTAAGATTTGCGATGAACGATAATTCATCGCACAATGATGAAAAGTCCTCGGTAAATGCTGATATGAGGAAGGCTGGGTGGTTAATAAAAAAAAAGTAATTTCGTGACAGATTTATTCGTCGCAAAATTTCTGACGGTTCAATACGTTGCAAATTAATAAATTGCGACGAAATCTGGTATGTCGTAAAAACTCCACTCAAATTTATGCTAGTGGGACTGAATTAGCACGACATTTATTTTATTTTATTT
>JAJHSJ010000001.1:25278135-25419666 GCA_021015155.1 Magnolia officinalis | reverse complement strand
AACCTTGGTACGCAATGTGTACCAAAGTTAGAGTGTGTACTAAAGTTCAAATTCATGCCACCCGTGCCAGAATGAAACGATATGTCTGAGAACCAATCCATCCATCATGACAGCGGCACTGACATATTGATGCCCTGGCCAAGGGTTGGTCATTGATCAAGTGGTCAACAGTTTTTATGACAAACAGGCCTCTATAAATTGACGTAAGCTTTCTAATTCATCCACATGTTTCTAATATTAGGTCCACATGCTGATTGGATCAGATTTTATTTTTGGAAAAGCATGCATAAGAGTACGTTGCATGTACCCCCAGCACATAGATATACATGTTTCGGGCCCCATAGAGACTTCCGTGACAAATCCACTCCACCCATCTATTCTTAAAGACCACAATAGGATATGATTCTAGAAAATCAGGCAGATCCAAAACTCATGTGGGCCACTACAAATGAAACAATGGGAATAAAAAACGTCCATCAAAGAAACTTTCCTAGAGCTTACCTTCATGTTTATATACAGTCCAAACGGATCTTATGGTTATTACCAGTTTGTTGAACTTTAGGAATAAATATCATCCTGATACAAAAACTTTTATATTACCCCAGGCGTTCAATCCCCATTGTTTCATTTGGTATGGCTCACATGAGTTTTGGATGTCTAATTTTAAATTCCTTTCCTATCGTGATCTTCAAAAATAAATGGATGGAGTGGATTTGTCACGGACATCTCTATGAGCCCCACACATCCCCGGCACAGGTATATCAATCTCCTCTCATGTATGGCACATGTGGGGCATGTATATTATCTTTACTCCACTCACGTGTGCATTTAGCAAAGCATGGCATGCATTAGTTTTAAACGGTTACATCTGTAAAATTGTTGTAAATGGGTCGACTTATCAGAGAACGAGTCACTGAACTTGGCTCTTCATCTCTCAAAGCTAGTTTAGGTATTTTTATTCATGTACATTTTTTCAAAAATATTTAATTGTAAGTTTAATTGTAAAAAATGTAGAGTCGAGTCTTCCACTCGACCCAATCTGATTAGAAATCGAGTCAAGTTGAATTTTCAATTTTTTGAACTATACTCATCCCGACTCGACTTAGAGCTGAATTAGTGAATCAGGTCACCGGTTCTTTTAACCATCTGAGTGAGGGGCCAGGTTTGGCTCATTGGGTTTTGGAGCCCGGGTTTATAGTAGAGGCCGGTGGGCTGAGTATGAGCCTGATTTCGAAGCAAACTGCAAAAAGATCTAGCCTGGGCCGTGCTAGAGTAGGCTTGTACGTAAAATCAAAGGCCCAGTTAAGTGATGCAGTGGGCCTGACCCTAACACTACGACCCACCTAATAATCGGCTTGGGTCATGCTAATCTTGATGTATGCGTCTTAGAAAGAATGAATAATAGGTCTTGCTCACTAACATGTATATAGATTTTTATTTTTAGTTTTTGAATATGGTTTATTGTCATGCAAGATTCTCTATATCTGGCCATGTTTGATGATCCAAACCATTCATTTAGTGGACCATAGCATGGACGGAGAAAGTTACTGCTAGATGATTAAGAGAAAAAGAATACAACAAGGTCCACGTTCAATGGAAGAATGGTCCAATGCCCAAGGGTTAGTATCTTCCAACATTGGATATTTTGGAGAAATCCCCATCTGTAGCGGACTCCATCATGTAAACTGCTTGGATGACTGAAAATGGACCCCACGAGTAAGGAATCCCCTGCTGAAAATGTTTTGCAGGTCTCATTTCAATGAGCACCTCATTTGAAGGGAATATGTTTAAATCCGAGGAGACTACACGTGTCAAAGATTCAGGCCATTGATAAGTAGGAGGTTGGATTTGAACTTAGATCAACCGGTCAGATTTTTTTATTTTTATTTTCAATTAGGTAATTCATTACAGCACAAATGAACATTAATGATCTGGACCGTTGAAATGGTGATCCCTAGTGTGATGCAGCATGGCCAGAAAATTACAATGGTTGAACTATCCAAGCCAGCCAATCTATGACCAACAAATGGAGAATTGGAACGAAAATGATCAGAGGTAAGAATTCAATGGGCAAAATCAAATGATGAAGCTTGTTTAATCAAAGTGATTTTTCGGCCCTCTACCATCCACAGGAAACAGATTGGCTACTGACCCTGCCTGGCTAGTGGTGGGTGCTCTGGGCCCCGACCATGATGTATGTGTTTCATCCATGCCGTCCACCCATTCTTGCAGATCATTTGATGGTATGATCCCAAAAATGAGCTTGATCAAATCTCAAGTGGACCACATAGTGTTGATTGAACACCCGCGGTTAAAAACTTCTTGGGGCCACAAAAGTTTTGGATTAAGCTAAATATATATATATATATATATATTATATATATATATATATATATATATATACACTTTTCCCTTCATCCAAGTCTGTCTGACCTAATCAACACGTTAGATGTCAAATAACCATTACAGTGGGCCCTTGGAGGTTTTTAATGGTGGAAATTCAATCACCACTGTTTTCCCATAGTGTGGTCCAACTGAGATTTAGATCTATATAATTTTTGACATAAAGCCCTAAAATTAACTTCCGAAATGGATGGACGGCGGAGATAAAACACATACATCATGGTGGGGTCCACGTAGCACCGACCACTAGCCGCTGGCTTGAGGCAGCGTCACTGACTCACTAACCAAACCGCGTCCCCATCCACAATGGAACCCATGACATGGACTCTCCAGCCTGGCCGGCATCCGAAGGGCACATGCAGGGGAGAACGAATTAGCTACTCTCCCTGCCATCAGCCCGGTGGCTGATGGTCGGTGCTCTGTGGGCCCCACCATAATGTAAGTTTTTCATCCATACCGTCCCTCCATTTTTACAGATCATTTTAGAGCTTGATCCAAAAATGAGAGAGATAAAAATATCATGTGGACCACACCACAGGAAAACAATTGTGATTGGATATCCACCATTAAAATCCTCCTAAGGCCCAATGTGTTTATTTGACATCCAATCTATTTATTAGGTGATAAAGACCCAGATGAATCGGAAAAACAAATATCAGCTTGATCCAAACTTTTATAGCCCACAAAAAGTTTTTGATGGTCTACGTTCATTCAATACTATTTCCTCTAATGTGGTCCACTTGAGATTGGTATATACGTCATTTTTGGTCTCATGCTATAAAATAGTCTATAAAAATAGATGGACAGCATGGATGAAACACATACATCATGGTGGGGCCACATAGCACCGACCACCATCCATCCAATCCGTTTCCCATGTAGGGTGGATGAGTTGGACCTCGTTGTTAAATGTTCACAGATAGCGACAACGGTGGGAGCCACCTGTGGTGGGATTATTCTACGGAGAAAATTGTGGGACGGCCTATTCGTAGTAGGACAACGGTACTAGGTAGCATACGCTATTAGAATGTTTTTGGTTTGGTGATTAGCTATGGTGGGCTCATGTGGTCTGTGCATGACATCCACTCCGACCATCAGGTGAACCCTCACACCTTCGGGGTGGAGCCCAAAACTCAGGCAGACCCAAGTTTAAGAAGAGCCACACGACATGAAAGAATTAAGAGGGAATACCCACTCTTTAAAATCTTACAGACTGTTTTTGTGTCCTATCGTGATATGCATGTACCATCCAATATTCCATGCATCTACCATGTATGGTCGACCTCAACAAAGGAACATCTTGAACTTTTCTTTGAGTTAAGCCCTTCTGAGTTTTGGGTCGGATAACTTAGACAGTCCAATCAATCCATCTAAACTTTTCATTAAGTCTAGAACACGTTGCATGTTTTACCACGTAAAAATAAGATTGATTGTATGATCCAATCTATATTTATTGGCTTATTTTATATAGCCGTCCTTATTTCCAACTCATGGATATGATTGTTAGGGTTGTATGATAGAAGTGATTCTTTTGAATCATAAGCAATCCATGATGGGATCTATCAAATAGATGGATCGAATCATTTGTTAGACCTATTTTTGTACAAATGATATTGACTGTTCATATTAGAGACAATTCATCAGATGATTACCATCCTCAAATTGGCTTTATATTTGCAAGTTAGCCTATGAAATTTTTGTAAAACCTAATGTATAATATAGATCAATCGATTGGAGTGTTAAAGTAGCCCAATGCAAATAGGAGAACTTAAGTTTACAGCTCTCTAAGAGCACTTGAGAATATGCCCTTATCAGAATAGTGTAGGATTAGATAGAACTACCTCCCAATTTTAAACGAATAAACCCATCACTATGGGCCAAAATTAGGGCCAACGAAGATGGAATCATCGTAGAGGGTGAGAAGTACAGCTAATAGTAGGGGTTCTTCCAATGAATCCATATTGAATTCCTCGCTAAATAGCATTTCTTTTATTTCTCCGTAGCCATAGATTTCATTAACTCAGTCATTGATCACTTGTGGAGTTACAACTGTTCTTCGCATACGATACTTCATCAAACTCCGTTTCCACTTCGTGCGGGTTAAGGGAAGTAATCGGGTTGAATCCAAGCCATCTATTGTGCGGTAAAATCTCAACTGCTCCCTCCCAACCATTTATATTTTTACGATGAATTTATCCCCTCTTAATTTTAAGTGTAAGGGCAAAAATATCCTTATATTTTTATGACGATTTTACCCCCACTGAATTCTAACCGTAAGGGCAAACATACGGTAACTGGGGTGTAAATGGGCGGCCTGCTAGGTTACCGGGCCTGCCCGCATCGGGCCGGGCTTGAGCGGGAGTATGAGGCCCGGGCCAGTTCCAGGCTTGAATTTCAAGCCCTCTGTAAACTTCCAGTGTAGATTTAAGTGTAACAGCATAGAGGGTGAGGCCCTGATCGTGGGGTCCACCTTGATGTATGAGTTGTATATTGGCGACATCCACTTTTTTCAGTAGTTGATTTTAGGGCATTGTAAAAAAAAAAAAATGAGATAGATTTAAATCTTAGGTTACCACAAGAGGAAATTAGTGGTGATTAAACACCTATCATTAGAAATTCCGTATGGTCATTTATTTGCTATATAACCTGTTGATAAGGTCGCATATACGTAGAGCGGGTCGCGGACAGTTTCATGGCCAAGATAGATCAGAAAAGGCCTAGTTGATGACAGAAGTGATCCGGACCATTGGACTTTAAATCGGGCGTATCCCGCAAACTGGAATTTATTCGACATAACATATATGATTTTGGGGTAGGATGAGCTACTTTAGTCACCCAACCCTACTATATATGTCGGGTTGCACACGCCAAATTTGCGAAATACTAACAAATCAACATAGAACTCCCATTTTATTTCCGTTTTTACTATTTATAGTATGTTTTAGTTTTAGTACAACTCTGCATCCGTTAGGCTTTAAGAGTTGCGCCTAACATGAAAAGTGCTAAGAGGAGAACTTTGTGGTTTGGCTAAATAGGACACTTACTATTTTGGGTCGAAAACCTTGCACACTAGTTTACTATTTATAGTAAGTTGTGAATTATAGGAGTTTAGATGTAGTTAACCTTGCGCACTAGTTTACTATTTATAGTAAGTTGTGAATTCTAGGAGTTTTAGTGGTAGTTTGATTACGAAATTTCTTCTATTGCTTAGTATCCCTATTTAAAGGGTCGTGAACTCGTTTATTTGATTCATCAATCAATTTCGAATTTTATATAATTTATTTTCTATTTTCTTATTCTTTTCCTCGTGGATTCAAGAAGTCTTTGTAAAGACTCTAGATAAGTTCCGTTGATTTAGAATAGTTATCCTCTCGAGGAAGACAGTGCTCGACCTCAAATCCTTTCTTGCATCAAAAAGGAAAACACAATATCCAAACTTATGTGGCTCTTAAGAAGTTTTTAACCATGGGAGTTTAATCCTTGCTCAATGGTTTACTTAGATTTGGATTTACATCATTTTTTAGACCATGCCTTAAAATGAGCTGGAAAAAGAATGGTGATGTAGAACGGGTCGCGGATAATTTCATGGCCAAGATGGACCAGAAAAGGCCTAATCGCAAGCGGAAGTGATCCAGACCGTCAGGACCTTAAATTGGGCGTATCTCACAATTTGGAATGAGTCATGTGACGTACCATATGATTTTGGGGTAGGACGAGCTACTTTAGCTACCCAAATACCATCAAATCAACGGTCAAATTCCTGTTTTATTTTTGTTTTTACTATTTATAATAAGTTTTAGTTTAAGTATAATTCTTCATACGTTAAGCTTTAGGAGTTGTGCCCAACATGAAAAGCGCTTAGAATAATTAGGAGAACGTCATGATTCGACCAAATAGGACACTTACTATTTTTGACCGAAAACCATGCACACCAGTAGACATCACGACCATCTAGTTTACTATTTATAATAAGTCGCGAATTCTGGGAGTTTTAGTTGTAGTTTGATTCCGAAACTTCTCCCATGACTTAGTATCCCTATTTAAAGGGTTGTAAACTCGTTTATTGGAACCATCAATCTAATTACGAATTTTCTAGAATTTATTTTTATTTTCTTGTTTATTTTCTCGTGGATTCGAGAAATCTCTGTGAGGAGTCAAGAGAAGTTCCGTGGATTCAGAATAGTTATTCCCCGTGAGGAAGATGGTGGTGGACCTCACGTCCTTCCTTGCATCAAATAGATAACATAGATATACAACATATACATTGAGGTGGGCCCCATAGTCAGGGCCTCACCCATCACTTAATCCATGTCCCATTCATTCCAGCGTACAGGACAATTTCCCTTCACTTGGCTCACCTAAATAATGGATGGGCCTGATGTTTGGGCCCAGGCTCAAGCTTTTGTGTAGTATCTAACAGTTGGAGTGGATTTTATATTAACATCACAGTGGGTCCCAGAAGTATAAGGGTGTACTTATCTCTCCCAACTGTTTCCCTTGGTATGACACACCTGAATCACAGGTCAGTTTGGTTCTTTATCCATGGACCTAGCGCAGGATGACACATCTAATGGTTGGAGTAAATCTCACGTACACATTAAGGTGGGTCTCCTAGAAAATAAAGGTTGGGCATGCTATGAAAGATATTTTACTAAGACATTTCACGCAATCAGAGAGGGGTGATTCACAGGTCTTTTTGGAAAAGGGGGTCGTGCCACATAGGGGCTCCACCTTGGAGTTGATGTAAAATCCACCTCGGAGTTGGATGTAAAATCCACCTCATCCGTCAAGTGTTTCACACCATGTTACGTCCATGGCCCAAAAACTAGCTCCATTTATAATTTAAATGGGCCACACAATTAGAAAAGTTATACATTGCAAGGTTCCCTCCGAACATTAGGCCTAATATTAATGTAGCATCTAATAGTTGGAGTGAATTTTATATAATCATCATGATGGGTGTGGATGTCTCTCTTGCAACTAACCTGAATCATGGCTAAGCCTGATTCCTTTGCATCTAATGGTAGCAGTAGATCTTACATACACATCAAGGTGGGCCTTTGAAAAATTAAGGGCATGCATCCCTTTAATTTTTTCAAATTTCATTGGTATTTTGCTGGGCTAGCCCCCATATAAAAATTCTGAGATGGGTTTGGGCTGGATTTTTGGCTAATCATGGGCTGAGCTAGTGAGCTTAGATTAAAAGATAAGGGCCAGGCTTAGACAGAGCTTGGCCCAGCCCTAACCCGGCTGTTGACACCCCTGTGTATAGTAGAAATGGAGATAAAAATAATTTTAAGAGAAAAAAAAAAAAAAAAAAGGTTTGTTATGGTGCACGTTCTTCAACATGACCACACCTGATTAAACACATACTGTATAAATGCACATTTAAGTTAGTCAGCCTCATTACATGGCAGCTTTTTATTTATTTATTTTTAGAAATCGTTCTCTATCTTCATATAAACAGGCCTAAGCAGCTAGCCTAAACATTCGAGCCAAGGGCCAGGGCTGGCTTATCATATCCTAAATTAAAAAATACTTCAAGGCACTAAGCTAGGCCTCTAGCCTCCCTAATGCACCCCAGCCCCACCCGATCAAGAAACAACTTGCCTTTGGGAAAGATCTGACAGTAAATGAAAGACCCTGTTACATTCCACGTCACTTCCCAAGCAAGCTAACCCATCCTCTGCCCCATTAGCTTACCTGGGAATAGAGACCTCAGCTTCCATCCCGTGGGCAATGACCCCGGCCCACCAATACCATAAGGGCCTGTTTGGGAGCGTGGATTTGAAACCCCCTGGATTCGGAACCCCCTGGATTTGAAACGCCCTGATTTTAAATCCTCTTGTTGTGTTTGGCACCCTAGATTGAGAATCAACTTTAATCCAAAATTAGCTATTCACAGTATATTTACAGGAGTTTGAATTTAATTACTAAATCAACTTTAATATCTCTAATTAGTGAACTTATGTAATTTTGACACAATGGTTGTAATAAGCCTGCTGAAATATATATTATGCCAGAAAATGATGAAATTCCAAGTCTCGGATGGGCCACAAGCACAAGATCACGTCTAAGTGACTAACCAACAAATTTTGACCATTGATTTACATAGACAATGTTTGGATGGTGTTGATCATTGTATTAAAGTAATTATAGTGATGCAATTGATAATCTAATTATTTTAGGATATCATTAGTGGGTTGTGTCCAATAGATTAATAGCCTAGTAACTATGTGAAGGATTTTAGATGTAATCCAAGCTCCAACCGTGGATTTGAAACCTCCTCAATTTGAAACCCCCATTTACTTTATGGTGTCAAACAACCCATGGGATTTGAAATCCCCTCAAATCCCCCCAAATCCATGGTGCCAAACTACCCCTAAGTTCCACTTTGATGGGTTGCTCAGGTTAAAGAAATCTACCATTACCTTGAAGTCGCTCTCAACTAAGATCTTAGAGAAACCATGCCGCACGCAAAAGGAGAGGTCCTCAACTATAGCACACGTTTCAGCTCGGATATTTGAGCCCCAACTGAAACCTCTAGAAAAAAGCAAAAATGAACTCTCCTTCGCTGTGTCTACACGCTCCACCTCCTCTAGACAACCCTAGGTTCTCCTTGGATGATCCATCTACATTAATCGTCATCCAACCCTCCTCCTGCTTGGACCACTTGATCACGAAAAGGGAGGGATTGCAGAAAGGCCCTAGAAAAATCCCCCACGGCCTGCGGAGTAAGCTGACGAAGAACCCATGTGTCCTTTTGGATGAGGAAGGGATGGCCCAATGAGTTTGAGCTAATGTTGGATACAGTAGATAGTTCTGACCGGGTTTGCTTGAAGGCTTTTAATTTGTTGTAACACCCATTACATTACTTCCAAATCTCTTAGAACATAAGACCAAGAAGAATACCGATCAGTGTTTTGAAGAATGTTGGGAAAAACGGCAGAATCACACAGAAATGAATCTAGGATTGCAATCTAAAAGCATCAAGCAAATACAAGGAGAACACATCAATTTAACGTGGAAAACCCTTTTGGAAAATAACCACGGCACAAAGCGACAGAAATCCACTATGAAAGCAGAAATTACAAAGAGAAAAGACTTACTTGATTTGAGCAATCCTCAAATCTTACCCTTGCTACACCCTTTAAAACCCTAGAACTATTGAGAAACCCTTTTGAATAGTTTAGTAAGCCTTCAAATCTCTTGAATCCCTTTGGAGCTTCCTAGGAACTCATATTTATAGATTAGGAATTTCAACTTTCGCAACGAGTTAGAATAATTTGGAAACTGCCTCAAATTTACACAATTCACGCACAATCTACGTAACCTTAGGTTGGCCGAACCAGAGCTCAGGCTAACCGACCAACACTTCGGCTAGCCGAACTTGTCCTTACGCTGACCGAATATCCCGTAAGTTTCAAAAGAATATGTTGCCGGATTTTCACCCGAACATTATCGGATTGTTCGAATTTCCCATAAAATTTCACCCAAAGTCTCCTCAATGTCATCGAGCCTGTTTGACAGATTTAAGAGTACATCTGTCAACAACAATCTCCACTATGTCTTCAATCTTCAAACTATAGCTTTTTGACCTCTTCTCTTATCTCTACCTCACATCATAGTTTCATCAATGCTTCTCGTGCACACTCCCTCCTCCTTTTATGCTATCGCCAAGCTTAAAGAAGTTGTAAAGAGCTTGAACTTCTTTGTAGGAATGACCTTGGTGAGTATGTCCGCTGGATTCATGGTAGTGTGAATCTTCTCCATTGTTACGCCTTTTTCCTCAAGCACTTGTCGGATGAAATGGTGACTAACATTAATGTGTTTAGTACGTGAGTAATAAACAGAATTTTTAATCAAATTTATAGTGCTTCGATATCACAATTAACCGACACAGTCTCCTGCTGAAGCCTCAATTGATTTATCATGCCTCTTAACCAAACACTTCCTTAAACGCTTCTGTCATTGCCATATATTCTGCTTTGGTCGTGGAAAGAGCCACTACAGACTAAAGCTTTGACAATCGACATCCAACTAATTGTTCTACTAACTTGAAGTCGACTTTCTGGAATCCACACTATCTGCGCAGTTTGAATCCACATACCTTACCAACTTTGCTCATGTCTTCTCAAAAGTTAAGACGCAGTCTTTTATACATCGAATGTATCGAAGTAGTTATTTCACCACTTTCCAATATTGTTTGCCAGGGTTTGACATGTATCTGTTCACAACACCGATTACCTATGAAATATCTGATCTCGTACAGACCATGACATACATTAAACTACCAACCACATTCGAATAAGGCATATGAGACATAATCTTCTTTTCCTCATTTGATTTAAGACATTATTCTGAGGAAAGCTTGAAGTGAGCCGTGTGAGAAACGCTTATTGGCTTTGCCTGGTTCATCCCATACTTGATCATCACATTTTCAAGGTATTCTGCCTGTGATAACCAAAGTCTTCTCCCTTTCCTGTCTCTATGAATATCTATGCCGAGAACCCTCTTTGCAGCCCCCAGATATTTCATCTGAATGTATCTGATAATTAAGTCTTCAGCACGTTAATTTCAGACATATCATGACAGACGATCAATATATCATCAACATATAATACTAGGATGATGAATTTTCCATCACTCAGTGTCTTGTAATAGTAATTGATGAAAGCATATCCTTGGGGCCTTTGAAGATTGTAGTTTCATGGAATATATATGTTAGTGATCTTACCATACCACCAAAAAATTTGGGTGAGATCTTCAATCGTCGTATCAAAGGAGATATTACCAGCGAGGAGGGAAAAAGATTTTTTGGGGGCTGTCTTCGGTTGAACTACCTTCCAATCAGATGATGTAGTTGATCGATGCCATCTTCCTATCATTGTCTTCCTCTGTCTTCCTACCGTTGTACCACTTGGCTACCATAGCCTTGTCACCTCTTAATCATCATATAAAGGGCAAAAATTGGGAAAGAAATTTTTCAACGAGACTCCGCGGTTTTTTTTTTTTTTTTTTTTTTTTTTTTTTTTTTTAAGTGGGCTCTTGCCACGATTTCATTAATCACAGAAAATGTACAGCCCTTCAGGTGTTGCCCAACACCAAAGGCGGGCCACACCTATCATGTGAGATTAACTTCTAAAAACCAAACTAGCACTACGCTATACAAAAAAAAAAAAAAAAAATCGCAGGCCCAAGCCGGCCCCTTCTAATCCCAAATTTGAGGCCCACTTGCCACGGCTTCCCCTAACACCTACAACATTTTAAACAATCTGAAGATCTCAGAGATAAGGCCGAGCAGAGCAAATAAAAACCAACTGTAACGACAAGCTGGGGCGAAGAGCGAACGAAGCTAACTGAGCCTCGTCCTGGGGGAAAGTCGGATGGATCCAAGTCCCACCTTATCAAGGAAAGTGAGGCCTCTAATTTGTGGAGGAAGAGCGGTAAAGTCGGAAAAGAAAGCTGGAGATTGATTTAAACTACCCAAGTGGGCCATTGCGTCTACAGGGCCGTTTCCCTCCCTGAGAGTACTATGAGAGAACTCCACCTGGGCAAAGCCGACCATGGCTCTGATTCTAGAAATCCAGTATCTCCATTTCCAGCCTGGAGAGGAGATCCCAAGAAGAAAGTTGATGACCAGTTGGGAATCAGATTCGACAATGATTTTTTTCATCCCCTTTGACATACACATCTGAATACCGTCATGGATGGCTCTGAGCTCCGCATGGACATTAGACTCAAACCCGTACCCTTCAGCAAAAGCAAAGAGAAAATTGCCTCTGTCATCTCTACAGATACCTCCACCCCTAGCTGGATCGGGGTTTCCTAAAGCTGACCCATCAACATTGATTTTGTTCCTGCCAGAGGGAGGACGATTCCATTTTACCACAGAAATACGGGCTAAAGAAAGATGGGACGGAGGCGAAGGGAGGAAGGTATTGGAGGAAGTACCTAACGGCCTACCCTAACTACTCATTGGTCATGTCCCCATCGCTGAAACGGGGCCTGCTTTCGTTCGGACGCAGGTGTTGGTGACGTTGGATATCCACCGCTCAATACGTGTCGTCAACCTGAGAATGGAGGGTTCTGCACCTTCAAAAACCGCTTTATTTCTCGCTATCCAGACCTCCCATAGGAGAAAACAGGGAACCAAAATTTTTAGCGAAGAAGAGTGATGAGTGGGAAGCGCCGATCGCTGCCACCATTGTGCTAATCTCTCCTCTACAAAGCAAGAATTTTGGATGGGGATCTAAAACTTCGTACCTTGAAAATCCCATGCCGCTTTCGCCAACGAACCTGTCAGAAACAGATGGAGAGTGGACTCAGAATCGTGGCCCGATAGGCCCCTGGCCTGATCTGTCTTGCAGCAAATGCATCTGGACACCCCTGATCTGAATCTGAGAGTCCATAGGGATAGCACCCATTAGAATTTTCCAAACCAAAACTGAAATTTTGGGTGGGAGATTGGAGTGCCAAATCCATCTGGCCCAGCTTCTGTGAGTCTGGCCTGATCGAGACTCCGCGGTTCTTCACTTCCTGAGACTAACCTATCAACACCAACATGGTGATACACAGGTTGGGCTATACTTAGATAAAAAGCGGGAGCTAGAATAATTTCAATGGTGGGCATCTTATCTTCCCAGCTTCACTTATGGTGCAGTTAACCTTGTATTTGACCTGACAGAACGATGTCCATCTACTCTTCCCCTCTCCATATCTAACATACCAAACCAATTTTAAACAGAGGGCTTTCATTACTTTAGTTGGCCTTTATTGGATTCGGATCCATGTATCCTAATCATGCATATTGCAATATGGGAGGATTTTACCTGCATTAGCCATGGATTCCGTTTGGCAAGTGTTAACCGGAGAAGATTATACATGCTAGTACGATGGGACTATCGACACAACAACACGGTGAGGGAAGAGGGAAGAGTGGACTGAAGCTACTCTCTTATACTTTGGATTGGTGGTGGAGATTCTTATCCATAGTCATAATCCACCACTAAAACCCTCACTTCTGTTGGCTGTACAAATTAGATTTTATAAGTGTTTTAAGAAGACAAAATTATTAACTTTACAAAGCCTTAACATAAGTTAGAAAAACTGATTATGTAGAAGGAAGGAAGAGAAAAGAAACCAAAAATAAAAATAAAACTTCCAAATTGTTTTTACTACTATCTCACTTCTTTCTTCAATTGGATACACAAGGTTCCTTTTTATCGGCTTTTGAATGAAATGTGAAAAGACAACAATACCCCTACTAGGAGCTTCCAACATTAAATATTTCTAGAAACCACACAACTTTTGCATCTTCCAAAACACCTCCATGGGAACTGCTGCTGAGCATTGAAAGTTCAATAGACAGGTAGTTGTTGGAGATGGTTTTGGTTTGCAACTCCAATACTCCCCTTAAAACCAAAAGCAGTTTCATTCTGAGTTTCTCCCTTAGTCGTCGAAATGCTTCTGCCGGCAATGGCTTCGTGAAAATATCCGCCACTTGTTCAATATTATGACAATACTCTAGCTTTACTATTTTCTTTTTTACATGATCTCTTAGAAAATGATATCTAGTATCGATGTGTTTGCTCCTTCCATGTTGCACTAGATTTTTGGCTAGCTCGCTCGTAAACTTGTTATCCACGTATATGACCATGGATTCTTCTTAAGGATTCTTTAGCTCTTTTAATAAGTTCTTCAACCAGATTACTTCACAAACGGTGAACGATGCTGCCACGTATTCAGCTTCACATGTGGATAAAGTAACCACACTTTGCTTTTTTAAATTTCATGTAAAAGCCGTCAACTCGAGTTAGAATACATAGCCAGTGGTGCTTTTTCTTTCATCTCGTCCATCTCCCCAATCGTTGTCTGAGTATCCATACAATTTTGCTTCTTCATTATATGGATATAATAGGCCGAATTCCATGGTTCCTTTCACGTACCTGAGGATTCTTTTACAGCGAGCCAATGGGATTCTTTTGGTGCTTCCATGTACCTACTTAGAATCCCAACACTGTATACAATATCCGACCTTGTGATTGTTTAAGTACCTGAGGCTTCCATTTAGACTCTTGAACAGAGTCGAGTTAACATTTCTTCCTTCACCTGCTCATGTCAATTTCAAGCCCATTGCTACAGGTGTATTCACGACATTGCAATTGGTCATCTTGAACTTTTCAAGAAGTTCGTTTGCATATCTTTTTTGTGATATAAAGATGTCATCAGGTTGTTGTTTCACCTTGATGCCTAAGAAGAAGGTCATAAGACCTTCATAAGTCATCTCGAATTTCTTAAACATATCCTGCTTGAATTCATGGAACAT
This sequence comes from Magnolia officinalis, assembly GCA_021015155.1. Classification (NCBI taxonomy): domain Eukaryota; kingdom Viridiplantae; phylum Streptophyta; class Magnoliopsida; order Magnoliales; family Magnoliaceae; genus Magnolia; species Magnolia officinalis. Next base: position 25,404,935 of record JAJHSJ010000001.1, on the reverse strand, counting down.
CTCTTGATCGTTCCCTGTGAATAATAAATCATCAACATATAAGTAGGTTATGAGCATATTTCCATGAACATTCTTCTTGATATAAACCGCATGCTCATATGGACATTTTTCGAAGCCATTTATTTAAAGATAACTGTCAATACGTGCATTCCAAGCACGCAGGGCTTGCTTTAACCCACACAAGGCTTTCTTTAAATGATATACCTTATGCTCCTCTCCTTTTACAATGAAGCCATCAGTTTGGTCAACATATACCTCTTCTTCAAGTTTCCATTCAGGAATGCGCACTTCACATCTAGTTTGTAGATTTTCCAGCTGTGATGAGCATTAAGAGAGATTATTATCCTTATGGTGTCAAGTCAAGCAACTAGGGCGAAAATTTCTTTATAGTCTACCCCTAATTTTTATTTGTAGCCCTTTACTATGAGCCTTACCTTATATCATTCGATCTTACCATCGACATTCGGCTTGATTTTATACACCCATTTGAGACCAATGGTCCTCTGGCCTTTAGGGAGTGAGATTAGCTCCCATGTGTGATTCTTCTCGATAGCATGAATCTCCTTTCATAACCTTTCTCCAACATTCTTTATTCACGGCCTCCTTAAATGTGAGAGGCTCATGATCTGCATATACGCAGAGCAAATTCACTTCCTCAGTTTCTGCTTATATCTCGTTGAGGCTTATCATTTTGATAGAAGCCAAGGGTGAAGGAGAATTGGAAGACGATGTGCTTAATGAATTCTAATTTGATGAAATACTTCCAGGGGAGATGGAATGTATCCTGGACTGCTGTAATCTGAAGGAGGTGATGTAGGTGTCTACTCCTGATTTACATGTCTCTCTTTTTCATATTCTCCGACTATAACCTGATTTTCTTTGGCCAAATCTTCCTGGTTCCACTTTTAGGTTTCTTCCTCGTAGAACGCCACATCTCTACTTACCATCACCTTATTAGTTAGTGGGTTGTAGAGCTTGTATGCCTTTGACTCTTCGTTGTAGCCGATGAAGATATACTTCTCGCCACGATCATCAAGTTTTTCCTTCTTGCTTCTGAAACTTGAGCGTAGGAAACATACCTAAAGATTTTAATGTGCGTCACGTTCAGCTTGTAGCTGCTCCATGCCTTATGTAGTGTTATAAACCTAACATCTTAGTGGGAAACTGATTATGTAGATATGCAGTACATGCAACAGCCTCTCTCAAAAAACTCTTCAGTAGGCCTTTTTTCTTCAACATGGTCCTCGTCATTGTAAGGATGATGCGGTTCTTTCATTCCACAATTTCATTCAGTTGTGGTGTATAAGTTGTAATGTGTTGTTGCTTGATACCTTGTTCCTTGCAATATTCTCAAAAAACATTTGAGGTGTACTCCCCACCTTTGTCAGATTTGAGGACCTTAGATTTTGTTGTAGCCACTTTCATTTTCAATTTGGACTTTGAAATTTTTAAAGATAAAAAAGGTTGCAGACTTTTCTTACATAATAACCAGAGTTTTCTATTGTAATCATCAATGAATTGGTAATGAGATATCTGTTACCTCCAAGAGATGGTGCCTCCATGGGTCCAAATATATCAATGTGAACTAATTGCAAGGACTCCTTTGCTATTTGGAATACTCCAATTGGGAAGGAGTTCCTTTGCTGCTTGCTAAGTGTGCACGCCTCACACACATGTTCTGGAGCTTCGATAGTAGGCAAGCCATGTACCATGCTTGATGAAGACAATAACTTAAGTCCATTAAAGTTCAGATGGCGAAAGTGAAGATGCAACATCCATGATTCATTATTGGCACGTCCATAAAGGCACTTCCTGATCCTTGTATTTATATAGAGTGGGAACGTTCGATTTTTTGTCATTTGGACCAATGCAACCTGTATACTGCATGCATCTTTTAATGATATAACTGAGTTCTCCATCTGTATCGCATATCCCTTTTCAAGTAGTTGGCCGATGTCGAGGACTTTTCATGTTGGGTACGTAATATACATTAGAGAAGAATTGTGGCTCACTATTTTTCTGGTAAATTTTGATTTAACCTTTACCTTTTACCGTAATTTTTGAAGAGTCTTCGAACGTCACATCGCCATGAACTCCTTCCATGAGTTCCATAAATAGCATTTTGTCGCCGCACATGTGATCACTTGCACCTGTGTCAATATACCACACATCTGATTGATCACAGCCTTTTTCTCGTGCAAGGAAGAGTGTGGTTCTTTCCTCTTTATGATTTGATGCTTTGGCATAGTTGGATCGTTCATCTTAATGCACTGGCTTGCTCTAACAATCTGATGCATAATGGCTGAACTTGTTATAATTTCGGCACTGAATATTTTTCATATTTCCACGACCTTGTGTGGATCGGCTTCTACCATTTCCTTTACTATGGAAATTGGTAAATTTTTGTTAATTTTGTGGATTGCTTGGATTATATCCGCGCCCTCTTCCTCTTGCACGATTGTTAGTTCCACAACCCCCATGATGTGTACGACTATCTTTGTTCATTTAGAGTCAGCTTAGACTCTAAGGTATGTTCAAGCATCGTTCCTGCATTCGTTGCTCATGCACTTGCACTTGCAACGATCCCATCAACTCTTCAATGGATAGTTTTTTCAAGTCCTTTGATTCTTTGATCGCCACAAATACGTTGCTCATGCACTTGCAACGATCCCATCAACTCTTCAATGGATAGTTTTTTCAAGTTCTTTGATTCTTCGATTGCTACAACTACGTGCTCAAACTTGGGTCTAAGAGATCGCAACATATTTTCCATGACATGTATGTTTTCAACTTTTTTAACATTTCTTTTTAAATTGTTAACAATAGCAAGTAGACGTGAGAAGTAGTCAGAGATACTCTCACCTTCTTTCATGTACGCCGCCTCGAACTCGGCTCTTAGTGTTTAAAGGCGAACCCGCTTCACTTGATCAACACCTTTGAAGATGGTGCTAAGAGTATCCCAAGCTTGCTTAATTAATGTTGCTTTGACAATCTTTTCAAAGGTTGATTCATCTAACCCTTGATAGAGGAGGAACAAAGCCTTCTTGTTTATCTTCCTTCGATTGATGATGACGGTCTTTTCCTCATTGGTGAAGGCGGCTTCCTCCTCCATAGTGGGTTCTACATACCCATTGATGACAATATCTTATAGATCTTACGACCCGAACATCGCCTTCATTTGGATGCACCAATTTTCATAATTGTCCTTTAATAACTTAGGAACCTGAGGCTAGATTGTGGTGGTCATCTTTACACGAACAAGCTTTATGGGTTAGACGAATTGACTTTACTAAGCCTCAAGACGACCAAGACAATCCCTTTTTTTTTGGAAGAAGGGCTGATTTTTTTATTTTTATTTTTATTTTTATTTATTATTATTTATTTTTATTTATAGAAGGAATGGAGAGAGGGATGGAATAGAAATCTGATTTTTAAACAGATTTTTCTGAAAAAACTTTCTGTTCTTAGCTGAAAACTGTTGTGACTTCAACCAAAAACCTGACTTTAATACAAGTTTGTTGGCTGTACAAACCAGATTTTATAAGTGTTTTAAGATGACAAAATTATTAGCTTTACAAGGCCTTAACACAACTCAAAAAAATTGATTATGTAGAAGGAAGGAAGAAATAAAAGAAACCAAAAAAATAAAACTTTCTAACTGTTTTACTGCTACTTCACTTCTTGCTTTAGCTGGATACACAAGGTGCCTTTTTATAGGCTTTTAAATGAAACGTGAAAAGATAACAATACCTCTACTAGGAGCTTTCAACATTAAATATTCCTAGAAACTACACAACCTTTGCATCTTCCAAAACACCTCAATGGGAACTGCTGTTGAGCATTGGAAGTTCAACAAACAGGCAGTTGCAGGAGATGGTTTGGTTTGCAACTCTAATAGGTTCCATGCCTCTCTCAACAGAGAGGAAAACTAACGTAGAGCGGGTCGCAAACACTTTAATGGCCAAGATGGACCAGAGAAGGCCCAATCTAAAGTAGCTTCTCTTGCCCAAAAATCATATATGGGACATCAAATAACTCATTCCAGTTTATGAGATACACCTGCTTTAGGCACTTTCGCCTCTGAGCGAGCCTTTTCTGGTCTATCTTAGCCATGAAAGTGTCTGCAACCCGCTCTACATCATATTATCCTTGCCATGGAATCTTTAGTCCTACAATTCATGTGCCTTACTCGTGCATTTCTTTCTTGCCATTCATTTGCATGCCGACAATAGAAAAGTTAGATACTTGACTCACTGACGACACATTTGGCATTGTTGATCCTAATGGGGCCACGAGATCAACGGTTTTGGTAAACCATGTGCCTCACATATTCAAACTTGGTGCACAGCAGGGAACCCTACCTGTGCTCTTTATTAAAAAAAAAAAAAAAAAAAATGCTCCAGCGCCCTCACGACACTGTAAGTTACAGTGCTCTCAGTTGTATTTGGATAACTTTGATAGTCCAACAAGATACATCTAAACTGTTCATTAAGCCTAAAACATGTTTCAAGGGCCACCATGTATAAGCGAGACTTCTTGGATGGTCAAATCCATCTTGATTGGGCCATCTTTTGTAGGCGTCTTGTGGATAGGATAGAAACAATGTCGATGAGGGCTCATTTTCCACACTTTTTCTCTTCTCCCTCCACAGCCATAGATTTCATTAGCCCAGTCAGCATCGACATTGTTTCTCGCTTGTGGGGTCCCACCACTGTACGCATTACGCGAAGGAATCGGGTTGAATCCACAGCCATCTATTGTGCGGTAAAATCTCAACTATTTCCTGCCAACGATTTTATGATGAATTTATCCTCTCTTAAGGTATGTTGTGAAGCCTAATTGCAAATATCCAAAGCTGTTGGCATCGTGTATTGTAGAAATAGAGATAAAAATCATTTTAAGAAGAAGAGCAGTTTATGGGCAATTTCTTCAACACCTACCCACTAGTTTCAACATATATACTGTTTACATGTGCACATGTAAGTTAATCCAGTATGGTGATTGAAACTGCCAGTTTCAGTGTGAATGAGTTGTCATTGATGACGTAGACTTTAGGTAGCTTCTTCCTACTTGCATTCCATCCCTGCTTGTGGAATGGAATGTAGACCATAGCTTTGCTTGTGGCCACCATATGGTGCATCTCTCACCAAACCCATCAATCAGGGGGATAAATAAAAGATACAAATATCAGCCTGCTAAAAAAAACTCAAGTGAGCCACACTTTGTGAACTTAGTGGCTTTGAGAGAAAATTCTCATTATTCCAATTAACGTCATTTATGTAACTTTTTATCAGGCTAAGATTTGTATTATTTGCAATTTAAATAAGAATTCTCACCTGAAGGATGGAGTTATGTGCAACATGGTGGACCTTACAGAGTGCCACCCCATCTCCTCTTCATGTATAACATGCATGCAGTACTCAGTGCTTGCTCCCCACATTAAGCGAAGGGTAATCTAAGCCGTCCATTTTATAGAAAATTCTCAGCCGTTCCTCACCAACCATCCACAAATTTATAACAAATTTACCCTCTCTCAATGAATTTTGTGAAGCCTAATGTCACAGGCAAAAATATTCAAAGCTGCCATAATCTAAGATGGCAGCAATTGTCTCACATATGGATATAATAATCATTTTAGAGAATGAAGCGCTGATGCGTATTGAGTATTCCCCTGTCACCACCGACATTCCTGGTGACCTGATGTAAGAACTATTTGATCGAGCCTCCTTATGCGTTGTTTCCCAGTCAGATCCAATGACGAAAAGTCACAGGAATGTCGGCATTAACAGGGGCAGGTGCAGTACTAATCCATTCATGCAACAGACTTGTATTGCAGAAGTTTAGCGAACAATAGTACCACGTTGGTACTGTCTGCTGCTGGAAAAGCTCTGTGGCCCCACCATGATGTATGCATTTTATCGACTCTATCCAGCTATTATTTCAGCCCATCTGAGGGTATGAGCCCAAAAATGAGGTAAATCAAAATCTCAGGTGGACCGCACCATAGAAAACTGCTGTGATTGAACACCCACCATTAAAAACTTCCTTAGGTCCACTATAATGTTTATATGACATCTAACCTATTAATTAGGTCACACAGATCTAGATGGACATAAAATATACATCAGCTTCATCCAAAACTTTCATAGAGCCCCAGGTAAATTTTTAATGGTGAGGTTTCAATCACCACTGGGGTGTAGTCCACTGAGATTTGGATCTCTTTTTTTTGGAGGCACAGCTTCTGTGAATACCTGACTGTGGGGACCACTATGATGTATGTGCCTTACATTTACACTGTCCATCCATTTTGATAGTTCATTTTAGTGCATGATCCCAAAAATATGAAGTACATTCAAATCTTAGGTGGGCCACACCACAGGAAACAACAGTGATCGAGTATCCACCTTTAAAAAGTTCTTGGGGCCATAATACTTATTTCCCATCCAACCTATTGATAAGGTCACGTACTTGGATGAAGGGACCACGGAAATAACAGCTTGATCCAAAACTTAATTGTATGGCCCACAAAAAGTTTTTAACGGTCAATCACCACTGTTTCCTGTTGCGTGGTCCACCTGAGCTGTCAAAACAGATGGATAGTGTGGATGTAAGGTACATAAATTATGGTAGGCCATCACAAGGCTCCACCTACCATAATGGATCTCGGGTTCCACCGAAGCTACATACACCCAATTTTTGACTTATGTCTAAAACGAGCTGAAAAATGAATGGACAGGATGAATAAAACACATTAAGTCCACAACACTTTTCAAGGGCTACCATGTATTATAAGTGAGTCTGCTTGAGTGATCAAATCCATCTTAATGGAGCCATTTTCTTATAGCCGATGGGACTCATGTACTGGATTGTTATGATTGTCTAACACAAGTGATTCTTTAGAATCAAAAGCAATCTATGATGGGAGCAATCTAATAGATAGATGGCATTGCTGGTTACACCTTTTTTTTTTTTTTTTTTTTTTTTGTCCTGATATTTCCACGCTAGCCCATGATTTATCTTTTTTTGTTGAACTTAATGGACAGTCAAGAATATCAACCGAATAAATTGTTTAAGTTTCCCAAGCAACTAGGAGAACTAACCTTACAACTGTGTGAGAGATCTTACCCTTGAGCATCTCTCTTTGAGTGCGGGTCGTCCATTCGTTGAAGGCATAAGAAATTCCAGTCCATTGGCTTTCATTAGTTCCACCGTAATTTTTATGTTAGATCTACACCTTCCATCAAAAATTTCAGATAATTTTAGAGCACGACCCTGAGAATGATGTACATCCAAAGCTCAACAGGATCACACCACAAAAAATAATGGGGATTGAACAAATTATCGTTGAACCTTCCTAGGGTAAATCGTAAGGTTCATTTTCCATACAACTTGTTCATGAGATCATACCTGACTGGATGAAGTTGAAATACAAATGTCAACTTGATCAAAGCCTTCTATGACCCAAAAAATTTCCAACCGTAGCATCAATGCTTACCGTCTTCAGTGTGGTTCACTTTAGCTTTGGATTTGCATTGCTTCTTTGTTTATATCTTAAAATGATCGAAAAAAATGGATGGACTGTGAATCTAATAAATACAATATCTTGGGCCCATGTAAATTTCACATTGTTGCTTGCTGTGTGGTGCTGGGGAGTGGATTAGATAAGACCCAGCCTCACGCAAGAGGGTGCAGCCCTTACCGTGGAGCGCACCCTGAAGTATCTATTCTTTATCTATTATGTCCATCGTTTTTACATATAAATTTTGAGCATTATACTATAAATTAAGAAGATCCAATTATCAAGTGGACCATATTGGTGGGTCAGAATCAAAGCCCTCATGGCCAGCACGGAAGTCTCTATCTCCTGCCCCATAGAGAGGCTATCGCGGTTATAGATGGGCTGACTTGCACGGGTAGTATCTGTCAGACCCACCGTATTTTTGGGTCCACGTCGGAACTTCCCCCCTCATCAGAGGCCTTCTTTTCCTAGAGAAAGTAGGCTATTTGGTAGAAGGTCGCCTCATCTTGCTTTGTGGGCTTGCTTCTTCTTTTTTTCCGGCAGACCGAACCATACAGTGTACAGTGTACAACTCTTCTTTGCAGTATATATGAATAGATGGTTCTTTTAAAAAAAAATAAAAATTTTAAAGTGGACCATACTCTAGGAAATAGTGGTGATTGAACACCCTACCGTTAAAAACTTCCTAGGCTTCACTTTAATGTCTCTCCAGTTTTTACTTCTGAACCAATCTCTTGATAAGTTCACATAAGCCTGGATGTGGATAAAAAACAAATATCAGCTTGTTCCAAAACTTTTGTGACCCAGTAATAGTCAATCACCACTTTTCTTATGATATGGTCCATCTAATAATTGGAGCTCCATTTTTTGCATAATGCCCTAAAATAAGAAAAAAAGGATAGATGGGATGGATACATAATATACATGTCAAGGTGGGTACCATGATAAGGGCGGCACCTTGCGTGTGCCCATGTCTCACCAAATCGGCTCGGTGGTGTAGCACATTCCATGGGGAGAGAAGAAAACCAGAAGTGTACTTGGCCCATCATGACGCATGTATTAGATCCGCACGGTCGATTCATTTTTTTCATATCATTTTATGGAAAAAAAAAATGAGGCAAATCCCAGGCTCAAGTGGACCAGGCCACACTACAAAAACAATAGGAACTTGACAAATGCTATTGAAAATTTATTGGGCGCACCTAAGGCTATGATCAAGAAGATAATATTTGTGTTTTGATTATATATCCGGTAGATAAACCTCACAGTGGACTCTAAGAAGGTTTCAACTGTAGTAATTCAATCCCCGCTATTTTATGTGGTGAGGTCCCCTTGAGATTTGGATGTACTTCATTTTTTGGCTCGTGCTCTTAGAAAGATCTGTAAAATTTAATGGACCCTGTGGATCTAAAACATTTTTTTTTCTCAAAATAAGCAATTCATTAATGTGGCAAAGGATTACACAACTAGGCTATTCTGGCGGGACCACATACAAAAAGAACTAAGGCTATCCCGCCTGTCTTGTCAGCTTGTAGTCATTCACGACCACGTGGACTAATGAGAACGGATGGTACTGAAGTTTTTCCGTGCCTTCAACGTAGACTATCCGCATATGTGTTGAAGGCGAAGGAACTTCTGTGGCCCCACACCATTGGTAAACACCGTCCATCCATTGCCGATCTCACCAGCTCACAAAACAGGTAGATTTTTAATCGTATAGAACTTATGTTGCCCTACCATCATTTATGTATTAGATCCACACTGTTCATCCATTTGTCCATATCATTTTAGAGCACGAGCCTAAAAACAAAACACATCCAAAGTTCACATGGACTACACCACATAAACCAGTGGAGAGTAAACAAGCTACCGTTGCCATCTAAAATGTTCATAATGTCACGTTGATCTGGATGAAGGGACAGCACAAATATCAGCTTGATGATATCCTTCTGTAGCCTCGAGAATTTTTCAACAGTACGCGTCAATTCCTTTTGTTTCCTGTGGTGTGGTTTACTTAAACTTTGAATTCGCCTCTGTTTTTTTTTTTTTTTTTGGTGGGCTCATATAAGTTCTTCCAAATGATTTGACATTGAGATCCTCAATTGCATTTTGAGAGCTCATTTCCACCCATTTTCTTTTTCTCTCCACAGACATGGAGTGCATCTGCCAAATCATCAACGTCATATCTACATGGTGGGATCCGATCGCTCGTCCCATCATTGAGCTTGAAGACAACTTCAGCTCCCTAAAGGAAGCCATGGAAGAATTGAAATGCGTGAGGAATGACGTGAAGACAAGGGTGGATCTCGCTGAGCGGGAGCTGCTCAAATGCAAGGACGAGGTTCAATTTTGGATAAAAAAGGTAGAAGAAGCCGAAGGAGAAGTGAATGCAATGGAAGAAACTTTGGAGCAAATGATGAGGTGTCTTTGGAATTGCCATCCAAATTGTTGGTCGGCCTACAAGCTTGGCAAGTGGGTGGAGAAGAAGCTAAAAGCTGTTGCTGTGCTGAAGAGCAAAGGTGATTCCTTCAAAGAGGTGGCGAACAAGCAGCTTCCCGATGCTGTTGAAGAGAGGTCTCTTACATTAGCTGTGGGCAGGGACTTGGTGTTGGAGAAGGTTCTAAACTGGATTGGCGAAGGCAAAGTGGGAGTTATTGGAATATATGGAATGGGGGGAGTCGGGAAGACGACTCTCCTAAAAAAGATCAACAACGAATTCCTTGTAAGAACTCATGAATTTGCTTTCATCATTTGGGTGGTGGTGTCTAAAGAGTTAAATGTGGAAAAGATTCAGAAGGATATCGGGCAGCGTTTGGGCTTGTCTTGGGTAGAGAATGAAAGCAACAATGAGACACGGGCTGGGGACATTTACAAGGTCTTGAGCAGGAAAAAATTCATGCTGTTGTTTGATGATACATGGAAATCGTTGGATCTAGAGATGATCGGAATTCCTCATCCAAACAGCCAAAACAAGAGCAAGGTCGTCTTCACCACACGACTTGAGAACGTCATGGCTGCCGATAAGAAGATCAGAGTAGAATGCCTCCAGGAGCAAGAATCAATGAATCTGTTTCGACAGAATGTTGGTGAAGAGACCATGATTTCTCATCGGCACATACCGTCCCTTGCTATGAAGATTATCAAAGAGTGCAAAGGTCTGCCCCTTGCGCTAATAACCATCGGGCGGGCCATGGCATGCAAGAAGACACCACAGGAATGGGAGCATGCAATATCAGTTCTTAGCAAGAGCAAGCCACCATCAGAGATATCAGGTATGGAAGATGAAATGCTTTTGCGTTTGAAATTCAGTTATGATAATTTGGGTGGTGACATGATTAAATCATGTTTCCTGTACTGTGCCCTGTTTCCGGAGGACTACTCCATTGACAACGAAGAACTTATAGATTACTGGATAGGCGAAGGATTCTTAGATGGGGAGGATGATGATCTTGATGAAGCCCGTAACAAGGGACATGATATCATTGGAAGATTACAGGCTGCATGCTTGTTGGAGAGTGGTTCTGATGAAAAAACAGAGGTAAAGTTGCATGACGTGATTCGTGATCTGGCATTATGGATAGCTTCTGAGTGCGGGAAGAAGAAGAATAGGTTTTTGGTGAGAGCTGGCGTGGGACTGACGCATGCACCAGAATTTGAAAGGTGGAAGGAGGCCGAGAGGATATCTCTAATGAATAATGAGATAGAAGAATTTACAGGGACACCTCAATGCCCCAACCTCTTTACCTTGCTGCTCCAAAGGAATGGGTGTTTAGAAAAGGTCCACACTGATTTTTTTCAGTTCATGCCTCTTCTTAGGGTCTTGGATCTGTCAAGGTCATGGATAGGAGAGCTTCCTGCAGCGATCGGTAACTTAGCAGAGCTACGGTATCTCAATCTATCAGGCACGAAGATTACATCATTGCCTGAAGAGATAGGAAATCTGGTAAAGCTGAAGCACTTGGGCTTGGGGGGTACTATTTTGTACACAATTCCTCAAGGGGCAATCTCCAGGCTTTCTGAGTTAAGAGTGATCAAACTAGAATGGAGTTATTCAAAGTGGGAAGAAGGGAGTGAGGGATTAAATATGAGTGTGTTGGAAGGACTCGAACGTTTAAACCATCTTAATCTCACCTTATCAAATATGCATGCTCTTGAAAGGTTGCTCTGCTCTAGCAAGCTACGGAACGTGACTCGATATCTATTACTGCGCAGCTGTCATGATCTGACTATCTCCAACCAACTATCATCCCTTTTTACTGCAATGAAAAGTCTTCAACGGCTTACAATTCTCGACTGCAATTGGTTGGTGGAGGTGATGATTAGTGAGTATGCGAAGAAGGATGACGATTATCCTGTTTCGAGCCTAGAATGGCTCGAGCTTCGGCAACTCTCCCATTTAAACTGCATTCGGGTGGGCCGCGGATGCTTCAGAAACCTTCACACCATAAGGATTTTGTCGTGTCACAAGTTGAAGAAAATTTATGGTTTACTACAACTTGAAAGTCTTGAAACAATTGATTTAAGTGGTTGCGATGAGCTAGAAGAAGTAATAGGTAGGGTCATTCCTGATGATGAAGTTGGAGATATACGGCTAATGCAACTAAAACTTATAACACTTCGGAACCTTTCAGAACTAACGAGCATCTGTAGCTATGCACTGCATTTTCCTTCCTTGGAGCAAATCTACGTCATTGGTTGCCCAAATTTGAAAAAGCTCCCTCTTTCTCTACACAATTCTCTAAGGAAGATACGTGGTGAGAAAGAATGGTGGGATAGTTTAGAGTGGGAAGAAGATGGCATCAAGTCCTATTTTCTTCCTTTTTTCCATGAATCGAATTATTGAGTGTCATTGTCAAAGTAGAAATACTTTTTAATAGTTATTTCTTAGTATTGTGAGATTAATTTTAGAAAGGAGACTGAATTTTTCTTAGATCAAGTGTGCTATGTATTATTAAGAGTTTAATATGTAATATATGTGCCATTGTACCACATGATATTAGATTAATTTCTTATGTTGGTGACTCTGCGTAAGAGGTGTGCTATAACTCTTGAGCATTGATTACGCCTGTTTTGTGTGTACAAGTGAGCTAATGTACACCATGGTGCAACAATCAATCAGGTTCAGCTAGAGTATGGGCTAGGCTGGATAGAGTGCTTATCAACACTCCCTGGGCTTTCACTTTTCCTCGGTTTAAAGTCGATCACCTAGCCTGCGTTAGTTCAGACCACAATCCGCTGCTCTTGTCTTTCCCTCCTCAACCCTCTAGTAGCCCAAAGCCGTTCAGGTTTCAGAGAATGTGGATGAAGGATAGCTCTTTCCTGCAAATAGTTAAGGCAGCTTGGGACAAAGTAGAGTCATATCACCCGGTTTACAATTTTCTTGCCAAGATGAAAAGTGTCAAAATGGAGCTAAAGATTTGGAATAAGAAAAGCGTTGGAAACATATTTGAGCAAATAAAGTTAGCAGAGGCTGAGATAGCAGAAATTGAATTGAAAATGCAGCAGGATTTGCAGAGTCAAGATCAGGACAGTGATAATCAGATCAGATTTCAAGAAGCTTCCGACCGTCTATACAAGTTAGAGATTGCAAGAAATATTCTGGAAACAAAAGTCCAGGATAAACTGGCTAGAAGAGGGCGATAAAAACACAAAATTCTTCCATGAACTGCTATGGAAAGACAGAGAAGAGCGACGATCAGCGAGATCAAGCTAGAATCAGGTCAGGTGGTAACAGAGCTGGATGATATAAAGCAAGATGCGGTGCAACATTTCGAGAATTTATTTTCAAGTAGCCCCGGAGAACCAGGAGCAAATCTGCTGAATTTTGTCCCTCCCATAGTGACGCAGGAGATGAACGAGATGCTTTTGGCCCCACATCCATTCTTGAAGTTCATGAGGCAGTCCAGTCCATTCCGGCTGATAGCGCGCCTGGTCCAAACAGTTAACCTGATTAGTAGATTGGTCAAATTATGCCGAATTTTATTGATTCCTCTTTAGGCTTCTTTTGACCCATATATGCTGGGAAATTGCTTGATACACATCCTATATCAGAAATAGAATGTGCTGAAAAAGTGACAAGTTCATGCATACGAAGACGGAAGTATTAACAGGTATGCATGAGTTGCAGAGCAATTGTGTAAGCGGACTTATTTGATACTCTAGCAGAGTAGTACCCTTGGTATGCATGCATCTATAACTTGTACACATAGAATATATAAGCTTTAATAAGCCCACATGTCGTGTGCACTAAAACTTATACCACACGTGCTAGCATGGCCTGATAGAAGTCAGATCCAATCCATCCATCATAGGGGCGCCACTATATTAATCCATCGCCCAAGAGTTAGGTTGTCCCACTGGTCATGTGGTCCACAATTTTCAAGACAAACGTGCACCTTTCGAAAATTTGCTGAAGCTTTCTAACCCATCCACAACTTTCAAATATTGGACCAACATGCTCATCAGACTAGATTTTATTTCTAATATATATAAGGTCAGACCAACCTGAGGGATGGATTAGTTCTAGCACCTATGTGCCATGCTGGCACATATGAAGCATATGTAAAAGCTTTATTACACACGTGTGCATTTAATGAATAGACTTAATACGAATCAGCTGGACTGAGTCACTAACTCCGTCGTACTGCTCTTGTTTTCAAATTAAAGACATGAAAAGGAATCGAAGAGCCAATCTCATCTCTCAAAGCTAGTTATGTTGTATTTTGGGTATTTTTTTATTTTTATCAATTTATCTTTTTTCAAAAATATTTAAATGCATTAAATATTATAAGTTCAATTGCTAAAAAAAAAAAAAAAAAAAAAAAAAAAAAAAAAAAAAAAATCATTTCAGAAAACCACATACTCATCCAGTCTTCCAATTGGCCCAACCTGACTAGAAATTGAGTGAGTTTTTGAACTATACAGTCACCACCGAATCAACTTAGGGCTGAATGAGTCATTCGGAGTCACTAAATCTTTTAACCATGTCAGTGAAGGATCAGGCTTGGCCCAATGGGTTTTGGAGTTGGGGTTTGTGGTAGGGTGGGCTAGCTAGGTACGGGCCTGATTTTGAAGCAAATTGCTAAAAGATGCTGTCTATTAAGGCAACGCCAGAGCAGGCTTGTCCCTAAATTCAAAGGCTCAGTTAAGTGATGGGCTGAGCCTAACCCTAATACTTCGGCCCGATTAATAATAAGACAGGGTCACGCTGTTCATGATGCATCCATCTAGAAATAAGGAATAATATGTTTTGTTCATCATCATATCATCATGTATATAGATTTTTATTTTTATCTTTTGAATATGGTTTGTTAATTACTACACAAGATCCTTTACATTTAGGCATCATGTTTTGATGATCCAAACCATTCATTTAGCGGGCTGCCACACAGATGGAGAAAGTTCCTAATAAATGATTAAAAAATACAGAAAAGGTTCACATCAATGGAAGAAAGGTCCAATGCTGAAGGTTTAGGATCTTCCATTATGGGACATCTTAGGGTACCCTCATCTGTAGTGGACCTGATGCAGAGCAGCAGCTGCTGCATTAAATGGGGGCAACTGTTATTTCAATGCACACAAATTATTAACCAGAAATAAAAATGTATAAATATTAACAGAGATTAATGGAAAATTATAAGATTAAAAATACACAAAATATAATAGAAGATGAGCACTTAGATCAATGAATGAAAAAAATGATAAGAAGATAGTGTCAACAAACTTAGTAGACGCGTGGATTCATGTTGCTTTCTTGAAGACTATTCGCACCCTTTTAATGACTTAGATGATCGATGTAGATCTTCTGAAATGAAAAGCCTTTGGGATACAACCACCAATTGGTTAGGGACGGCCTACTTAAACACCAAGTGATTATTGATGCTCACAATACCTCAACTTATATATATATATATATATATATATATATATATATATATATATATATATATATATATATATGGGAAAAACAATGGGGATTTTTTTAGGAAAAAAGAGAAAGATCTATTTTGGAAAAGATGATAGAGTGGCTATTGGTTTACAAAGTTTTCTTTCGAAAATACTATTTATAGTAATCATATGGCTTATGTGGCAGACACCTGACGCTAAGGTGTCAACCAACCTAAACATTAGTTTTACAAACAGTTACGAAAATGTTGCAAAGAAATGCCATGTATTGTAGCAATAGACTCGGTCAAAAAAAAAAAAAAAAAAACAATGGAAAAGAAAAAGGAATCATGTATACAAGCCCAAGCCCATGCCTGGCCCACCCGCATGATATGACGGGGTGGGCTGATAAGCGCCCGCGTGTGTGGTCCATAGCATAATATTCTTAAGAGCTCAACATAAGCTTACCACATGCTCCTATATATAAAGGAGAAATATCTCTCATTTCTTTCCAATGTGGGACTATTTCCACTAGCAAAAACGAAAGAAAGTTCAAAGCACTTTTTACTCAAACTTTCTCTCTTATATTTTTAAAAAAACCATACCGCTAAACCAACACCAACGGCTGCCTTGGGCCCCCACCCCAATAACTCTCTCTCTCTCTCTCTCTCTCTCTCTCTCTCTCTCTCTCTCTCTCTCTCTCTCTCTAACTGCTCTCTTTCTTCTATTTTCTCATCTCTATAAATATAGTTTGTATGCAAGAAGAAGTCATTAGTGCAATTTTCTTTTTCTTTTATGAGATCTATTGATCATTGAGAGTGAGTGAGTCCTCTTGTATCTATGTGAGTGAATCCTCAACCTTAAGTGAGTAAATTCTCAAGTAATATTTAAAATTTAGATTTTTACCCCTAACGACACAAAACTTATTAATGGCCTTGCAAGGACACATCATATTAACAAAGTTGACGACCAGTTCGTATCTTCATATTTCTTCCTGAAATCATCTCGTCTCTTTGTATTTCTTCTTCAAATTATCTCTTTATTTTTCTTCTTGAAATTTCCACTTCATTTTTTTCCTTAAATCTTTACTTCATTTTCTTCATTGTTTCAAACCGGTTACGTTGAAGAGGGATTTAAAGAAATAAAAGAGGAAGAAGATGGTGCCTCCATCCAAGAAGCCACGCATTGCAGGTATAATCATTTTCTAGAAATTCCACTTCGGTGAATTTTCACTTATACTCGGTCAATATTCACCCTGTACTTGGTGAATTTTACCTGTACTCAGTTAATATTCACTTGTATTCGGTGAATTTTCACGTGTTCGGTCAATATTCACCTACTCGGTGAATTTTCACATGTACTCAGTCAATAATCACTTGTACTTGTTTACAACCCTAAGTGTAGGGTCGCGATATAGTAATAATGTCGGTGAGACCGAAGTCGAATCCACAGGGACTAATATCATGAGTAATTTTAAAAGCAACTAGAAGAAGAATTATAAAAAGATCTAAATCTAAATATGGAAGTATAAAGAGTAATTGTGAGAGATTTAATGGAAAAACTTAATATATTCAAAGGTGAGAACTAGGGTTTCCAAGGATCCACTTGTAGAGATCAGGGAGATCTATGCTTGATTCAAGGACACAACTAGAATCAGAGTCCCATCTTGTCCAATTGGAAGATATCTCAGTAAAATCAAATCCGATCTTCCTTTGACCTAATTCTCAATGGATGAGAGGTGTGAGAACTGGAAGTGATCCCATCACAAAACTATGCTTAGGAGACAAGGCAAACAACAAGATTTACCAATCCCACAACCAACATGAGAGAAGTGTGAAAGTTAGGAAGGATTTCATCATCCAATAATGCCCAAGGGACGATGGTGAACAACAAGATTTTCTAATTTCACAAATCTCAATACAAGAAAAGAACATACTCAAAGCTATCGCAGATATATTGTAATTTAAGTCATAACAAACCATTAAAAACTAAAAGTATTTCTTCAATATCAAACTATAATAAAAGATAGTTCAACTTAAACATGAATCAAAGTAATAGAAAATATCCTATCACGCTACAAGCTTCACCTCTTAGCCCTAGCTAAGAAGTTTAGCCAACCATAGACATGATTGAACTAAAATCTCTTAAGAAAAATATAAAAATGACTAAGAAAGTGGAAGAAAAACTCTTGGCGACAGCTTCTCCACGCGTTTGCTCAACTCCCTCAAACCCTAGAAGATACCAAGGAACATCCTAGGGAGTCCTATTTGTAGTTGTGGAACATCCTAGGGAGTCCTATTTGTAGTTGTGGAGCTTCAGCTTTCGCACCTAGTTGGAAAACTCTAGAAACCGCCTCAAATTTACGCAGTTTTTCAAAATAGACTTCACTCTGTGCAATTTCATAGAATGACTCAGGGTTTCAGAATATGTTTCTTCAGGACAATTTCAGGAATATGTTTACTTTCAGGATTCCTTTTCTTCGCTTCAAATATTTGATTCTCTTAATTCTTCACTTTATTTTCTTGGATCTTTAACATATGAATTCATCAATCTTGGCCTCCTAAGATCCATCCCTTGCCTGGGTGATTTTTGAACATCAATCCATGCTTTAGCACCATTTCAATCCAAGCTCTTAAATTCACCTTGCAACACAAACATGAGTAAAATAGACCATTAAACATTATCATGTTCATAAAACCAAGATATAAATGAGGGATAATATGCAATATTTGACCCTCAACAGTACTCGGTGGATTTTCACTTATACTCGGTGAATTTTCACTTGTACTCGGTCAATTTTCACTTATACTCGATGAATTTTCACATGTACGTGGTCAATTTTTACATGTACTTGGTCAATTTTCACCTGCACTCGGTCAATTTTCATGTTTACTAGGTCAATTTTCATTGGTACTCGGTCAATTTTCACTTACATATAGTAGAAGCATGTCAGGTGCACAAGTGAGTTAACGGATATCCAACCTAAACAAGTGGACGAATATCCCATTTGGCATGCATTTCATGACATCTCTATATATACGCATACTTGCATGTATATGATTTATTGTTGTTTATGATATCTTTAATTAATTGTGTGGTGTATGAACCATGATAGATTCACTCACTAGCCTGGTCAGCTAACGCTGTGGATTGACAACTGTACAGAGGCGAACGAGATAGAAAATAAAAACCAAGTGTCAGGTACTAAGGCTCATTTGGAATACAAACTCGCTGTGTTGGATGGATGATTTGTATATATGATTGATTATTAAGAAACTTTGTTTTCTTATTATACTTACTGACGATTTAGTTTGATTTGGAATTGTTTAGCAACACAATTCTTTGAACGACATTTGATTAGATCCGTCGTTTTTTTCCAACAGACCCTATCCATCATTTATATTTTGTGACAGCAGAATTCGACGGACCATGCGACAGATGGAGACCGTCGTTAACTACGTTTTACAACTCTATTCGAATTTTTTGCTATTTTGGCCTAACGAGAATAAAGCATTGGGCTAACGTTTGGGCTTCAGGCCTACCCATTTGTTTGGATTTTTTATAATCCTCATGGTCGGGCCTGTGAATATATACGGTGGATGTCTCTTCTAAATGTTCCCCTTTATGTGGCCGACTTGAATCACTTGTTAGCTTATTTTTTTGCCATTGATATAGAGTAGTATTACACATCTAATGGTCAGAGTGAATTTTACCTACCTCATTAAGATGTTCCCCATTAAAAATTAATGACGGGCATCTCTGGAATATATATATATATATATATATATATATATATATATATATATATATATATATATATATATATATATATAGCACAACCTTGATTATTTTGGGGCCAACCATGATGTATATGTTAGATCTACTACAATCATTACATTTGTGATCCTTCCTTAGGCCAAGGGTGAAAAATTAGTTTGACCTATGATTCAAGTGGGCCACACAAAAGGAAATGATTGTGAGAGACGATCAATCTTAATTCCTACAAGGACTGCTATGATGATTATATAAAATCCACTCTAACCATTACATGCCACATCAATATTTAGCCATAGATCTCAAAAATTAGGCCCATCTATGATTCAAGTGGGCCACACCAAGGGAAATAGTTCAGATGGTCAGTATTGTCTTTTATTTCATTTGCAATCATGTGGTCCACTTGAATTACGAATGGGACTGAATTTTTTACGATGGGCATAAAAAGGTGTGACACACCTAATGGTCAGGGTAGATTTCACATCAACAATAATGTGGAGCCTACTCAAGCTGTGACATGATTTCCTAAAAAATCATATAAAAAAAAATTCTCTGCTATGGACAACCATCCTCGTTGTGTATGAAATAACTTTCCTTGGAAACCCACCATTTATTTTTTAGGAGACCCACCATGATATGTATGTGAGATCCACTCCGACCAATAGATGTGTAATACTAAGTTATGCCCATGGTGAAAAAATCTGATGACCCATGATTCAAGTGGGTCACACAAGGAAAATAATCAGGAGAGAGAGGTCCATCCTTGTTATTCATAGGGCCTACATGATATTTACATAAAATTCACTCTAACCATTATATACTACACCAAAACTTAGGCTTAGGGCCCAAACATAAAACCCATCCATTATTAATTAGATGGGCCACACCAAGGGAAAGGCTTTGGAAGGAGATCATTATCCTATACACCTTTTTCCTTATGTGGTCTACCTGAAATATAGAAGAGACTGATTTTTGGTTCATAAGCCTAACATAAGGGTTTCACATAGACACCACGGTGGGGCCATCCAAATTACTAGCAACTCCTTTTGGGAAACGTGAAATAGATTTTTCCTGGCAGCTATGGGAGCGAATGACATTTGAATCCCATTTGAATTTTATAAGTTGTTTTAAACTCTATTGGGTTGGGCTGGGGTAACAGGACTTTGGATGTCTTAGACGAAGCCCAACCCGATTTAAAAACAGGCCGTGAGCTAGTCTGATACTTTAGCCCAAGCCTGACCTGCTGTGGGCCAGCCTGGAAGCCTGATGGGCCAACCAGCCCGTTGGCAGCCCTAGGGGAGAGACTGAGAGGAGGGGAGAGATGGAGAGGTTGGGGAACAAGTCCTCTGCAACAATATCAAAATGGAGTGGATTAAGTGTAACTGGAGTGACAATTAGTGGCTGTTTTCCTGATTGTGGGGGTCACATATTGAGGTATGTATTGTATATTCATGCCATCCATCAGTTTTTCCAATTCATTTTTAGGGTATCGTGCAAAAAATTAAAGAATATTCAAATACAAGTACATAACATGGCTGGGATTGAATGCCCACCATTAAAAGTTTCTTGAAGGCCACAAAAGTTTATGATCAAGATGTCTGTGTTTTTTTTTTTTTTTTTTTAAATTGAACTTTCATTCCACAGAGAAAAAGGCTATACAAGGCTCTCCACCATCAGGGCAGACCCCAACAAAAAACGCAGGCCCGAACGACAACAGTGAAGGCGAGCAGAAATGTACAAGACGCACCAAAAGTAAAACAAAACAAAGCAGTGGAGCTAATCCATCGATCTGAGCACACCTAAACAAAGCAGATTTCTGTGTTTACCCTTCAAATAGGTCCATGTGAACTTATCAATAGGTTAGATGGCAAACAAACATGACAGTGGGCCCTATGAAGTTTTTAATGGTAGGCGTTCAATGACCATTGTTTCCCGTGGTGTGGTTCACTTGAAAACAGGATCTGATTCATTTTTGAGATCATGCCCTGAAATTAGCCAAAAAACTAATTGACCGCATGTATATACAACAAATACATGAACGTGGCCCCATGGCCAGGGTAAGACCCACGTGAGCATGTTACCTGGATAACACAATCTTTTCCCGTGTCAAACACTCAAGTCCGCAGGCCCACCATATTTTAAATGTAAACTCCACTCCGTTCATCATGTTATTGATTCACAACACATATGCACCACACATATGGCCAGAGTAGGAATGAAATGTTGACCATAGGTTTGCTTGTGGGTCACCACGGTGTATCTTTCATCCAACCTATTAATCAGGTGTATCTTTCATCAAACTGTTAATCAGGTCTAAATTACCAAAAATGAAGATAAGTTACAAATATCAGCTGAAAAAAAAAAAAACTTAGGTGGTCTAAATTGCTGGATGAACTTAGCGGCTTCAGGAGAAATTTTCCATTATTCTTAGTGGCATGATCAATGTAACGTTTTTATGGGACTGATCTTTGTATATACCAGTTCAAATGATAATTCTCACCTGAGGATGGAATGGATTTTACGTGATGGATCCTATAGACTGACATCTGGTCTCCTCTTCGTGCAGGCTATTGGCAGAGGTGCTGGCTGCATGTCCGCATTAAGTAGGAATCGAGTTTAATCAAAAGCCGTCCATTGTTGTGAAGCGTAATTGCAATCCATTGTTGTGAAGCGTAATTGCATGGGGTAAAAATATTCATCTGCATAGTATAGGTAGAGAGAATTAAAATAATCATTTCAGAGAAAGACGAGCTGTTTATGGTGCACGTTCTCCAGTACATAGTCAATGGTTTCAACACATATATTATATACATACATACACATATGTAAGTTATGAATGAGTGTCGGGTCTCAGCTTTGAATGAGTTGTCATTGATAGTGATAGAATATTTTGGCAGTGGGCGTAGACTTCAGGCAGCTTCTTCCTACTTGCATTTCATTTATTTATTTATTTGTTCTTATTAATAAATAACCACAAGTGGCCTGCATCAAGTCTGCTCATATGCTAAGATTCTAACGATCTATATAAAAGAGTAGAAATTGATGGTGAAAATATGAAGCAATTGACACTTAGGTAGCATAGGATGTGATAACGTTATTAGTACTGGTGGTGACTGGCTATTGTGGACATGGCTTTGGTGGATTGGGTGGGTGGATCCCTGACGGGTTAGGCCCACCATAATGATATAGAAGTATTTTCGTGCTAAAAAAAAATGATTTGAGGGCTATAAAAACTTAGGTTTGAAAAAAAAAAACCTCTTGTCACCACCATATCCCAGATCCCAGTATATGGCTATTTGGACCAAATACTCCACCTAGAGCCCTTTTTCCTGTACTCGAATGGGTGAATTTGGGGATCCCTGAGGGATCCACCATGATGTATTTGCATTACAACTCATTTTAGGAGATGATTATAAAAATGAAACAGATCGAAATCTTAGGCTGACCACAAAGGAAACAGTGGTGATTGAATACCCACTATTAAAAATTACTTCGGGACAATCAAAATATTTATTTACCATTCAACTTGTTGATAAGGTCACAAAGACCTAGATGGACTACACAAATATCAGCTTGACCAAACTTTCGTGGCTCATTAAAGGTTTTAAAGGATCAACCACTGCTTCATGTGGTACGGGTCACTTTGAGATTTGAATCTTCTTATTTTTTAGATCATGGCTTATACTGAACTGTCAAAACGGATGGACGGCCTGATTTGAAAAACAAAAAACTCATGTGGTCTAAATTACTAGATGAACTTTTCGGCTTTAGGAGAAATTTTCCACTATTCTTAGTGGCATGATCAATGTTATTTGTTATAGGACTTATCATCTTTGTATGTACAGTTCAAAAGATAATTCTCACCTGATGGATGGAATGGATTTACATGATGTATCCTACAGACTGGCATCTGGTCTTCTCTTCGTGCAGGCTAGGCTGTCCGCATTAAGTAGGAATCGGTTCAATCAAAAGCCTTCCATTGTTGTGTAGCGTAATTGCAAGGGGTAAAAATATTCATCTGGATAGTATAGATAGAGAGAATTAAAATAATCATTTCAGAGAAAGACGAGCTGTTTATGGTGCACGTTCTCCAGTACGTAGTCAATGGTTTCAACACATATATTATATACATACATACGCATATGTAAGTTAATCTAGTCCCTTGAAAGTGTCGGTCTCAGCTATGAATGAGTTGTCATTGATGGTGATAGAATATTTTGCCCGTGGGCGTAGACTTCAGGGAGCATCTTCTTACTTGCATTTCATTTTTTTATTTATTCTTTTTAATAAATAACCACAAGTGGTCTGCATCAAGTCTGCTCTTATGCTAAGTTTCTAACCATCTATATAAAAGAGTAGAAATTGATGACCAAAATATGAAGCAATTGACAATATTTAGGTATCATAGGATGTGAGAACGTTATTAGTGGTGGTGACTGGCTACCGTGGACATGGTTTTGGTGGATTGGGTGAGTGGATCCTTGGGTTAGTGATGTAGAGCAGGTTGCGGACAATTTCATGGTCGAGATGGACTAGAAGAGGCCCGATCACAAGCAGAAGTGAACTGGACCGTTAGGACCTTAAATTGGGCGTATCTCGCAAACCGGAATGAGTTATTCGACGTACCATTTATGATTTTGGGCTAGAACGTGTTACTTCACCTAAACCGCTATGCTGGGTTGCCCACGCCGAATTTGAGAAATATCATCAGATCGACGGTCGAATCCTATTTTAATTTCATTTCTACTATTTATAGTAAGTTATAGTTTGAGAATAACTTTTCATCCGTTGGGCTTTAGGAGTTTTTTTTATTTTTTTCAAAAAAAAAAAAAAAGAAAAGAAGGGGAGATCCCAATTCTTAGGGATTCCCTGATTCATAAACAAATGGAAATTTATTACCTGGACTAATTCGGGCAAGGCCACAAATAACAAAAATAGCCCCGCCTATCATAAGCTATACACGAGAGACCCCTTCAAGGCCCACAGAAGACATGCAGATAGACGCAAGAAACGCTTTCTCGAGAAGGATAAGACCTCTTATGTGAGCCGGAAGATTATGAGTGTGATGGCACACGAAGGACAACTGACTCTCACTGGCAATACATGCCAATCCATCTACAGGGCCATTGTCTTCTCTCCTAATGAGTTTGATGGAGATATTGCCCCTCCTCATGAGGGCTTTGATCCTAGAGACCCAGAAAACGATACTCCAACCAAATGAGGCTTTACCCGACAATATATCTACTGTAACCTTGGAGTTTGATTCAATCTCGACATTGCAGAAGCCTGAGTTGAGGGACAACAAAAGGCAGTCGTACACGGCTCTCATCTCAGCCTTGTTGTTGGAACACACCCCATAGGGCTACCAAAAGGCAAGATGGAACTCGCCGCACTCATTTCTGATGATTCCCCCTCCCCAAGAGGGCCCAGGATTTCCACAAGAGGACCCATCGATATTAAGCTTCATCCAGCTGGCGGGCGGCCTGGTCCATCTAACAATTTCTACCAGACGCTGACTAGGATTTTCCTTATTATGCCCCCCTTGCTCACCTCCCCAATTAGCTGGCCTAGCATTGGCTGATCTAGAAGACATCCACTTGATCCACCAATCCACCCTGGCGGTGGTCACCGCAGCTCTCACAGGCTTGAGATCATACCTGGCCCTGTTTCTAGTCAACCAGAGCTCCCACAAGATACAGCGGGCCGCGAAGACATGCGACTGGGCCGAACCTCCTCCCGCTGAAGTTGCATTCCTCCACTGACTCAATCTAGAAAAGATAGATTGGTTGGGGAGAGCGGAGATGCCGAAAACGATATTGAAATGGGGCCAAACTGCTACCACCAGCCCATTGTTGAGGAATAGATGCTCTAAGGATTTGATGTTGGGACTGAACATGGGGCTCATCTTGCAGCATACGCACCTGGAAGTGAGAGACACGCCCTTATCCTGCACTCGGGTGTCCACCGGCACAGCCCATTCAATCATCCACTAAATAAAATTGGAAATCTTGGGGGGCCACTTCTTTTGCCTGGGTTGGAAAATCTAGTCCCTGCCACCAGTTCTCTGTCTGCTAAATTCCCAGGCTGACTTGACTGAAATCTTCCCCTACTGGGCTTGAGGCCATATGCATATGTCACGACTGGCAGAGGTGGCGAACCCACCTTGGAAGACATGATCGATATCTGACTGAGACAAGAAGGAAAACACCGCCAAAAGGGGAAGAGGGCCAAAGAGGCCCATGAAATCCTGAATTTTTAGGTCCAGGAGGTCTCCAGGCACTTTCCAGACCGTTCTCTGCAGTAAGGGGCCAAGGCCCATCCAGTTGTTAGCCCATAAATTTTTGGAACCTTCTCGAACTAGCCATTGGATGCTCTCATCCACTTGAGAGAAGAGGCCCCTGATGTTTTTCCATAACAGCGAGGCAAAAGAAAGAATGGAGCTCGAGTTCCCTTGACGGAAGTCAGCATAATATTTGGCTTTCATTAGCCGAATCTATGGCCCATTGTCTTCCCTATATTTTGCGTCCCAAGCCAACTTCATGTTGCGAGATGTCTTAAATCTGAGTGCTTTCGCAACTGGGATGCGAAAAGGAGTTTCGCGGATTTTGTGTCGCAAGTCCTTTCGCAACTGGGATGCGGAAAGGAGTTTCGCGGATTTTGTGACGCAAGTTTTTTCGCAACTGGGATACGAAAGGGAAGTTGCCAAAACTATAAATTGGGGTCCCTAGGGCTATTCTAACATTATTCCAAGACTTCCTAAAGGTATTCTAAAGGGTTCTAGGGTTATCAAAGGGTGTAGCAAGGGTGAGATTTGAGGTTATTTGAATCGGGTAAGTCCTTTCTCTTTGTAATTGATGCTTTCATAGTGGTGATTTGTCGCTTTGTGCCGTGGTTTCTTCCCGCAAGGGTTTTCCACGTTAAATCTGTGTGTTCTCTTTTCTTGTGTGTGTGCTTGGTGCCATTGGATTGCTATCCTAAATCTAGATCTATGTGATTCCACAGGCCAAAAATCCCCAACACTTCAACCTTGTAGCTTTCACCACATCTTTAAGCTTTCTAATCCCCTGGCCCCCTTCCTGAAATGGGCTAGTGATCTTTTTCCAAGCAACCCACTGGAGCTTTTGAGACCCATCAGCCCAACCCCAAAAGAACCTGGCAAAACTTCATTCCAAATTGGCAAGGACTTGCGAAGGGAACACCGCCGCAACCATGACATGCAAAGGAATACTGCTCAAGACATGTCTTATCAATGTAGCTCTCCCGGCCTGGGACAGGTGCCTAGCCTTCCAATCGCTGATTCTAGCCTGCACCTTGTCCTATAAGAATTGGAAGTCAGCAACTCTAACTCTCCCTCTTATGAAAGGGACTCCCAAGTAAGAGAAGGAACCACTCGATCCGCCTATCTCAAGCTGGCATTTGATTGATCTGACCCGGCCCTCCAATAACTTGTTAGAACACATATATGAAACAGTTTTTCCTATGATTGATTTTTCTCGCTGGAGGCTTGTTGGAAGAAATCTAGGAAAGACTTGACCGCTTGAAGGGATGACTTGCTCCCATTCAGGAAAAGTAACGTGTCATCGGCGAAGAGCATATGGGAGGCGATGGGGCACCCCTTCTCATTTGAAAAGGTTTGCCACCTCCCAATTTCCACGAAGGACCTGAAATTTCTAAAGAACGCCTCTGCAGCAAGAATGAATAAACTCGGGGAAATGGGGTCTCCTTGGCGAAGCCCTCTGGATGAATTGAAAAATCTTGTTGCTTCGCCGTTTATCAACACTAAGAACCAGACGTTGCTCCAACAATTCTCCAAGATGGCAACCCATTCGTCGCTGAAACCGAACTTAAGAAGCACCTTCTTTAAGAAATCCCAACACACCCTATCATACGCCTTCTCAAGGTCCAGTGTGAGCGTGATATTACCACCCTGGACATTCTGGTTTCAGTCTATAAAAACCTCTTGCGCGTAAGCAATATTCCTAGTGATGACACGCCCGCCAACAAATGCCACTTGTTCATCCAAGATCAGATTGGGAATGATACTTTTGAGACGAGAGGTAAGCACCTTGGATAAAACCTTGTAGATCACATTACACAAACTTATGGGGCAGAAATCGTTTAAGGGTGAGGCCGAAGGATTTTTTGGAATCAGACAGATCAACGATGCTGAATACCCTCTGGGGAGTGGGCTGCCATCCAGAAAACTCTGTACAGCACGCAAAATATCCTCCCCCACTATCGGCCAGCAGTGGGCAAAGAAGGCTGCAAAAAAGCCATATGGCCCAGCTGCCCCATCAATAGGGATGGAGGACACAACCATTTTCAGCTCCTCTAGAGAAATGGGCGCCACCATCTAAGCATTCTCTTCGTCAGACACCAGCCCAGGGATGGAATCTGTGAAGGAGAACGGCGATGGAGAATCATCCTTCTGGAATAACTTTAAGAAGTAAGACACGGCAACTTGCTTGATTTCGACTTTACCAGTCAGCTCTACACCTGAATCCTATTTTATGGATCTGATCTCTACCCTCCTAATTCGCTCGGATGCAACGACATGGAAGAACTTCGTGTTTCTGTCCCCTTCTTCGAGCCAATTGATATGGGCTTTTTGCTTCCAGAAGACCTCTTCCCTGAGCTCAAGATCTGACAGGGTCTTCCTGGCTGCCGCACCTTCTTGCTAAAGATCTTCATTCCTTTTGCCCTACATTCTACTTTTAATAACATTCAGCTCTTCCTCTGCCTGCTTCACTTAAATGAAAATGTTGCCAAACACTTCCTTGTTTTAGAGCCTTAACACTTGCTTAACTCTCTTGAGCTTGAGCTATACGTTAAGAAGATGATATGGGGAAAGAAGACCAGCCCACACATCTTTGATTGCCTACATGAATCCGTCGTGGAGAGTCCACATTCTATAGAATCTGAAAGGCTTAAGAGAGAAGAGCGAGGGACCTACCAAGTGGAGGCGCAGAGGGCCGTGGTCCGAGTTAGACCGGACTAGATGTTGAACACGGAAGGAGGGGAAAGACCTCAAGCAGCTATCGTTGATGAAGACCTTGTCCAGCCTAGCCTAGATTCTAGCTGCAGTAGCCCTGTTGTTGCTCCAAGTGTAACGATTTCCATAGAATCTCACATCCAGCATATCAGCTTCCTGAATGGCTGTCAGAAATTCTTTCGTGCTGGCAGCGTCAAGCCTAGCCAAGCCGAGCCTCGCGTCAGACAAAAGGACAGCATTGAAGTCCCCAGCCATCACCCACGGCTGCTGGTTTATCTTGCTCATAGCCACCACTTCCCTCCACAGTGATCTACGTTGAATTCTGCTGCATTTTACGTACACAATCAAGAAGAGGATAGGCTCCCTGCAGTTTAAAACAGTAACATGGTGGGAACAACTACATCTCGCATGGACAAGACAGACGAAAGCACCAATCTGAACATGGCAGCGGATGAAAAGCTGTTATGCTGCGATTTCTCCCTAACGACTACGATCATGTACTATTCCAACAATACCAAAATTGTCTGTAGGGTAGCAGGTTGGTGAGAGATTACGTAGAAGAATTCACTGCTTGGCAGTGCGTAATGACTTGGTCGAGAATGAATCGCAACAAGTTGCCCGATTCAACAATGGATTACGTGTGGCCATCCAGGATTGGGTTCAGATGCAGATCATTTGGACAATGAATGATGCCATCAAATTGGCTACTCGAACAAAAGCACATCTTGAATGCCTTAACACATGGACCTATCCTACCACTAGGGTTGCCGCGGCGGATCCGTCCCATGGAGCTACACAGCCAAGAGGGAAGGGGCCTGTAGAAGCACGCACTCAACCTTTTACACCTGTGAACCGAGATCAGGGAAGCGGGCAAGCTAGGCCCCAAAGGAGCGTATTAACTGCTGCTGGTCCAAGCAGGATCCCGAACCCCTATGCTCGGCCAAGGCCCGACAATTGCTTTTGTTGTGTCCAACCTGGTCACCTATCAAATACTTGTCCCCAACGACAAGTGGTGAACATTGCTATCAATGATGGTAGTGCTGAGAACGCTAATGAAGATCCAGATGTTGAGGAATAGGAGCACGCCATAATGGACAAGGCAGATGATACATGTTGGGTTCAGAAGGATCGTGGTGAGTCGCTCATCGTAAGGAGGCTATTGTATGCACCAAGAAAAAAAATTACACCCACAATGGCATAACATCTTCCAAACTATGTGTACGGTGAATCGAAAAGTTTGTGACGTGATCATTGACAGTGGGAGCAGCGAGAACATCGTCTCAAAGGTTATGGTAGAAAAGTTGCAATTAAAGACAGAGCGTCATCCCTCCCCATATACAATCGGTTAGATCAAGAAGGTCAGCAAAATGAAGGTAACTTAACAATGCACCATATCCTTTTCAATTGGCAAACATTATAAAGACGAAGTAGTATGTGATATAGTTGACATGGAGGCTTGTCACACGCTACTTGGTCGACCTTGGCAATCCAATCGTGACGTCACTCATAAAAGGGCGAGATAATATATATTTTTTCATTAAGGATGGCCGAAAAACCATATTAGTCCCTATGGATCCAGAAGAGCCACCCAAAACTTCTACAGTGGAAGGTCGTTCTCTCTTAACCATATGGGACTTCGTGGGGGAATCTAAAGAAACATGATAGATCTATCCATTAATTGTAAAAGGAGAAGAACTCGAGCCTACCATCATCCCTGAAAGATTAAATCCCTTGTTACATGAATTCAAAGAAATTTGGCCCAATGATTTTTTCGATGGGTTACCTCCCATGTAAGATATCCAATACCAAATTGACCTTGTCCCTGGGTTCAACTTACCGATCATCCTCACTATCAGATGAGTCCGAAGGAGTGAGAGATTCTGCAGGGGCGAGTGGAGGAACTGACCCGTAAGGGTCTTATTCGGGAAAGTATGAGCTCATGCACCATTCCATCTCTATTAACTCCTAAGAAAGATGAGAGTTGTCGCATGTGTGTTGACAGCTGGACCATTAACAAAATCACCATAAAATATAGGTTTTCCATACCACGGTTGGACGATATGTTGGACATACTTGAGGACGTAAAAATATTCTCAAAATTGGACCTAAGGAGTGGCTACCATCATATTTGAATACGATCGGGTGATGAGTGGAAAACGGCCTTTAAGACCTAGGAAGAGTTGTATGAATGGTGGTCATGCCCTTTGGTCTTTCGAACGCGTCCAGTTTATTCATAAGGATGATGAACCAAGTTTTGAAGTCATTCGTTGGGAAGTTTGTCGTGGTTTACTTCGATGATATCTTAATATACAGTTAGGACGAAGCAAGACATATAAAACACCTCGGGCAGGTCCTTTAAGTGCTCATTGAAAGCAAGTTGTATCTCAATTTTTAAAAGTGCGGCTTTTTGACTGATATTTGTTGTTTTTGGACTTTATTGTGACATCTAGGGGCATTCGAGTGGATGAGGAAAAGGTGAAAGTCATCAAGAAATGGTCAGTCCCAACAAACATCCATAAGGTACGAAGTATTCATGGTTTGACGACATTCTATCATCGGTTCGTAAAGAATTTTAGCATCATTGTATCTCCAATTATAGACTGCATGAAGAAAGGACAATTTCCGTGGACCGACAAAGTCGACAGGAGCTTTGTTGAAATTAAACACAAGTTGTCCATAACCCTGGTTCTTGTACTTCCCAACTTTGATAAATTATTCGAAGTTGAATGTGATGCTTCCTATGTCGGAATTAGGGGAGTCTTGTCTCAAGAAGGTCAACCGGTGGCATTCTACAGTGAAAAACTTAGTAATGCATGCAAAAAGTGGTCGACATATGAGCTCGAATTGGATGTAGTGGTCCAGGCATTGCGACATTGTCGATATTATTTGATTCAAAGGGAGTTCATCCTTTACACAGACCATCAAGCTCTTAAATTCATTAATATCCAAGCTAACGTGAATTGTGTGCATGTTAGGTGGGTTTTATTTTTGCAGGAATTCACGTTTTTGTTGAAACATAAGTCTAGGTAGCAAAATAAAGTGAATGATGCACTAAGTCGCCGAGCTGCTTTATTAGTCACGGTGAGAAATAAGGTTATCGGGTTCGAGCGCCTCAAGGACATATATGCCGACGATGACTACTTCACGGACACATGGGTTAGATGCCAAGAAAGTCATCCCAGTGACCTACATATGCAAGACATGTTCCTTTTCAATGGGAATCGACTGTGCATCGCCAAAAGCTCGCTGAGGGAGCAGATCATCCAAGAGCATGGAGGTGGTTTTAGTGGACACCTTAGATGGGACAAGATGCGAGTACATGTTGAAGAGCGGTACTACTGGCCACAGTTAGTACGTGATGTGGGTAGAGTGGTGCATCGCTGTCATATTTGCTAGGTCTCCAAGGGGCATTCTTAGAATACAGGCCTCTACACACAGTTACCTATACCTGACGGCCCTTGGGAGAACCTATCGATGGACTTTATGTTGAGTCTCCCACGAACATAGCATGGCATAGATTCAGTGTTCATGGAGGTGAAACATTTCTCGAAGATGGCACACTTCATACCATGCAAGAAGGCCCTCGATGCGACGCACGTGGTAAATTTATTCTTAAGAGACATCGTGTGGCTACACGGGGTCCCCAAGACTATCACTTCTGACCGCGATACAAAAGTCATTAGCTACTTCTGGTGGACTTTGTGAAACCTGTTCGGTGTACAACTTCAGTTCAGCAGTGCCTACCACTCATATACCGAACTGAAGTTGTGAATCACACGTTGGAGAACCTCCTTCAATGTATTTCAGGAGAAAAGTCGAAGCAGAGGGATTTGGACTTGTCTCAAGCGGAGTTTGCATTCAAAAACATGGTGAACCGCTTGATAGGAAAGTCTCCATTCTAGGTTATTTATGGCCGAGTACTTGGTCACACACTTGACTTGGTCCATTCGCCCAAGCTTCCAGGCATGAGCATTATACTAGAACACATGGCAAACAAAATTATTGTATTCATGCAGACATTGATGCCAAGTTACATGTCTTGAATGACAAGTACAAGGAGCAAACTGATAAACATCGACGACAAAAAGTGTTCAAGGTGGGCGACTAAGTTATGGTCCGTCTACACAATAAGAGATTTTCAACCGGGACTTACAACAAACTGAAGAACAAGAAGATTGGGCCGGTACCAATCATCCGAAAGATCAATGACAATGCGTACATTATTGATCTTCTGGATGACATAAGGATCTCGTGTACTTTCAACGTTACAGACTTGACCAAACCAGGATGAGAATTCGAGGATGAGTTCTTTTGAAGTAGAGGGAACTAATGTAGAGCGGGTTGCAGACAATTTCATGGTCGACATGGACCAGAAGAGGCCCGATTGCAAGATGAAGTGATCCGGACCGTCAGGTCCTTAAATCGGGTGTATCTCGCAAACCAGAATAAGTTATTCGGGCGTATCTTCATGGCATATTTATCTTACTTGCATGTAGGATACTACACACATGTATGTACTTACTGGGCTTTAAAAGCTCAAGCTTTCTTTTATAATTTTTTCAGGACAGTACCAAAAGTAGGAGCACCAGATTATGCCTATCTCGTTATCTTTAGACACTGCTTCCAATTCATTCTAATGGATATGTACTATTATGAAACAATTGTATTGTAAATATATTTTATAGTGGAAGCTGGTTATTTTGCTTGTGTTGGAAATGCTAATCTTTATGCTAGATATTTTTTTTAAAAAAAAAATCTCCTAAAATTTATAGTTGGGCGATGAGCACGGGACTTGGTGTGTGGGTGTTGGGTGCCGAACTCGGAGTTTGACGCATCACAATCCAAGTCCGGCCATCGTAGATCAGTCATGCGGGAGGTGAGGTTTAGGCCGCGACACTGATACCCATACTACTTGACATTCCATTTGTCAAGACCACCATATTTTGGTTTTGATTTTTGTTTTGGGGGTTTTTCCTTAATCGGACCTTTTCATTTTCTATCGATCAATAAATGTTAACCAAACCAATCTGATATTCAACTAATTGAACGAGTGTAATTTTTCATTTTCAACCATCCAACAAATGTCCACCAATAATTAATTTGGTGTACTCATTTCAAAATTCTTAATTTTCTTTTTCAAAATGTAAGTTTTTATCAAAATCTTGGTTTTTGTTAAATCTTAATTAATTTATTTTTCAATATCTCCAATTTTCTCAAACATTGTACAAATTTTTTTTTTTCAAAATAGCAAAATTTCTTAAAACTTCTCAATTTTCCTTTTCAAAATGTCAAATTGAATCTTGATTTTTTAATCTCATTTTTTATTTAAATTTCTATTTTGTACGAACTTCCTCAATTTTCTTTTTCAAAATGTATATATTTTTTTTCAAACTATTCATTTTTTCTCAAAATTTAAAATTTAACAAAATCTCATTTTAGTTATCAAACTTTTCATTTTTTTTTTCAAAATACAAAATCTCAATTTCCTTTTCAAAATCTCAATTTTTTTTTTTCCAAAATCATTTTTCTGAAAAACTTGTCAATTTATTCAAACTTCTCAAAATTTTCAAGATGCCAATTTTCTTTTTTCAAGATCACAATTTTTTTTTTCAACCTATCAATTTTTTTTTCTCAAAATGACAATATTTTGTCAAAATCTCGATGTTTTTTAAATCTTAATTAAAAATTTCTTTTCAAACTTCTCCATTTTCTTTTTCAAATTGTTTTTTTTTCAAATATCTCAATTTCTTTTTCAAAATTTCAATTTTGCTATCAAGCTTTTCTATTTAGAAAATCTCAATTTATTTTTCAAAATTTTCATTTTTTTTCTTCTAATTTTTTTTTTTCAAACTTCTCAAAATTTTCAGGAAGCTAATTTTATTTTCAAAATAACATTTTTATTCAACTTCTCAAATTTCTTTTAAAAAATTGACAATTTTTTTTTTTTTTTTTGGTCAAAAACTCGTATTGTTTGTTTAAGTCTCGTTTTTTTTTTTTTTTTTGCAAAATTACAATTTTTCACTACCATTGTCATTTTTTTTTTATAAATCACAAATTTTTTAAACTTTTCAATTTTCTTTTTCAAAATGTCATTTTTTGTCAAAATCTCAATTATTTTAATTTCACTTTTTCAAAATTCTACTTTTTAAAAATAAAAAAAATTCTCCATTTTTTTTAAATGTCATTTTTTTTCAAACTTTTCAATTATTTTCAAAATCACAATTTTTGCCACAATCTCACTTTTTATTATGAAACATTCACTACAAGAAAATAAGCCTTTAGCTACAATTTTTTAGCCCCAGTTGAAAAAATGGAAGCTAAATGTGTCTTTTAGCCTTGGTTGTTAAGGAACTGAGGCTAAAAGTTCATCTTTTGCCTCAGTTGTATAGGAACCGAGGCAAAAAGTCTACCTTTTAGCCTCAGTTACATAGGAACTGAGGCGAAAAATCTACCTTTTAGCCTCAGTTGCATAAGAACCGAGGCAAAAAATCTAGTTTTTAGCCTCAGTTGCATATGAACCGAAGCGAAAAGTCTACCTTTTAGCCTCAGTTGCATAGGAACCGAGGTAAAAAGTTTACCTTTTAGCCTCAGTTGCATAGGAACTGAGGCGAAAAGTCTACCTTTTAGCCTCAGTTGCATAGGAACCGAGGCGAAAAGTCTACCTTTTAGCCTTAGTTGCATAAAAACCGAGGCGAAAAGTCTAGTTTTTAGCCTCAGTTGCATAGGAACCCAGGCGAAAGGTATAGTTTTTAGCCTCATTTGCATAGGACCCGAGGCGAAAGGTCTACTTTTTAGCCTCAGTTGCATAGGAACCGAGGCGAAAGGTCAACTTTTTAGCCTCATTTGCATAGGAACCGAGGCAAAAAGAACGGAGGCCAAAAGTATATATTTAGGAATTTTGAAAAAAAAATTGAGAATATTGAAATAATTAATAATTTTTAAAAATTTTGACAATTGTGAAAAAATTGAGAATTTTGAAAAAAAAATGGAGACAATTGGAAAAAAATTGAGAATTTTGAAAAAAAAAATTGAGAGTTTTGAAAAAGATTTGAATTTAAAATTTTTTAAGAACTAAGAATTTTTAAAATTTTTGAAAACTTTTAAAAAATTAAGAATTTTTTTAAAAAAATTAAGAATAAAAAATGATAGTTATGAAAAAGTATGATTTTTTTTTTTTTAAATTGAGAATTTTAAAAAAATTAAAAATTTTGAAAATTTTTGTAATTTTTGAAAAAGAAAAAGAATTTTGAATTTAAAAATCTTGAAAAAAAATGAAAATTTTTTAAAATTTGAGAAATTTCAAATAATTAAAAATTCTGAAAAAAAAAAAAAAGAAATTTCAAATGAAATCGGATGGACGGAAGAAATTTCAAATGAAATCGGATGGACGGAAGAAAGAGTACCCAATGTATACGTTTTTAGCCTCGGTTGCATGGGAACCGAGGCCAAAAGTCTACTTTTGGCCCCACTAGCATAGCAACCGAGGCGAAAAGTTTGATCTGGTGGCCGTAATTTCTCACCATCTCATCCATGACCATCATCGTGACAATAAGAGGATAGATAAGATATGAGTAGAAGAACCGGAATATGGTACACTCGTTTTTGTTAGTAGTTGTGAAATATGATATCTCAGTCGGAGCCGTTCAGACAGTGGGGCACATCATTGATGGCCAGTATTTCAAAAATTGAATTGATCCTATCCACCCATTATCCTTCCCTTTCCATCAATGAATATCTACCGTTCAATAAGTTTTACTTCTACGCAGAGATTGACGCCACTGATTGAATGACTTCATCAGTAACTGTACTAATCTTTTTCGTAAACCTTTCGTCAAGGATCAACTATATGGACGGTCTAGATCTACTCATGTCCATGCCACGTGTACAGAGATCCCAGCTCCATCCATTTCGACTGGTTCCACCGATATTTGAAGAGGAGAGGCTGCCAAACGCCAGGACTCTTCACATTCATTTCGCTTCCTTGCTTCGTCTGCTCGTTTTCCTCCAAACCCTTGAAATCGGAGAGAGAGAGTGTTCAAACCATCTCCTCCTCTCTCGTTGCCCTAGATTTTTGCAGAAAATCCATCATCTCATCTCTCTCTCTCTCCTCTCTCTCTCTCTCTCTCTCTCTCTCTCTCTCTCTCTCTCTCTCTCTCTCTCTCTCTCTCTCTCTCTCTCCGATCATCAGATCCTTCAAAGATGGCGAGCTTTTTTTCTCCTCTTCTCTAAATTTTTTTTTGCCACCTATAGTATGATTTTTCTGATTTTTTTTTCTCGATTTTTGGTGCTTGATCTGTTTTGATCCGAATACGTCTTATGCATTTCGATTCCGAGAGATTTCGTTGGATTTTGATCCGATTCCCGCTGATGGATCTGTTTTGCTTTCGGATCCGATTATTTGAAGCTTTGGTTTTCAATTTTTGGTTTTGAGCTGATGATCTTTACATGTTGCCTTCCTTGGGATTTGTGTTTGTGATGGAAAATCTGTGATAATGTAGTGGTAGTTGTTGTAGATCTTCTGGCACTAGTGATCGGTTGTGTTGTTTTTTCTGCATTTTTGGTATGGAATTTTAGATCCTGGAGGATCGGCGGCTGTGTTGCTTTTTCTGCATTTTTGGTTTGGAATTTTAGATCCTGGAGATATGATCTAGGGTTTTGCTCAAATCTCAGAGAAACTTTGATAGTTTCGGTTGGATTGTTGCAGATTTCTATGATAAAGCTGAGGTGACACACAAAAGAATCCAAGAGCTGAGATGTCATAGATCTTCTGGTTGTGTGAATTTTCATGGATGAATTATGGATTGTGTTATTTAAGGTTCTGTTGAAAGAAAAGGTTTGTGTGTATAGATCTTGTATATTTCGTTCAAATTCATATCTGGCTTATGATTCATCAGTTCTTTTTGGGGATTCTTTTGGCTGAGAAAATTTCTCTCTGTAGATTCTAAGAATGTGATCTGATTACAATTATGGATATACTTATGGTGGGCCTAGCATTGCAGGGTATATACATAGGTGGACACTCAGGAGATTCCAGCCACCTTAGATTAGCTAGAATTGGTAGCTTAGTTCGATTGTTTGATGTACTAGTTTCCATCTTATTCTGGATTATCATTAATGTGTTATTTGAGGCACTAGTATTCATGTTAGTCTTAAATGTCATTTCTTTTACTGTAATTTTGCTTACATCAATTATATGCAGATGCTCTTCTGCAATATGACTAAGTTTCTATTATATTATTCCCTGGTATCATTTAATTGAACAGGTTAAAATAAATGAGATTGTTGGATGATAGTTAGCATCACCTTTCAATGGGGAGGAAAAAGAAAGAAAGAAAAAAAAACCTTTGGCACTGGTGCAATGGTGCGCCGATATCTAACTGAAAATCCAATTTTGTATACTCTTAGCAACACTGGTTCTTGATCCTATGGATGACTCCCCTGCATCAA
Organism: Magnolia officinalis; assembly: GCA_021015155.1. Lineage (NCBI taxonomy): Eukaryota > Viridiplantae > Streptophyta > Magnoliopsida > Magnoliales > Magnoliaceae > Magnolia > Magnolia officinalis. The sequence goes on along the minus strand of JAJHSJ010000001.1, from coordinate 25,367,319 downwards.
GAGAATAAGGTCGATGAGAATTTTTTTCATAGTCATACGAGTAATTGATAGGTCATGCTCCTCTAGCACCTACAATACATTTTTTTTTTAAAATTTAAATTTTATTATTATTTTTTTAAATCTAATGTATGGTCAGTTCCAGTTTCTGGAGCGACTACTCTATAAATTTAATGCACCTACAATTTAGAACAACCACCTAGTGACTTCTCTATTGCTCAGTTCCAGTTTCTGGAGCGACTACTTGTCGTCCATGGGCACCGGTGCTATAAGAGGATTACCCAAATGGTAAGAACTACAGAATCCCTTCTTTCTCTGCTTTCACGCAATACAAAATTGTATATTTATATGGGTTGCATGGCTAATTCGTACTCGTGGAAACTACATTGCATTCAAATCTGCTATTTCTTTTATAAGAATATTTTATTTTGCAGTGATTTTATTTTGCAAGATGAAGGTCAAACTGGCAATTCAGAGCAGGTCTGTTCAAATGTCTGCACTCATTTGTATAAATACAGAAACATGATACACAGTGGCAATGAAAGACAGCGTCCCACCAAAGTCTCCCAATGAAAAATCTTCTTCAAAACTCAGGCGTCCGCAGCCTCTCATCAAACTTGTAATGAGAAGGTTTGAGAAGTTCATTGGTTGTGTATTTTATTTTATCTTATCTTATTTTTTCTGTTATCGAAACTTCGCTAGAGTCATGGTTGTTTGTCATTATTTTGGGGAGATTGATTGTTGTCAAAGCTACAGTTGTGTATGCTTGTGCTTTTATTTATTTGTTTATTTATTCTGACATCCTTTTGATTTTCTTTGCCTTCTTTGTTAGACTTGAGAGTTCTTTCCGAAGTTTCTCTCGGTCTGTCCTTCATGCAACAGCAAGAGTTGTGCAGGAGATAGGGAAAAGTAGGGCTGCGGTATTTGCTTTAGGTGTCTATGACATGGATGAAGGAACCCATCTTCAAGGATATTCTGAAAACACTGATTCAATTGACCCAGATCTCAACGAAAGCTCATAACTTGAAGGTAGCCTCTTTCAGATGTACTACTACATGTTTAATGCCCATTGTGCAGTTTTGTGCTTCATCCTTGAATGTCTGATAATTGATGTTTTCTATGAGGTAAGTGATTGGATGCATTTTTATTAAATTCCATGCTTTTAACTTAAGCTACATTCGGATGTGCAGTTGATTTAAATTAAATTCCAACAAGTAAGATATCCAAAATTGGATTACTCCCACTTTATTTAGTGAGTGATATGTTCCAAGTTGCAATTGCATTTATTTCAAGTTGGACTTGAAACAAAAACAATTGCAGCAATGTTGAGAGAAAACTGCATCTACAATCAGAAAGTTGTTGCGATTGTTTATTTCCACTTTGTTGCATCTTATTAACTTAGTTGAAGTTTGTATGTCCAACCTTATTGTAGTTTTGCTTTGAAGAAAACTATGCTTGCATTGCAGTGTTTTAGATATTTTTCCCTTTTCCTTTTTCGAAGTTGGATGTTGTATCTTGGATACCATTTCTCATTTTGGTTATTGGATTGGCATTATGAATACAAATGGAAGGACAATCTAGTAATACAAGATTCGTGAATTCCTAGTATGTTTGTTATCCTTGGGTTTTCATATTGCTTTATGGGAAGCTGTGCAGGCATTAAAATTAATTTACAAGATCCATGTTTGTAGTTTAAACTTTCTTGAAGAATTAGATTGTTTTGAGAGCTTATATAATCATCCATGTTTGTAGTTGGGAATGATCACTTTCATGCTCAAAGCGACACGTGTGATCATTGGATGTTAATATCTTGGTCCTAGTAGGTATCGTTAATGGTAGTATGTTCTCTCTTAAACCAAAAAGGTGGGGTCAGCCAACTGTATGATCTCACACTAACACGAGTTTAAAATGAAAATTTTGGTTCCATTAAAATGTGGAAAACCATGTTCTTACACAGCTGTTTGATGTTGAGTAGGATGCCTCAATCAATCTTTTATTTGATATCTAATTTTCCATGTGTTTTGTAGGGTCCTATAGAAATCAGTCAACTATTTGCAAGGCCCAGGTTAATGAAGCATGTTACTGGAAGCAATTCATTGTTGTCATCATTATTTTTTATTTGAAATGTTGCTTTTGGCCTTTACTGCGCTTGTTTTCTACATCAAAGGTTGCTGTGGAGAAATCATCGAATTCCACCTCAATCCCCCCAAATCAAGTTGAAAGTCCCGTCATCTGATAGTAAAGATGTTGAGCCAGCAACTGAACCCAGTCTTACTCATGTCTCCATCTCTACATTCATGACTGAAGTGGCAAGCCTGGTTAAGTAAACACATCACTTTTGTTGAACTGCATTTGGTTACCGGTTGTTCTTTAGAGGCGTTAAACTGTTTAGCTTAGTTTATGAATTAAAGTTGATGTTGAAAATTCTTTAATTTCTGGTTCAAACCCTACAAATGATTTGGATCTCATAGGAAAATCACTCACAAATGATTTTTGAAGTTCTTTTATGTTGAATGATGAAAGGTGAAAAATAACCAGTGTTTTAGAAACTGGAATGGATTGGTTGTTTTGACTTGTGGGGCTGAACTTGGCGGGTTGTGTGCTCTGGTTTCTTCCCTCAAACTAGTTCTTTTTTTTTTTTTAATTATTTTTTTAATGTAAATATTATAACATTCTGATTGCACCGCCTGGTCAGTTGCATTCTTCTTTTTGGCAAAATATGCATTTACGCGACTTGAAACCAAATCGGTCATGTTCACAATCTGTATTTCAACTAAAACAAAATTGTCTGTTAGTACTGTTTGCACAGGTTTTTTAAATAAACAAAAGCAAAGCATATTATTGAAGGGGTTCTATTAATCAAATTGAGTTGTCCAACATGTCTAAATGCTTTGACACATTTCAGTATGGTACCCATGTCCAAGGCCAGCCTGACCATTGGTCAGCTCTACCATGTGGATTGCTTGGCCAAAAAAATCGAACTACAAACATGTATGTCCAAGACCTTTTTTTTTTCCTTTATTTATTTATTTATTTATTTAATTTTGTTGCTATATTGCATATAATTTGTTGCCTGTATTCGTAATGGATTGATTTATTGAGGGTTGAAGGGAATCAAAACTTGCAACAATCTTGGAAACTCATGCTGTGCCGCCATTTCTATACTGATAGCTATTAGTATTTCTGGTCGGTTATTTTATTTCAGTTTAGTGTTGATTCATTCGACATGGGTTGTGATAGGGAAGATAACATGGGGAGTTGTGTTCATTTGACACATGGACAGTCGCACACAAAATTATTGCTAATGGCGAGTTCTTCTTCTTTGCAGATGCTTTCAGACAACTGTCAGCTAAGCAAAAGTCATACCTAAAGCTTGCGTTGTGACTCTGTATTATTTGTGGAACCTAATGTTGTGTAATAGTTTGATTGAGTTTGTTTTGAAAACTTTTAATAGTAAACAAGTGAGATTGATTGTTCGATTGAGTTGTTAACTATTTTGTTAGTATTATGGCTTTCATGATTGATTGTTTCATGAGTGGATTGAATGAAAGGATTAGTAGTTTAAATAAATATTTAAAAAAATAAACATTTTTAGCCTCAATTAGTAACCGAGGCTTGAATTTAGCCTCGGTTGCTGAAAACCAAGGCTGAAATTCCCATGGCTAAAGGCTTTCGCCTCGGTTGTTGAGAACCGAGGTTAAAAATATATTTAGCTTCAATTGGAGGCAATTGAGGCTAAAATTTGGATTTGGTCTCGGTTGGAAACAATGGAGGCTAAAATTTTGATTTAGCCTCATTTCGAGAAAACTGAAGCTAAAAAGGTCTTTTAGCCTCACTTGAAGAATTGAGGCTATAAAAGTCATTGTAGCCTCGGCTGCTAAAATCGAGGCTAAAGCCTTTAGCCACGAGGGTTTCAACCTCGGTTTGGATAAATGAGGCAAAACTGAGGCTAAAGGCTTTAGCCTCAGTTTTTAACCTTTTTAGCCTCAATTTTGAACCGAGGCTAAAGTCCCTTTTTCTTGTATTTCAATTTTTTTTCAACATACAAAATCTCATTTTCTTTTTAAAAATCCCAAATTTTTTAATATCTAATTTTTCTTTCAAAATTATCATTTTTTTTTTCCAAAGTGCCAATTCTTTTGTTTAAGATGTCATTTAAAAAAAATATCAATTCTTTTTTAAATCTCGATTTTTCACAAACATTATTTATTTTTATTTTTTCTCTTCTTTTTTTTTTTCCTACTTTTGAACTTCATTTTTTAAAAATGCATGTTTTTCTACTTCTCAATTTTCCTTTTCGAAATGTATGTTTTTTTAATTATCAAAATGTCGAATTTTTTTATATATCTCATTTTTTTTTTCAATTTTTAGGAAATACAAAATATCTCTCAATTTTCAAATTTTTTTTTTTTCAAACTTCTTAATCTATTCAAATTTCTCAATTTTTTGAAAATGCCAAGTTTTTTTTTTTTTTTTTAATTTTTCAAAATCATATTTTCTTAACTTGTAATGTTTTTCAAAGTGCCAACTTGTTTCAAATGTCAAAAATTTTCAATTTCAGTTATTTTAAAATATCAATTCTATACGAAATCTCAAAATTTCTCAAAAGTTACTAAATCTACTAAAATTTAAAATTTGATTAAAATAAAGTATAAATTTTCATCACATTTTACAAATAATAATAATAATAATAATAATAATAATAATAATGATGATGATGATGATGATGTTTGGAAAAAAAGTTAGAAATTTGTTAAGATTTGCGATGAACGATAATTCGTCACACAATGATGAAAAGTCCGTCCGTAAATGTTGATATGAGGAAGGCTGGGTGGTTTAAAAAAAAAAAAGTAATTTCATGATGGATTTATTCGTCGCAAAATTTCTGACGGTTCAATACGTTGCAAATTAATAAATTGCGACGGAATTTAGTATGTCTAAAAAACTCCGCTCAAATTTATGCTAGTGGGACTGAATTAGCACGACATTTTTTTATTTTATTTTATTTTAAATTTTTTTAATTTTACAATGGACATTGTGCCGCAGTGTGACCAGGTGAAACCAATATTTTTTTTTGGGATGGATGAAGTCCGTCATAAAACCAAGCAGTTTTATGTGATTTTTTCACTACTTGGTCATAGTGAGCACAGTTATTTGGTCCTAATATTAGGTCCACATGCTGATTGGATCAGATTTTATTTTTGGAAAAGCATGCATATATAAGAGTACATTGCATGTGCCCCCAGCACAAATATACATGTTTTGGGGCCATAGAGACTTCCGTGACAAATCCACTCCATCCATCTATTCTTACAATAGGATATGATTCTAGAAAATCAGGCAGATCCAAAACTTATGTGGGCCACTACAAATGAAACAATGGGAATAAAAACGTCCATCAATGAAACTTTCCTGGAGCTTACCGTGATGTTTATGTACTGTCCAAACGTTCGTATGGTTATTACCAGTTAGTTAAACTTTAGGAATAAATATCATCCTGATACAAAAACTTTTATATTACCCCAGGCGTTCAATCCCCATTGTTTCATTTGGTATGGCTCACATGAGTTTTGGATGTCTAATTTTAAATTCCTTTCCCATCGTGGTCTTCAAAAATAAATAGATGGAGTGGATTTCTCACGGACATCTCTATGGGCCCCACACATCCCCAGCACAGGTATATCAATCTCCTCTCATGTATGGCACATGTGGGGCATGTATATTATCTTTACTCCACTCACGTGTGCATTTGCAAAGCATGGCATGCATTAGTTTTAAACTGTTACATCTGTAAAATTGTTGTAAATGGTCGACTCATTAGATCCAACGAGTCACTGACTCAGTCACTGAACTTTGCTCTTCATCTCTCAAAGCTAGTTTCGTCTTGTTTAAGGTATTTTTATTCATGTACATTTTTTCAAAAATATTTAAATGCATTGAATATTGTAAGTTTAATTGTAAAAAATATAGAGTCCAGTCTTCCACTCGACCCAATCTTATTAGAAATCGAGTCGAGTTGAATTTTCAATTTTTTGAACTATACTCATCTCGACTCGACTTAGAGTTGACTGAGTGAATTGGGTCGCCGGTAAGAATTCAATGGGCAAAATCAAATGATGAAGCTTGTTTAATCGAAGTGATATTTGGGCCCTGTACCATCCACAGATTGGCTACTGACCCTGCCACTAGCCAATGGCTAGTGGTGGGTGCTCTGTGGCCCCACCATGATGTATGTGTTTCATCCATGCCGTCCACCCATTCTTGCAGATCATTTTATAGTATGATCCCAAAAATGAGCTTGATCAAATCTCAAGTGGACTGTATAGTGTTGATTGAACGCCCACCATTAAAAACTTCTTGGGGCCACAAAAGTTTTGGATCAAGCTGATATATACTTTTTCCCTTCATCCAAGTCTGTATGACCTAATCAACAGGTTAGATGTCAAATAACCTTTACATTGGGCCCTTGGAGGTTTTTAATGGTGGAAATTCAATCAGTACTGTTTTCCCATAGTGTGGTCCACCTGAGATTTAGATCTATATAATTTTTGAGATAAAGCCCTAAAATTATCTTCCAAAATGGATGGACGGCGGAGATAAAATACACACATCATGGTGACTAGCCGCTGGTTTGAGGCAGCGTCACCGACTCACTAGCCAAACCGCGTCCCCATCACAATGGAGCCCATGACATGGACTCCCCAGACTGGCCGGCATCCACGAAGGGCACACGTACGGGAGAACGAATTGGCTGCTCTCCCTGCCACCAGCCCGGTGGCTGATGGTCGGTGCTATGTGGGCCCAACTATATTGTACGTTTTTCATCCATTCCGTCCATATTTTTACAGATCATTATAGATTTTGATCCAAAAATGAGAGGGATATAAATCTCATGTGGACCACACAACAGGAAAACAATAGTGATTGGATATCCACCTTAAAATCCTCTTAAGGCCCAATGTACTATTTATTAGACATCCAATCAGTTTATTAGGTCATACAGGCCCCCCGATGAATGGAAAAAACAAATATCAGCTTGATCCAAAACTTTTATAGCCCCAAAAAGTTTCTGATGGTCTACGTACATTTAATACTATTTCCTCTAATGTGTTTCACTTGAGATTAGTATATACCTCTTTTTGGTCTCATGCCATAGAATGGACGCGGATTTCCTGCTAAAGCCTTTCGCAGGAAGTTCCTACGCTGTGCACCCAGGTGGGGCCCACCGTGATGTTTGTATGGAATCCATCCTGTCCATCCATTTTGGGAGCTCATTTTAGCCTATGAAACCAAAATCGAGCAGGATCCACGGCTCAAGTGGCCGTACTAAAGGAAAAGGTGGTTAGGGAAATTCCCACTGTTGAAACATCCCATACCATTAATAACGTCATTTCTACTGGGATGAACTGAAAAAACAAACAATAGAATGATTCAAAACTTCTGTGACTCACAAATGTTTCAACTGTCAAAATTCAATTCTCACATTTTCTACCCACTTGAGAATTGGGTACGGTTTATTTTTGGCCTCATGTCCTAAAATGAACTCAAAAAACGTATGGACGGAGAGGATTTCTCGAATTCATCACGGTGGGCCCCACCTGGGTTCCCATCGCAGGAACTTCCTGCGAAAGGCTTTCGCAGGAAATCCGCGTCCCCATATAATGGTCTATAAAAATAGATGGACGCAGTGGATGAAACACATACACCATGGTGGGGCACATAGCACCGACCACCATCCATCCAACGCAATGGATGAGTTGGACCTCGTTGTTAAATGTTCACAGATAGCGACAACGGTGGGAGCCACCTGTGGTGGGATTATTCTACAGAGAAAATCGTGGGACGGCCTATTCGTAGTAGGACAACGGTACTAGGTAGCATAGGCCGTGAGAATGTTATTAGTTTGGTGATTGTCTATGGTGGGCTTATGTGGTCTGTGCATGACATCCACTCTGACCATCAGGTGAACCCTCACACGTTTGGGCTGGAGCCCAAAACTCAGGCAGACCCAAGTTTAAGATGAGCCACATGACATGAAAGAATTAAGAGGGAATACCCACTCGTTAAAATCTTACAGACTGTTTTTGTGTCCTATCATGATATGCATGTTCCATCCAATATTCCATGCATCTTCCATGTATGGTGCACCTCAACAAAGTAACATCTTGAAATTGATGGGGTTTTAAAACTCATGTGGCAACCCGGCCTAGCATTTAGTAGTTTTAGGCATGATTTAACACTTTTCCTTGAGTTAAGCCCTTCTGAGTTTTGGATAGGATAACTTGGACAGTCCAATCAATCCATCTAAACTGCTCATTAAGTCTAGAACACGTTAGATGTTTTACCATGTAAAAATAAGATAGATTGTATGATCAAATCTATATTTATTGGCCTATTTTATATAGCCGTCCTTATTTCCAAGTCATGGATATGATTGTTAGGGTTGTCTGATAGAAGTGATTCTTTTGAATCATAAGCAATCCATGATGGGATCTATCAAATAGATGGATCGAATCATTTGTTAGACCTATTTTTGTACAAATGATATTGACTGTTCATATTAGAGACTATTCATCAGATGATTACCATCATCAAATTGGCTTTATATTTGCAAGTTAGCCTATGAAAATTTTGTAAAACCTAATGTACAATATAGATCAATCGATTGGAGTGTTAAAGTAGCCCAATGCAAATAGGAGAACTTAAGTTTACAGCTCTCGAAGACCACTTGAGAATATGCCTTTATCAAATTGGTGTAGGATTAGACAGAACTACCTCCAAATTTTAAATGAATAAACCCATCACTACGGGCCAAAATTAGGGTCAACGAAGATGGAATCATTGCAGAGGGTGAGAAGTACAGCTAATATGGGGTTCTTCCAATGAATCGATATTGAATTCCTCGCTAAATACCATTTCTTTTCCTTCTCCATAGCCATTGATTTCACTAACTCAGTCATTGTTCGTTCGTGGAGGTACAGCTGTTCTTCGCAGACGATACTTCATCAAACTCCGTTTCCTCTTCGTGCGGGTTAAGGGAAGTAATCGGGTTGAATCCAAGCCATCTATTGTGCGGTAAAATCTCAACAGCTCCCTCCCAACCATTTATATTTTTACGATGAATTTATCCCCTCTTTAAGGGCAAAAATACGGTAACTGGGGTGTAAATGGGCGGCCCGCTAGGTTACCGGGCCTGCCCGCATCGGGCTGGGCTTGAGCGAGAGGATGAGGCCTGGGCCAGTCTCGGCTTTGAATTTTAAGCCCCTTTGTAAACTTCCAGCGTAGATTAAGTGAGGCAATATAACAGCATAGCGGGTGAGGCCCTGATCGTGGGGTCCATCTTGATTTATGAGTTGTATATCAACGACGTCCACCTGTTACAGTAGTTCATTTCAGGGCATGGTAAAAAAAATGAGACAGATCTAAATCTTAGATTATCACACTAGAGGAAATCAGCGGTAATTAAACACCTAACATTAAAAACTCCGCACAGCCTTTATTTTCTATATAACCTATTGATAAGGTCACATGGACTTGGAAAAAAGGAAATCACAAGATTCAAACTTCTATGGCTCCTAAGAAGTTTTTAACCGTGGGAGTTTAATCCTTGCTCTATGGTCCACTTAGATTTGAATTTACATCATTTTTGAGACCATGCCTTAATATGAGCTAGAAAAAGAATGGACAACGTGGATATACGACATATAGATTTGGGCCCATGGTCAGGGCCTCACCCATCACTTAATCTGTGTCCCATTCATTCCAGTGTACAGGACAGTTTCCCTTCACTTGGATCACCTAAATAACGGATGGGCCTGATGGTTGGCCCAGGCTCAAGCTTTTGTATAGTATCTAAGAGTTGGAGTGGATTTTATATTATCATCACAGTGGGCCCCATAAGTATAAGGGTCTAATATCTCTCCCAACTGTTTTCCTTGGTGTGGCACACCTGAATCATAGGATCACACATCTAATGGTTGGAGTGAATCTCACGTACATAATAAGGCCTAGAAAATAAAGGGTGGGCGTGCTATGAAAAGTTACACAGGGCAAGGTTCACCCTCCGTACAATTTTCCTTAGCGTGGCCCACACGAATCAAGGATGGGCCTCATTTTTAGGCCTAGTGTCTAAATATTAGTGTGGCATCTAACGGTTGGAATGAATTTAATATAATCATCATGGTGATGTCTCTCTTGCAACTAACCTGAATCATAGATAAATCTTAAATACACATCAAGGTGGGCCCTTGAAAAATTAAGGGTGTGCATCCCTTTATTTATTTATTTAATTTTTTTTTTTTCAAATTTCATTGGTGCTCTGCTGGGCTAGGCCCCCATATAAAAATTCCGTGATGGTTTTGGGCTGGATTTTTGGCTAATCATGGGATCAAGCTAGTGTTGGCTCTAGATTAAAAGATAAGGACCAGGCTTGGGCAGAGCTTGGCCTAGCCCTAACCCAGCCGTTGAAACCCCTGTATAGAGGTGTACATGAGTTGAACTGAGTCGAGCTTGGCACAACTCGACTCGGCTCGACCTCTAACCGACCCTAGCTTGAACTCGGCTTGGCTTGGTCCTCGAGCCTGACTGGCCAGCTTAGCTTGGTTCGATCTGGCGCGGATTAGATACTGACAGGTTGAGTAGCCAGACTCGCTACGGAAGTGACATCATCAAGTTCTGTGGACCCTGCTATGTATGTATTGTATCCACAACGTCCATCCATTTGGAGATATCATTTTAAGGCATGAGCCAAAGAATGACATAAATTCAAAGCTCTAGTGGACACCATTATAGAAAATAGTGGGAAGATTGATGCCCACCGTTGAAACCTTCCTAAGGCCCACCATGATGCTTATATATATATATATATATATATATATATATATATATATATATATATATATATATATATATATATATTTGAAATCCAACCTGCTCGAAAGTTAACAAAGACATTAAAGAAGGTTGGGTCCTTGCTCTTGATCCTGTGGTAGACTCTCAGGAGTTTCAACGCCTAGTCAAGGGTTCTGAGTACCCATAGGTGGTGAAGTTCCACTAGTGTGAGTGTGTGGGGGTGTGTGTGCGTGTGTTTTAAAAAAAAAAGGCTGGCATTAAAGAAGGGAAAACACAAACATCTGCTTGATCGAAAGCTTTTATGGCCTTTAGAAGTTTTTAACGGTGGCGTCACTCTCCCCACTATTTTTTGTGGTGGGGGTCCATTGGAGCTTTGGATGTGACTCATTCTTTGGATCTTACCCTAAAATAATCTCTCCAGATGGATGAACGGCGTAGATACAAAACACACATCATGGTGGAACCCACGAAACTTGGTGACGTCACTTCAGTAGTGATCTCGCTACTCAACCTGTCAATAGCCAATCCACGTCTAGTTTGATCAGCAGTTCGGGCCAGTTGGAGCTGAGTTCGAGTCAAGATCGAGTCGAGTTCACCTATGCAACATTTTCACAAACACATGCACTGCACCTTCAAATTCTCACTGTATGTAAAACAACAACAGTGGTTTTATAGGTATTTCGTCAAACACTTTGCAGGCAACATCAAAATCAAGAAAAAAGGGCATTTGTTTCGTATACATACCTTCCTTGCCAGTAGCGGGCACTTCGTTGAGTTATTTCATCAAACACTTGGTGAGTAACATCAATATCAAAGAAACTAAGTCACTGAACTAGTTCGATCTAATTTTGATTCGAGTTGGGGTTCGATCCGAGTCGAGTTGAGCTCGGACAAGCTCGAACTCAGTTCGAAATTTTTTCAAGGTAAAAAAATCAGCTCAACTCGGCTCGAACTTCAGTTTCGAACCGAGTCGAATTAAGCTTTTTCGAGTCGAGTCGAGCGAGCTGACCAATATAATGATGGGGTTTTCCTCCTCAGTTTAGAGGAGAGACGGTGCAGCGGGTGCAAAATTGGAGTAATTCACCGCGCTGCACGACCGGTTGTGAGAAGTGCTCGACCGGTCGTGGGTGGTGTTCGACCGGTCGTGGGTTCGAGTCCTGACATGACTTAAAGTCCAGCAACTTTGGGTAATTTTACTCCAGAGGTCTTGACCGGTCGTAGGAGGTGCTCGACTGGTCGTGGGTGGCGCTCGACCGGTCGTGAACTCAACTCGACTGGTCGTGGTTACGCGGATTCATTCCGCGATTTTGTGTGGATTTTGTTTCGCAAGTCCTTTCGCAACTGGGATGCGGAAAGGAGTTTCCTAAAACTATAAATAGGGGTTCCTAGGGTTTTTTTTATATATATGGAAAATACAAGAGGGCTATCAAGGTGTGAAAGAAAGAGAGAAAAAGAGAGAGGAAGCTTGTAGAAGAGAGGTTATGCTCATGGAGGTTATCTATTGTGCAATTTATATCTCAACGCTTCTATGTCCTCGTAATCGGTGAGATCTCTCCATTTTTCCTTTTATTCTCTCATCGTTTATCTAGTCCCGCATGAGTGAAGATGGTTGTAACGTTCTACTTCATAGTTGATTGTTGATTTGGACGTGGTCCCGTAGTTTTTACCTCTTTGAGGGTTTTCCACGTAAAAATCTCTTGTGTGGTGTGTGGTTTATGCTTTGATTTATTTCATTGCTTTATTATTCTGTAATTCTGGTTTATTTCGGGAGGCTAGATCCAAAGGTTTTGTGCAAGGCCCCCAACAAAGTGGTATCAAAGCTAAGTTCATTGAACGGGCATGATCGGTTTTGAATTATGGAAGGTGGCTTATCAAGGATGATCAGCCTCAATAGTTCTAACTGGACCATATGGAAGGCTAAGATTGAAGACTTGCTTTATTGCAAGGACCTATATTCTCCAATTTTAGGCATATCAGCAAAATCCAAGTATATGTCTGATGATGATTGGAAGAAGATGGACTGAAAGGCGGTGAGGTTTATTAGACAATGGTTGGATTATTTTGTGTTCCACCATGTGTCTATGGAGACCTCAGCCGCTAGCCTATGACTGAAATTAGAAGGACTGTATCAGAGGAAGACAACCGGTAATAAAAATTTTTTGATAAGGCGACTTGTGAATCTCAAGTTCAAAGATGGTGGTTTTATGGCCAAGCATATGAATGAGGTCAGCAATATAGTGAACCAACTCTCCTCTATGAAGATGGTCCTGGATGATGAATTGCAGGCTTCACTATTACTTAGTTCGTTGCCTGACAGTTAGGAGATATTGGTGGTGTCTCTAAGTAACTCCACGCCAGACGGAAAGATATTCATGGAACAGGTGACTAGCTGTCTCTTCAATGAGGAGACAAGGAGGAAGTCTTAGGGGTCTACTCAGCAAGAGGCCCTTGTGACACAGGAACGGGGGAGAGGAAAGAACAGGGAGGGCAGGAAAGCCCAAGATAAATCAAGAGGCAAGTCAAGTAACAGAAAAGATGTTGAATGCTGGAATTGTGGCGAGAAGGGCCACTACAAGCATGAATGTCGTGATAAGAAGAACGACAAGAAAGGAAAAGGAAAGGAGAAGGAAGATGAATCAGATTCCACTGCGGTCGCTTCAGATGGTGACGTTGTAGTTATTCTTTCAGTAGATCACGATGTATGTCTCATGGCTATAAGTCAAGACACCGACTGGGTGATAGACTCGGGAGTCTCGTTTCATGCGACTCTACATAGGGATTTCTTCACAAGCTACAAGTCAGGTGACTATGGGACCATGAAGATGGGGAATTCTGGCGTATCGAAAATCGTAGGGGTCGATGATATTTGTGTGAAGACCGATGTGGGCTGTACATTAGTTCTCAGGGATGTGAGGCATATCTCAGACCTTCGCCTCAACTTGATGTCGACGGGAAGATTGGATGATGATGACTATGAAAGCCGGTTTGCTGATGGCCGATAGAAGCTCATCAAGGGTTCGTTGATCACAGCCAGAGGAAAGAAATGTTGCACCCTTTACAAGGCAAGTGTTAGTGTGTGCAAGGGTGGATTAAATGCAGCAGAAGATTCGGCTATTGACATGTGGCACAGGCGTCTAGGCCACATGAGTGAAAAAGAGCTTCAGCTACTAGCAAGGAAGCATCTCCTTCCAGACGTGACAGGTATGCCTCTCAAAACCTGTCTTGATTGTTTATCAGGGAAATAACATAGAGTTTCATTCATTAAAACTACTTCTCATATTAATAAATTGCATGCATTAGATTTGGTTTATTCTGATGTTTGTGGTCCTATGAAGACAAAAACCTAGGGTGGGGCATTGTATTTTGTTACTTTTATAGATGATGCATCTAGGAGGGTTTGGGTTTATGCTTCCAAATCTAAGGACAAGGTCTTTGGTGTGTTTAAATTCTTTCATGCTATGGTCGAGAGAGAGAGACAGGTAGATCATTGAAGTGCATCCATACTGACAGTGGTGGTTAATACATTGGCAACTTTCATGAGTACTGCAAGTCCCTGGGTATACGGCATGAACAAACGGTTCCCAAGACCCCCTAGCATAATGGTGTTGGTCGAGAGAGAGATAGGTAGATCATTGAAGTGCATCCATACTGACAGTGGTGGTAAAAACATTGGCAACTTTCATGAGTACTGCAAGTCCCTGGGTATACGGCATGAACAAACGGTTCCCAAGACCCCCCAACATAATGGTGTAGCTGAGCGAATGAATCACACCATTGTTGAGAGAATCAGATGCATGTTATCCCCATGCGAAATTGCCCAAGATGTTCTGGGAAGAAGCAATGCACATGATGGTGTATTTGATAAACAGGTCTCCATCAACTCCATTGAATGGAGAAGTACCTGAGAAGGGAAGGACTGGACAGGATCCATCGTATAGTCATCTCAGGGTGTTTGGATGCAGGACATCCATTCACGTACCAAAGGACGAGAGGTCCAAACTCGATATGAAGATCAGACAGTGTGTGTTCTTGGGGTACGGTGATGAAAAATTTGATTACAGATTGTGGGATCCGACCGAGAAGAAGCTCGTCAGGAGCAGAGATGCGGTTTTCTTTGAAGATCAATGTATAGAAGACATTAGTAAGCCAGAGAAGAACCAGCCTAGTTCAGGTGAGCTAGAAGACATGGATCCAGGTATTCCTCCCGTGGTGCCTGATGATGGGGGAGTACAACAAGGTGCAGAGGATGAGGGAGTTCCTTCAGAAGATGGACCAGGGGAGTAGCCCCCACTTGATTCACTTGTTGAGCCATAGGTGAGGAGGTCATCTAGGGACAGACAGTCGTCCAAAAGGTACTCGCCGCATGAGTACATTATGCTAATTGATGGGGGAGAGCCAAAAGATTATTCTGAGGCCCTAGCCGACGAGCATAAGGGGGAGTGGTTGAAAGCTATGCAAGAGGAGATGGAATCCTTGCATAAGAACCACACCTATGATATGGTGAAATTGGCTAAGGGCAAGAAAGCTTTGAGCAATAAGTGGGTGTTCAGAAAGAAAGTTGAGTAGAAGAATTCACAGACGAGGTTCAATGCCAGACTTGTGGTGAAAGGGTTTGGTCAGAGGAAAGGTATAGACTTCGAGGAGATATTCTCACCAGTGGTGAAGATGACATCCATACGGGTGTTGCTTGGGTTGGTGGCTAGCATGGATCTGGAGATAGAACAGTTAAATGTTAAAACTTCCTTCCTCTATAGTGACCTGGAAGAAGAGATCTTCATGCACCACCAGAGAGATTCAAAGTCAAGGGCATAGAGCATATGGTGTGTAGGCTGAGGAAGAGCTTGTATGGGTTGAAACAAGCTCCACGATAATGGTACAAGAAGTTCGACTCGTTCATGTTACAACATGGGTATGACAGAACGGGTCGGACCACTGTATGTTCACGTGCAAGTTCTTAGATGGTGATTTCTTAGTTCTGCTGTTATAAGTTGATGACATGCTCATCATGGGAAAAGGCATCAAGAAGATCGACAGGCTAAAATAGGAGTTGGGCAAGTCTTTTGCGATGAAAGACTTGGGCCCGGTTAGACAGATCCTAGGAATGGAGATAACCCGTGACAGAAGCAGTAGGAAGCTTTGACTGTCATAAAAGCGATATATTGAGAAAGTCCTAAAGTGGTTCAATATGAATGCAGCAAAGCCGGTTAGTACTCCACTGAATGGTCACTTCAGATTGAGCGACAGGCAGTGTCCCAAAACAACGGCAGAGGTGGAAGAGATGCAGAAGATACCCTATGCGTCAGCTGTAGGTGTATACGCCCAGACAT
This sequence comes from Magnolia officinalis, assembly GCA_021015155.1. Classification (NCBI taxonomy): domain Eukaryota; kingdom Viridiplantae; phylum Streptophyta; class Magnoliopsida; order Magnoliales; family Magnoliaceae; genus Magnolia; species Magnolia officinalis. The sequence goes on along the minus strand of JAJHSJ010000001.1, from coordinate 25,351,144 downwards.
AGCATATGCGGTTGGTGTTGTCAGCCGGTATCTTGCCAATCCTGAAAAAGAATATTGGGCAGCGGTTAAGTGGATACTGCGGTATCTAAGAGGCTCATTTAGGTTAAGCCTATGCTATGGTGACAGAAAACCTGTGTTAGAGGGTTACACAGATGCAGATATGGCAGGCGACATAGACTCTAGGAAATCTACATCGGGGTTCATGTTCACGTTTGCAGGGGGCTGCGGTTTCTTGGCAGAGCAAGCTATAGAAGGTCGTAGCATTATTGACGACAGAGGCCGAGTACATTGCAGTCACAGAGGCATGTAAAGAGATGCTTTGGATGAAGAGATTCTTACAGGAACTTATCCTAAAGCAAGAGCAGCACGTGGTCTATTGCGATAGTCAGAGTGCTATACACTTGAGCAAGAATCTAAGTCAGCATTCCTAGTCAAAGCACATAGAGATTCGGTATCACTAGATCAAGGATACTTTGGAACAGAAGGTGTTACAACTTGAGAAAGTCTACACGGACGATAATGGGTCAGATATGATGACCAAGGCTTTGCTCAAGGGCAAGTTTGAGGTTTGTAGAATCCAGGCTAGCTTGAAGAAGATACATCCCTCCTGAGTAGGAAAGGGAGAGATTTGATGGGGTTTTTCTCCTCAGTTCAGAGGAGAGACGGTGCAGCGGGTGCAAAATTAGAGTAATTCACCACGTTGCACGACCGGTCGTGGGAAGTGCTCGACCGGTCGTGGGTGGTGCTCGACCGGTCGTGGGTTTAGCCCTGACATGACTCAAAGTCCAGCGACTTTGGGTAATTTTACTCCGGGGGTCTCGATTGGTTGTAGGAGGTGCTCGACCGGTCGTGACTCCACTCGACCGGTCGTGGTTACGAAGATTCATTCCACGATTTTGTGTGGATTTTGTTTCGCAAGTCCTTTCGCAACTGGGATGCAGAAATGAGTTTCCTAAAACTATAAATAGGGGTTCCTAGGGTTTTTCTATATATATGAAAAACACAAGAGGGCTATCAAGGTGTGAGAGAAAGAGAGAAAAAGAGAGAGGAAGCTTGTAAAAGGGAGGTTATGCTCGTGGAGGTTATCTACTGTACAATTTATATCTCAGCGCTTCTACGTCCTCATAATCAGTGAGATTTATCTGTTTTTCCTTTTATTCTCTAATTGTTTATCCAGTCCTGCATGAATGAATACAGTTGTAACCTTTTACTTCATAGTGGATTGTTGATCTGGACGTGGTCCCGTGATTTTTACCTCTTTGAGGGTTTTCCACGTAAAAATCTCTCGTGTAGTGAGTGGTTTATGCTTTGATTTATTTCATTGCTATATTATTCCGTAATTCTGGTTTGTTTCGGGAGGCTAGATCTTAAGGTTTTATGCATGGCCCCCAACAGCTAATTCGGTTAGTGTACAGCCCCACCCCTATGTACAGTAGAAATGGAGATAAGAATAATTTTAATAGAAAAAAAAGGGGTTGTTTATGGTGCACGGTCTCCGACACCACCTCACCGGATTCAACGTACATACGGTGTACATAAGCACATCTAAGTTAGTCCAGTGCAGTCTCATTCTATGGTAGCTTTTTATTTATTTATTTTCAGAAAGCGTTGTCTCTATCTTCATATAAACAGTGGTAAGCAGCTAGCCTAAACATTCGGGTTAACCCTGTTGAAAACAGCAAACCCAAACAACCGTTTCCAACAACAACCGGTGACCATTGAACTCCCCATGCATAACAGTTGAAGCTCTAAAGGAGCTGTTTCGGAAGATGAATGGCCAAATGTCAGTTTCTAGGAATATTAAATAATGGAAGAGTCTAGTGAGGGTATTGTAGTCATTTCACAGTTGTTGCAAAAGCCTATAAAAGGCACATTGTATGTCCGATTACAGTAACAGTGCAGCAAGTGAAAAGCAAGTAAAATTATTTTTATATATTTGTGTGTTCGGTTCTAAGGCTTTGTAAAGCCAAGAGAATTTCTGGCTAGTACAGCCAACAAACCCCAGCAACCAAAAAAGTTAGGGCTCGCCTGTCATATCTTAAAAAAAAAAAAAAAAATCAAACCTCAAGGCACTAAGCTAGGCCTCTAGCCTCCCTGATGCTCCCCAGCCCCACCTGATAAAGAAACAACTTGTCATGGATGGTTTGGGGAAGATCTGACAGTAAATGAAAGACCCTACTAGGGCTCGCCTGATTCCACAGACTAGAGTCCCCACTACGCACTAGCCACCTGACATGGCTAATGGACATGGAAGAGCTTAACGATACCTTTCAGAAGGGGGATTTTGCATTTCCTCGGCTCCCAGCTTCACTGCGGTGTAGTTAGCCTTATGTTTGGCTCGACAGAATGAGGTCTATTTACTCTTCCGTCTTCATATCTAACAGACCAGACCAATTCTAAACGGAGGGCTTTCATTACTTCAACTGGCCTTTATTGGATTCGAATCCGTGCATCCTAATCATGGAGATTGCAATATGAGAGGAGCTTACCCGCATCAGCCAGGATTCTGGGTTGCGATATACGCTTGCTTTAGGTTCTGATGGTCTTGATCACTTTCACCTTCGATCGGGCCTTTTCTGGTCCATCTTGGCCATGAAAGTGTCCCCGACCGCTCTACATCGGAATATCCTTGCCATGAAATCTCTGGTCTTACAATTGAATGTGTATTACTCGTGCATTTCTTTCTTGCTATTCATTTGCATGCCAACAATAGAAAAGTAATTAGATCACTTGACTCCTCGTCGATCCTGATGGGGCCATCAGATCAACAGTTTTGATAAACCATGTGTCTCACATATATAAACTTGGTGCATAGCAGGGAACCCGACCTGTGCTATTCATTAAATAAAAAATGCTCCAGCGCCCTCACGACACCGTAAATTACCGTGCTCCCAGTTGTATTTGGATAACTTTGATAGTCCAACAAGTCCATCTAAACCGTTCATTAAGCCTAAAACATGCTTCAAGGGCTACCATATATTAGCAAAACTTCTTGGATGGTCAAATCCATCTTCCTTGGGCCATCTTTTGTAGCCATCTCATGGATAGGATTGTTATGCTTGTCTATTAGAAGTGATTCTTTAGAATCATGAACAATCCATGATGGGAGCTATCAAATAGATGGATTGCATTGTTGCTTAGCCCTATGTTTGTACAAATGATCATGACTGTCCATATTAAAGGCCATTGAGCCGTTTATTTTGTAGAAAATTCTCAATCGTTCCTTACCAACTATCTACAAATTTAGGACAAATTTACCCTCTTTTAGTGAATTTTTTGAAGCCTAATGGCCTAGGCAAAAATATCCAAAGCTGCCATCATTAGAGATGATAGAGATTGTCTCACATATGGATATAATAATCATTTTAGAGAAGGAAGAGCTGTTTCTGGTGCACTGCACATTCTCTCAAGATGCGGATCGAGTATTCCCCTATCACCAGTGACATTCCTGATTACCTGATGTAAGCACGATTTGATTGGACGCGGATTCCGTCCTTCCCCTGTTACCGTCCGGGCAGGGCTCTGTGGGGCCCACCATGATGTAAGTGTTTTATCCATGCTGTTAATAGCTTTTCTCATATCATTTTAAAGTATGATCATAAAAATGAAGCAGGTCCACAGCTTCAGTGGACTACACCAAAGGAAGCTGCAGTGATAATAACACTCACCATTGAAACCTTTCTAAGGGTCATCGTAATGTTATTTTACCATCCAACCTATTCATAACGTCATGTAGACGTGGATGAGGTGAAAAAACAAATATCAGCTTGATCCGAAGCTTCTCCAACTCCCAAGAAGTTTTTAATGGTGTACGTTCAGATCCCACTTTGTGGTCCACTTAAAACCATTTACCTGCCTCAGTTTTTTGGTACATACGTTAAAATGATATGAGAAAAACGACGAATAGCGTGGATAAAACGGTTACATCATGGTGGGCCCCATAGAGGCCGACCCAGATGGATTACCATCCGAGCGGGGCTAGGACGCAATCCATGTCTGATTTGATTGAGCCTCCTGACTAGAGCTGAGCATCGGATCGAGTCGGATCAGATTGAGTCCAACTTGACTAGGTCCGAAAATTATATGGCCTGACTCGAACTCGATTCGATCCGGGACTGAGTCTAGGTCATCTGACTCGATCCGATCTGGACCACTGCTTGCCTAATCCGATCCGAGTCCGACTCGGTCAGGGAAATTGAGTCGGATCGGATTGGGTACGGTTCGAATCGGTCCTGATCTTATTTTTTTATTTTTTGAAAAATTATAAATAAAAATGGTGGACCACCGCTCCAAAATAGTCCAAAATATAAGCTAAAATTAAAAAAATATAAATAAATAAAAATGAAACCTATGTACCTACCTGATGAATGGAGATGATCAACAATGATGATGAGTGGGCCGGATCAAGATGGTTGGGTGCGGCGCTCGTTCGGGTATAGACAAATGAAAGTAGCCGGATCGGGATGACTGCTCATTCGGGTAGAGAAAGAGAGAGGGAGAGATTTTAGGGAGAGATTTGAGGCAGGGATTTTAGGGATTTTGGGGATTTGAGGGAGGGATTTAGGGTTCGGTCGTTCGGGTGCGAGTGGTGCTGGGTAGGGTAAAAAGTAAAAGAGATAAAAAAAAAAAAAAAAAAAAGTGTGTGTGTACACACACACACACTTGATAATAGATCCGAATCGGGTCGGATTGGATCAAATCGATCCATTCAGATCGGGTTTCGAATCGGATCGGTCCGGATTGACCACGATTCAAACTCGATCTGAAAAACTGTCGGATCTAAATGGCCCTACTCGATCCGCACCGATCGAGGCCGTCGGTTCGTTTCAGATCGGGTCGGACCCACGGGATCGGGTCAGACATGCCCAGCTTTACTCCTGACATGAGGTTGCCCAATCAAATCCCATAACATAAAGTCACCGAAATACTGAGTAGCATAGTAAACAATGCCTACATTGGTACGTTGGTACTGTCTGCTACTGGAAAAGCTATGTGGGCCCACCATGATGTATGCATTTTATCAACTTTATCCTTCCATTTTTTTCAGCCCATTTAAATTCGTAAGCCCAAAAATGAGGCAAATCAAAATCTTAGATGGACCACACCACAAGAAACAGTTGTGATTGAACACCCACCATTAAAAATTTCATTAGGCCCATTGTAATGTTTATTTGCCATCCAACCTATTAATTAGGTCACACAGACTTAGACGGAGATAAAATACACATCAGCTTCATCCAAAACTTACGTAGCCCCAAGTGAATTTTTAATGGTGATGGTTCACCGTCGGGGTGTGGTCCACCTTAGATTTGGATCTCATTTTTTGGGGCACGGCTTGGGTGAATCCCTTACTGTGGGACCCACTATGATGTATGTGCTTTACATCCACACTGTCCATCCATTTTGACAGCTTATTTTAGTGCATGATCCCCAAAATACCAAGAATATTCAAATCTTAGGTGGGCCACACCACGGGAAAGAAGTGATTAAATACCCACCGTTAAAAACTTCTCGGTGGCCACCATAGCCACAATTATACTTATTTCCCATCCAACCTATTGATAAGGTCACAGACTTGGATGAAGGGACCACGAAAATATCAACTTGATCCAAAACTTCTGTGGCTCATAAAAAGTTTTTAATGGTCAATCACCACTGTGTCCTGTTCTGTGGTTCACCTGAGCTGTCAAAACAGATGGATAGTGTGGATGTAAGGTACATACATCATGTTAGGCCTCCACAAGGCTCCACCGACCATAGTGGATCTCGGGTTCCACCGTAGCCCCATTTTTTGGCTTATATCTAAAATTATCTTAAAAAATGTATGGACAGCCTGAATAAAACACACAATAAGCCTAGAATACTTTTCAAGGGCTACCATGTATTATAAGTGAGTCTGCTTGATTGATCAACTCCATCTTATTTGAGTAATTTTTTTTATAGCTGTAGGGACTCATGGATAGGATTGTTGTGATTGTCTAACAGAAGCGATTCTTTAGAATCTAAAGCAATTTATGACGAGCGATCAAAATAGATAGATGGCATTATTGGTTAGACTTATTTTTGTCTGATATTTCCATGCTAGCCTGTGAAATTTTTGTTGAATGTTATTGACGGTCGAGACCAATCGAATGAACTGTTTAAGTTTCCCAAGCAACCAGGAGAACTAACCCTTACAGTTGTGTGAGACATCTTGAGCATCTCTATTTGAGTGATAGTCTGCTTGAAGGCATTATAAGAAATTCCAGCGCCGTGCTTCTAGTTGGTCCAACCATAATTTTTATGTTAGAACTACAGCTTCCATCAAAATTTTCAGATAATTTTAGTAACGGGGATTGAACAAACTAAAGCTCAACTGGATCACACCATATAAAGTAACGGGGATTGAACAAACTACTGTTGAAACTTTCGTAGGGCCAACCATGAGGCTCATTTACCATCTTCCTTATTCGTGAGATCACACATAGTTGCATATGTTAAAATACAAATATCAGCTTGATGAAAGCCTTCTCCGGCCTCAATAAATGTTGAAGTGTAGCATTAATTCCCACTGTGTTTTCGGTGTGTCTACTTTAGCTTTGGATCTGCATTGCTTTTTCGTTGATATCCTAAAATGATTGGAAAAAATTGGATGGACAGTGTGAATCTAATGAATACATTATCTTGGGCCCACATAAATTGTTGAGAAAAGTCTTAAATCTAAGGTTTTGAGGTCGTTCGACCGGTCGTGGGAAGCTTCGACTGGTCGTAGGAGACGCTCGACCGGTCGTAGGTTCGAGCCCTTGTATGACTCAAAGTCCAGCAAGCTTTTTGCTATTTTTTACTGTAGCCAGGACTGGTCGTAGGACAGCTACGACTGGTCGAAGGTGGGCTACGACCAGTCGTAGGAGAGCTACGACTAGTCGAAGGTTACGCAGTTTGTTCCGCGATTTTGCGCGAAACTGCGGATTTGAGTCCTTTCGCAACTGGGATGCGGAAGGGAAGTTTCCTAAACTATAAATAGGTATTCCTAGGGTTTTTCTAGAAAGTGTGATGAATGCTAAGGCTTTCTAAAAGGGTTCCAGGGTTTCTAAAGGGTGTAGCAAGGGTGAGATTCGAGGTTGTTCGAATCGGGTAAGTCTTTTCTCTTTGTAATTGATGCTTTCATAGTGGTGATCTGTCGCTTTGTGCCGTGGTTTTTTCCCGCAAGGGTTTTCCACATTAAATCTGTGTGTTCTCTTTTCTTGTGTGTGCTTGGTGCCATTGGATTACCATCCTAGATCTAGATCTGTGTGATTCCGTAGGCCAAAAATCCCAACAAGTGGTATCAGAGCAATCGGTTGGGACACAGATCTGAATCTGAGGGATTAGTAATAATGGCGAGCGCCAGGAATGAGATTGAGAAGTACTCAGGGAAAAATAATTTTGAGTTATGGAAGATCAAGATGATGAGTTCCTTAATCAAGCAAGGCGAAGATAGTGCTCTTGAGGAGCGGAAGTCCACCATGAAAGATGATGATTGGAATACTCTTGATAAGAAAGCCTTATCATCGATCCGTTTATGTCTTACGGATGAGGTTCTCTACAACATCATGAGGGAGAAAACTGCGGCTAATTTATGGGCGAAGTTGGAGGATGTTTATGCGAAGAAATCCTCTGAAAATCATCTGCACTTGAAGCGGCAGTGGTATAACTTCAAGATGGCAGAGGGTGGAGATCTGGAGGCTCACATCAGCAACTTTAATAAATTGGTTTGCAAATTGCTGGATATGGAGGAAGTGATGAAAGATGAAGAACAAGCATGTATGTTGCTGAATTCTCTCCCGGCGTCCTATGAGTCATTCAAGGACACTATGTGCAGCATGAATAAAACTCTGAGTGTCGACACTGTTATCTCAGCCCTTCAAGGGAAGGCTATGAGACAGCTAGACAGCAACATAGGGATATCTTCTGATGCACTGTTTACAGTGGGTAGGAATTCTGAACACGGTACAGGTTCTTCAGGTTCTAGATCCAAATCCAAGGGCAAGGGCAAAGGAAAGGTAAAGTGCTGGAATTGTGGGAAGGAAGGACATGTGAAAAGGGACTGTGAAAATCCTAAATCTAAGAGGGAAGATTCTGAGGCTTCATGCAGGGAGGCTAACACTCTCACGTCAGATGAATCGAGTGGATGTGATGGCGATGTTTTGTCTGTGTCTTCGCTCAGACGGTCATACGATGATCGTAAGGACGAGTGGATGCTAGACACAGGGGCATCTTTTCACATGACTCCTCATCGGAGTTGGTTCACCAGCTATAGAGAGTGCGATGGTGGACAGGTATTTATGGGCAATAACATTGCCTGTAATGTTGTGGGTATTGGTACGGTACGCATTAGGATGTTTGATGGGGTGGAGCGTACCTTGACTGATGTCAGGCACGTTCCTGATTTGAAACAGAATCTGATTTCTCTTGGTGTGCTTGAGGCAAAGGGATGCAAGTACACAGGTATTGATGGTACTCTTAAGGTATCCAAGGGGGCACGGGTAGTCATGAAAGCGCAACGACTCGATCATGTTTACAGGTTGATCGGGAGCACTTCAAAAGGTGGAGCTACAGTGGATGTAGCGGATTCCACCTCTGCACGTGTGTGGCATGATGGGCATGGCCACATGAGCGGGCAGGGCAGGAAGGCTGAGACGTGCGGACAGGGATACAGAGCAGGTGGAGTAGCCACCTGTGAGAAGAACCACATGGCATGATTGCAGGATATCGGCAAGGTACATGGACGACTCCAATATTGCAGGGGATTCATCTTTTATTCTGATGGCTCTAGGTGAGCCTGGTGCTGAGAAGTGGAAGGTGACTATGGGCGATGTGATGGATTCGTTGTACCAGACCGACATATGGGAGCTGGTAGAGCTTCCAGTGGGCCGGTGAGCGGTTGGATGCAGGTGGATCTTCAGGAGGATACGACATAGATACAGGGCAAGGTTGGTAGCGAAGGGTTATGCTCAGAGAGAAGGGATCGGCTTCTCAGAGATATTCGTGCCGACGGTATAGCAGGTATCTATCAGATCCGTGATTGGCGCTGGTTGGCCAATGTGATCTTGAGCTATGATGTGAAGCAGAGATAAGAGAAGAGGTCAAGGAGTTACACGGTTGAAGATTGAAGACTTGGTGGAGATTGTTGAGAAAAGTCTTAAATCTAAGGTTTTGAGGTCGTTCGACCGGTCGTGGAAAGCTTCGACTGGTCGTAGGAGATGCTCGACCGGTCGTAGGTTCGAGCCCTTGTACGACTCAAAGTCCAGCAAGTTTTTTGCTATTTTTTACTGTAGCCAGGACTGGTCGTAGGACAGCTACGACTGGTCGAAGGTGGACTACGACCAGTCGTAGGAGGGTTACGACTAGTCGAAGGTTACGCAGTTTGTTCCGTGATTTTGCGCGAAACTGCGGATTTGAGTCCTTTCGCAACTGGGATGCGGAAGGGAAGTTTCCTAAACTATAAATAGGTATTCCTAGGGTTTTTCTAGAAAGTGTGATGAATGCTAAGGCTTTCTAAAAGGGTTCCAGGGTTTCTAAAGGGTGTAGCAAGGGTGAGATTCGAGGTTGTTCAAATCGGGTAAGTCCTTTCTCTTTGTAATTGATGCTTTCATAGTGGTGATCTGTCGCTTTGTGCCGTGGTTTTTTCCCGCAAGGGTTTTCCACATTAAATCTGTGTGTTCACTTTCTTGTGTGTGCTTGGTGCCATTGGATTACCATCCTAGATCTAGATCTGTGTGATTCCGCAGGCCAAAAATCCCAACATAAATTTCACAACGTTGCTTGATGTGTGGTGCAAGGGAGTGGATTAGATGAGACCCAGCCTCACCCAAGAGGGTGCAGCCCTTACCGTCTGTTCTTTATCCACTCTATCCATCCATTTTTACAGATCATTTTAGAGCATTATAACAAAAATTAAGAAGTTCCAATTATCAAGTGGACCATACTCTACGAAACGGTGGTAATTGAACACCCTCTTGGGTGTAATCGCCAATGTACTCCAATTATCAAGTGGACCATACCTACCATTAAAAACTTTTCAGCGCTCACTTAAATGTCTCCATAGTTTTTATTTGCAATCCAATTTGCACCACGGGAGTGCTCACTTTAATGCCACCAGTTTTTATTATTTTTTTGTACTTGTGTTTTCATCATTTGTATGTACTTCTATTTTAGTTGTGTTATACGAGTTTAACCAAGTCATGTTAGATAGTCCCCTTTCTTTCAAGAAAGATCAAATGGAGTACATTGGCGATTACATAGCAAAATAATAATAATAAGTTCACATAAGCATATCAGCTAGATCTAAAACTTTTATGGCCCATTAATGGTCACTCGCCACTTTTCTTATGTTATGGTCTATCTGATAAATGGATGCCTTCATTTTTTGCATAATGCCCTAAAATGATATGGAAAGAGGGATGGATTTTTTATTTTTTATTTTTATTTTTACCATCTCATCCATCCCTCATCCACGGAAAGAGGGATGGATGAGATGGATACAGAATATACATGTCAAGGTTGGTACCATGATAAGGGCTGCACTCTCTCGTGGGCCCGGGTTTCACCAAATCCGCTGTATTATATCCACTGTTAATCCATTTGTCCGTATCAATTTAGAGCATGAGCCTAAAAACAAAACACATCCAAAGTTCAAATGGACTACACCACATAAACCAGTGGAGAGTAAACAAGCTACCGTTGAAACCTTCTTAGGGAGGTTTATTTTCTATCTAAACCTTCCAAATGAATTAACATTGAACTCCTCAATTGCATTAATTGAGAGCTCATTTCCACCCATTTTCTTTTTCCCTCCACAGACATGGAGTGCATCAGTCAAATCATCAACATCATATCTGGATGGTGGGATCCGATCGCTCGTCCCATCATTGAGCTTGAAGACAACTTCAGCTCCCTAAAGGAAGCAATGGAAGAATTGAAATGCGTGAGGAATGACGTGAAGACAAGGGTGGATGTTGCAGAGCGGGAGCTTCTCAAATGCAAGGAAGAAGTTCAATTATGGCTAAAAAAGGTAGAAGAAGCCGAAGGAGAAGTGAATGCAATGGAAGAAACTTTCAAGCAAATGATGAGGTGTCTTTGGAATTTCCATCCAAATTGTTGGTCGGCCTACAAGCTTAGCAAGTGGGCGGAGAAGAAGCTGAAAGATGTAGCTGTGCTGAAGAGCAAAGGTGATTCCTTCACAGAGGTGGCGAACAAGCAGCTTCCCGATGCTGTTGAAGACAAGCCTCTTACATTAGCTGTGGGCAGGGACTTGGTGTTGGAGAAGGTTCTAAACTGGATTGGCCAAGGCAAAGTGGGAACTATTGGAATATATGGAATGGGGGGTGTGGGGAAAACAACACTCCTGAATGATATCAATAACCAATTCCTTAAAAGAAATGATGATTTCTATGTTGTGATTTGGGTGGTGGTGTCTAAAGAATTAAATGTGGGAAAGATTCAGATGGATATTGGCAAGCGATTGGGCTTGCCTTGGGCAGAGAATGAAAGCTACAGCGAGACACGGGCTCATGACATTCGCAAGGTCTTGAGCAGTAAGAAATTCATTCTATTGGTGGACGATATTTGGGAATCGTTGGATCGAGATATGGTCGGAATTCCTCATCCAAGCAGCCAAAACATGAGCAAGGTCGTTTTCACTACACGATTTGAGGACGTCTGTGGACACATGGCTGCGGACAAGAAGATCAAAGTAGAATGTCTCCCAGAGCAAGAAGCAATGAATCTATTTCTACGGAATGTTGGTGAAGAGGTCATGAAATCCCATCCGGAGATACCGATCCTTGCCAATAGCGTTGCTAAAGAGTGCAAGGGTCTGCCCCTTGCGCTCATCACCATTGGGCGGGCCATGGCATGTAAGAAGACACCACAGGAATGGAAGCATGCAATATCAGTTCTGAGCACAAGCAAGCCACCATCGGAGATATCAGGTATGAATGATAAAATGCTTTTGCGCTTGAAATTCAGTTATGATAATCTCGATGGTGACACGATTAAATCGTGTTTCCTGTACTGCGCACTGTTTCCGGAGGACTACTCCATTAGCAAAGAAGAACTTATAGATTACTGGATAGGCGAAGGATTCTTAGATGGGTGGGATGATGATCTTGATGAATCCCATAACAAGGGACATGATATCATTGGAAGATTAAAGGCTGCATGCTTGTTGGAGAGTGGTTCTGATGAAAAAACAGAGGTAAAGTTGCATGACGTGATTCGTGATCTGGCATTATGGATAGCTTCTGAGTGCGGGAAGAGGAAGAAGAGGTTTTTGGTGAGAGCCGGCGTGGGACTGAGGCATGCACCAGAGGTTGAAAGGTACTGGAAGGAGGCCGAGAGGATATCTCTAATGAATAATGACATAAAAGAAGTGAGAGGGACACCTCAATGCCCCAACCTCTTAACCTTGCTGCTCCAACGGAATTGGAATTTTCGAAAATTCCACACTGATTTTTTTCAGTTCATGCCTCTTCTTAGGGTCTTGGATCTGTCAGTTTCACGTATAGTAGAGCTTCCTGCAGCGATCGGTAACTTGGCAGAGCTGCGGTATCTCAATCTATCTCGCACGAAGATTACATCATTGCCTGAAGAGATAGGAAATCTGGTGAAGCTGAAGCATTTGGAATTGGAGACTATATTTAATTTGGGCAGAATTCCTCAAGGGGTAATCTCCAGGCTTTCTGAGTTAAGAGTGCTAAAACTATTTAGAAGTTATTCAAAGTGGGAAGAAGGGAGTGAGAGATTAAAAATGAGTGAGTTGGAAGGCCTGGAACGTTTAAACCATCTTAATCTCACCTTATCAAATGTGCATGCTCTTCAAAGGTTGCTCTGCTCTAGCAAGCTACGGAACGTGACTCGGTCTCTATTACTGGACAGCTGTTATGATCTGACTATCTCCAACCAACTATCATCCCTTTTTACTGCAATGAAAAGTCTTCAAGGGCTTTATTGTTTCCGCTGCAATGGGTTGGTAGAGGTGACGATTAGTGCGGATGCGAAGAAGGATGATGATTATCCTGTTTCGAGCCTAGAATGGCTCAACCTTTCGGAACTCCCCGACTTAAATTGCATTCGGGTGGGCCGCGGATGCTTCAGAAACCTTCGCACCATAATTATTTCTTTCTGTGACAGGTTGAAGAAAATTTATGGTTTACTACAACTTGAAAGTCTTGAAACAATTGAGATAGAGGTTTGCAATGAGCTAGAAGAAGTAATAGATACGGTCATTTCAGATGATGAAGTTGGAGATATAGGGCTAATGCAACTCAAACGTATATCACTCCAGGACCTTCCAAAACTAACGAGCATCTGTAGCTATGCACTGGATTTTCCTTCCTTGGAGGAAATCGACGTCATTAATTGCCCAAAGTTGAAAAAGCTCCCTCTTTCTCTCCAGAGCGCTCACAATTCTCTAAGGATGATAAGTGGTGAGAAAGAATGGTGGGATAATTTAGAGTGGGAAGAAGATGGCATCAAGTCCCATTTTCTTCCTTTTTTCCATGAATGGTATTATTGAGTGTCATAATTGTCAAAGTAGAAATACTTTTTAATAATTATTTCTTAGTATTGTGAGATTAATTTTAGAAAGGAGACTTGAATTTTTCTTAGATTAAGTGTGCTATGTATTATTATCAGTTTAATATGTAATATATATATGTGCCATTGTACCCCATGATATTAGATTAATTTCTTATGTTGGTGATTCTACGCATGAGGTGTACCATAACTCTTGAGCATTGATTACGCCTGTTTTGTGTGTACATACAAGTGAGCTAATGTACACGCCAAGGAGCAAGTGCAATATCCATGTAGATTTCTTAGGCCTGATCTAATCGGTCAACTTATTTCAAGCCAGGATGCTTTACGCTCCCGACGCTATGTTCTGTTCAGAGGGAAGCTATCTGCTGATGCTGTTTTTGGGTTATATTTGTAGTTTTGTGTTTTTTTTTGGTGGTAAGGCGTGGCCCTATTTGTGTTGACCCACCATAGTAAAGAACGAGCAACTGCGCATTTTATTCCAAGTATGTATTTACTTTGGTCCCACTTGATGAGTGGATTGGCCTGATTCTTGTGTTAGGTATGGTGAGGCCAATTAGCTGGATAGGATGTCATACCCTCACAACATGAGGGCAACCATGCAGGACATTGGTGTCCAACTAGTTATGTTATATCTACTCAATTTAAAATGCTTTATTTGAGAAATTGACGCATGAAAAGATTTGATAAGGTCGATTACCATCTTCCCCGATTAATTAACACCTTGAATTCACAGGGTACTCTTAAATTCACAAGAGAATTTTCTTGAATCCATGAGAGAGATAATATAAATATCAGAATTCTTCCAAAATAAATAAATTTAGCATGATTAAATAACCATAAACTAAAACATAATTAAAAGTGTCCTAATCAAATAAGGAAACAAATTCTAAAAATCATGCAAATTTCCGTCATCCGTCGACCTGTCGTTGACCAGTCAAGTCGACTAAAACTAAAAATTTTGTGAATTTTGACCTGTTGACTTGATTGGTTGACCTGTCAAACAGGGCCTTCGACCTGTTGACTGGATCTGTTGACCTGTCGAAACTGGCAATAATTGTCTAGCAACAAATACGAAATTTCTTCCGGTCTTGGCAGAGTTCTTATTGAAACAGATTCTAACTGGGTGGCTAGGTGTTTATCCGGGAATTCCAAAATCTCGTGGAAATGGAAATACTGGGTGGCTAGAATCAGGGAATTATGGGGTAGGGGAACCTTCTGTATCTCTCTTATCCCTAGGGAAGTGAACGGGCTAGCAGATGGTTTGGCCAAAGCGGGGAGCAAGACGCAATCTAACAGGTTCTTCCCGGACGTCCCTCTCCTCCCTCGGTTGATAAATGGCCGTTTTCATTTGGACAAAACCGGCCTTGGCTCTATTAGGAATCTTAAAAAATCTCCGGTTGTATAGGATATGATAGGTGGGGCAGCTAAGATGTTGTTGCCCCGCCCGAAAATAGTCTAAGATTTAAAATTTTCCTTATTTATGAAGCTGGTAGGTCCTCTATTTGGGCGGCACTTTTTATTTTAAAAAAATACAAAATTTCTGGTAGAATTTTGACTTGTTGACCTAATGGGTCGATTGGTCAAACTATGCTGAATTTTGTCAATTTTTCTTTGGACTTCTTCCGGTCTATGTGTGTTAGGAACATGCTCGATCCGAGTCCTACATCAGACCCCTCTACTTGAAAAAAAACTCGTCCTCGAGTTTAGTTCATGATATGTGTTCAACTTCCTCAAGTTCTTCAACAAACTTGCTTCACAATACGTATTAAACATCGGGTGTCGACATTTATTATCCTCTTCCTTGACCCTTGTACTTTGCAGTAGGTTTCTTTGATTTCTTCTAAACATTAGCATGAATAGTTGCTACCCGAACTGACATATTCTTCACCCCGCGCAACACTTATTACAGGTAGTTTAGGCAATGGAAACAAGTCGAGTGCATGTTTAGGAAATCGGGTATACATAACCTCAAATTGGGCATGGTTAGTAGATTGATTCTTTATGTCGTTGAAGACAAACTCAGCTTGAAAAAGACGAATCTTTTGCATGGAAGACAATTCGTCAAGAAGATCGGCAAGCACAATCGTCTTGAACTCCTACAGCACTGGCTTTACATCTTTGGAATGTTCACGGACTCCACATCCACTTCCTTTTCTATTAATGCCACTACCACTCCCATCACCTCAAAGTGCTTGATGAAATTCCATTCATTTACGACAGGCTACTCCTCCACTTTAGAAGTATTGATTTGGTTCTCTGTTTCCTTAGGGGTCACACATATGTCAACGATGAATTCGGTGACCTATCACGACTCCATCTCGACCAGGTCACCTCTCACCAATTAACAATGGGATTTCTCTACATAACCCCTAGTCGATTGGCTATTTTCGCCTCTCGCCAACAAACAATATGATTTCTCTACATAACTACTCACTGATCAGCTATCCTGCTAACAATTTTAGTTTTTTAGAACAATACTTCATCATAATCACTGGAGAGGAATCGTGCGTGCAACAATTACTTCATCCGCAATCACGTGAGAATTTATGCATTTATATGTATTGTCTATGCGAGTTAAAGCTGATCCCACCAAGCCAAAGCTCCGTTGTTCAACTTGTAAGCTACAAGTTTAACCTTCTTCTATTAAGAGATTTTCATGTAGTCAAAGAAACATTCGACTTTAAGTAGCTAATTGAGAAAGTCATCGATGTGGAGTTGACTGTTAAAGATAGGAAGATCGACTTGTTGGGGGCCTTGCACAAAACCTTAGGATCTAGCCTCCCAAAACAAACCAGAATTATGGGATAATAAAGCAATGAAATAAATCAAAGCACAAACCACACGACATAAGAGATTTTTACATGGAAAACCCTCAAAGAGGTAAAAACCACGGGACCTCGTCCAGATCAACAATCCACTATGAAGTAGAACATTACAACCTTCTTCACTCACGCAGGAGTGGATAAACAATAAGAGAATAAAAGAAAAATGGGGAGATCTCACCGATCACGAGGACGTAGAAGCACTGAGATGTCAAGTGCACAATAGATCACATCTAGGAGCATAACCTTCCTTCCACAAGCTTATACCTAGGGACTTACAATACCTAGGGAACCATCTGTTCATAACCTTCATCCAAACCATTATGTTGGGGGGTCTTGGGAACCATCTGTTCATGCCGTATACCTAGGGACTTACAATACTCATAAAAGTCACCAATGTATTCACCACCATTATCAGTGCGGATGCACTTCAATGATCTACATGTCTCTTTCTCGACCATAGCATGAAACAATTTAAACACACCAAATACCTCGTCCTTAGATTTCAAAGCATAAACTCAAACCCTCCTAGATGCATCATCTAAAAAAGTGACAAAATACAATGTCCCACCCAAGATTTTTGTCCTCATAGGACCACAAACATCAGAATAAACCAAATCTAATGCATGCACTTTATTAACATGAGAAGCAATTTTAATAAATAAAACTCTATGTTGTTTCCTTGATAAACAATCAATACAGGTTTTGAGAGGTATATCTGTCACGCATGGAAGGATTCGCTTCGCTAGTACCTGAAGCCCTTTTTCACTCATGTGGCCTAGACGCCTGTGCCACATGTCAATAGTTGAATCTTCCTTTGCATCCACCCTTGCACACACTGACACTTGCCTTGTAAAGGGTGTAACACTTATTTCCTCTGGCTGCGATCAACGAATCTTTAATGAGCTTCGAACGCCCACCAGCAAACCGGCTTTCATAGCCATCATCATCCAACCTTCCCGTCGACATCAAGTTGAGGCGAAGGTCTGGGATATGCCTCACATCCCTGAGAACTAATGTGCAGCCCACATCGATTTTCACACAAATATCATCGACCCCTATGATCTTCGATATGCTAGAATTTTCCATCTTCACGGTCCCATAGTCACCTGACTTATAGCTTGTGAAGAAATTTTTGCATGGAGTTGCATGAAAAGAAGCTCCCGAGTCAATTACCAAGTCGGTGTCCTGATTCGTATCCATGAGACAAATATCATGATTTACTGAAAGAATAACTACAACGTCGCCATCTATAGTGATCGCAGTGGAGTCTGATTCATCTTCTTTCTCCTTTTCTTTTCCTTTCTTGTCGTTCTTCTTACCACGACATTCATGCTTGTAGTGGCCCTTCTTGCCACAATTTCAGCAATCAACATCCTTTTTAGTACTCGACTTGCCTCTTGATTTATATCGGGCCTTCCCGCCCTTCCTGTTCTTTCCTCTCCCCCGTTCTTGTGTCGCAAGGGCTTCTTGCTGAGTAGACCCCTGAGACTTCCTCCTTGTCTCCTCATTGAAGAGACAGCTAGTTACCTGTTCCATGGATACCTTTCCGTCCGGCGCTGAGTTACTTAGAGACACCGCCAATGTCTCCCAACTGTTAAGCAATGAACTAAGTAATAACAAAGCCTGCAATTCATCATCCAGGAGCATCTTCATAGCGGAGAGCTGGTTCACTATATTGCTGACCTCATTCATGCTCTCAACGACAGAACCACCATCTTTGAACTTGAGATTCACAAGTCATTTTATCAGGAAGACTTTATTACCGGTTGTCTTCCTCTCATATAGCCCTTCCAATTTCAGCCATAGGCTAGCGGCTAAGGTCTCCGTAGACACATGGTGGAACACAGAATCATCCAACCATTGTCTAATAAAAATCACCGCCTTCTGGTCCAATTTCTTCCAATCATCATATGTCATATCCTTTAACTTTGCTGATATGCCTTGAATTAGAGAATACAAGTCCTTGTAATAAAGCAAGTCCTCCATCTTAGCCTTCCATATGGTCCAGTTAGAACCATTGAGGCTGATCATCCTTAATGAGCTACCTTCCATAATTCAAAACCGATTCCACTCCGTTCAATGAACTTAACTCTGATACCACTTTGTTGGGGGCCTTGCACAAAACCTTAGGATCTAGCATCCTAAAACAAATCAGAATTATGGGATAATAAAGCAATGAAATAAATCAAATCACAAACCACATGACACAAGAGATTTTTATGTCCCTCAAAGCGGTAAAAACCACAAGACCTCGTCCAGATCAACAATCCACTATGAAGTAGAACGTTTCAACCTTCTTTACTCACGCAGGAGTAGATAAACAATAGGAGAATAAAAGAAAAACGGAGAGATCTCACCGATCATGAGGACGTAGAAGCGCTGAGATATCGAGTGCACAGTAGATCACCTCTATGAGCATAACCTCCATTCCACAAGCTTCTCTCTCTCTCTCTCTCTCTCTCTCTCTCTCTCTCTCTCTCTCTCTCTCTCTCACACACACACCTTTGATAGCCCTAAACCCTTTAGCAAACCCTTACAAAGCTTTAAGAAACCCACTTATATTACCTCTTGCACGCCCTAGAAAAGCCCTACGGACCCTTATTTATAGTTTAGGCAACTCCCTTTCGCACCTCTTGCGAAACCGCCTCAAATTTCCGCAGTCCGCTTAAGATCCGGACTCAAAACTGCATAAGAGCGGCACCCTCAACCGGTCGAGCACATCCCACGACTGGTCGAGCACCTCGGAAATCCAAAACCATAACTCACTGGAAAATGAGTCGAGCTAGTCCACGACTGGTCGTGCACCAGCCCTCGACCGGTCGAGTGAAGCTCACGACCAGTAGAGCCTGGGGAAAAAACCTCATCATGACTTTCATTCAGAATTCTCAAACCGTTTGATCTACTCGATTGTTGCCTCATCCGGGATGTTGGAGGATCATGACATCGATCTCCTCATCGTTGTATCCCACATCCTTAAGTGTGATTCTACGATTCATCGCTAGCACTATCCCACGATTAGCACGATTACGAATTCCAACACCTACCGAAGGTGGATCATCGCCACGAATATGGAGTTGCCTTAGGGCCTCCGTCCTGCAATCGATGGCAACATGTAGCCCTTATATGACCTACCAATTCTCCCGCTGCACCGCTTCGAAAGCCACCACTATTAAAGGATAATTCCCTGGAGCACCGTCCATGCATGGGATTGTGCTCAACCCATTGTTAGAAGCCACCGATCCAAGAGAAAGTCTCACTCTGCTACCAAACTGATATAGGGAAAGGCATGATGAGGTTGATTAACGTCTCCCTCGATCGAAAAATACATTCAATCCACAAGATAATTTTCTCGAATTTGTGAGAGAAATAATAAAATTATAAGAATTTTAATTGATAGATTCTTCCAAAATAAAAAATTTAGCATGCTTAAATAACTCTAAACAAACCCTAAAACATAATCAAAAGAGTACTAATCAAATAAGGAAACAAATTCTAAAAATCGTGAAATTTCCGTCATTCGCCGATTTGCATCGACTGGTTGAGTCAATCAGTCGAACGTGCTAAAAACTGTTCAGAGACTAAAACTAAAAATTCTATGAATTTCAAACTGTCGAACTGATTGGTCGACCTGTTGAATAGGGCCTTCGACCTGTCAACAAAATCTATTGACATGTCGAAATTGGCAAAAATTATCCAGCAATTAATCTGGAGTTTTTGGTGGAATTTTGACATGTCGACCCGATCGGTCGATTGGTCCAATTATGCTGAATTTTGTCAATTTCTCTTTGGGCCTCTTTTGATCCATGTGTTGTTAGGAACGTGCTTAATCCACATCGTACATCAAAAATAAAATGTGCTGAAAAAAACAGCAGGTTCATTCATATGGAGAAAGGAAGGATTAGCAAGACGCAGCAAGAGGAGTCACGGAGCAATTGTGTAAAGTGGAGTTATTTGATACTCTAGCAGAGTATTACCCTTGATATGCAGGCATCTATAACTTGTACACAGCATATATAAGCTTTGATCAACCTATATGTCATGTGCACTAAAACTTATGCCACATATGTGCCAGCATGGCACTATAGATCCAAGATCCAACCCATCCATCAGAGGGGCACCACTATATTGATCCCTAGACCAAGAGAAGAGACAGGTTGTCCCACTGGTCAGGTGGTCCACAGATTTCAAGACAAACGTGCACCTCTGGAAATTTTGGCTGAAGCTTTCTAACCCATCCACAATTTTCAAATATTGGACCCACATGCTGATTAGACTAGATTTTATTTTTGGAAAAATAAATATAAGGTCGGACCAACCTGAGGGATGGATTAGTTCTAGCGCCTACGTGCCATGCTGGCAGATGTGGAGCATGTGCACAAGCTTTTTTATTTACACGTGTGCATTTAATGGATATACTCAATACGAATCAGCTGGACTGAGTCACTGACCAACTCGTTTTCAAACTAAATACATGAAAAAAAAATAATAATAACCGAAGAGCCAATCTCATCTCTCAAAGCTAGTTATGTTTTATTTTGGATATTTTTATCAATTTAACTTTATTCAAAAAATTTTAATGCATTAAATATTATAATTTTAATCGTAAATTAATAATAATAATCATCATCATCATCGAATATGACAACTACAAACTCATCCAGTCTTCCGGTTGGCCCAACCTTACTAGAAATTGAGAGTTGAGCTTTCAAGTTTTTGAACTATAGTCACTCCCTACTCAACTTAGGGCTGAATGAGTCAATCAGCGTCACAAATCTTTTAACCGGGTCAGTGGGGGCCCAGGTTTGGCCCATTGGGTTTCAGAGCTGGGGTTATAGTAGAGGTAGGTGGGCCAGGTATGGGCCTAATTTTGAAGCAAATTGGTAAAAGATTTTGTCTATTGAGGCCATGCCGGAGCAGGCTTGTCCCTAAATTCAAAGGCCCAGTTATGTGATGGGCTGGGCCTGACGCTAATACTTCGGCCCGATTAATAAACGGATAGGGCCACGCTCATGATGCATCCATATCTTAGAAAGAAGGAATAGTAGGTCTCGCTCATCAACATGTATATCAATCTTTATTTTTATCTTTTGAATAAGTTTTGTTTTACACAAGATTCTTTACATCTGGAAATCATGTTTTGATTATCCAAACCATTCCTTTAGTGGGCTGCGTTCCTATATAATAGATGATTAAAAGATATATATATATATATATATATATATATATATATATATATTGTTGGGGATTTGTGTTGCGGAATCACACAGATCTAGATCTAGGATAGCAATCCAATAACACCAAGCACACACAAGAGAACATATATTTAATGTGGAAAACCCTTGCGGGAAAAAATCATGGCACAAAGCGATAGATCTCCACTATGAAAATAGAAATTACAAAGAGAGAGGACTTACCCGATTCGAACAACCTCGAATCTCACCCTTGCTACACCCTTTAGAAAGCCTTAGAAATCCCTTAGAATAGCCCTAGGGACCCCTATTTATAGTTTAGGAAACTTCCCTTTCGCATCTTTGCGAAAGGTGACACAGAAATTCGCAGTCCGCATCAAATTCGGAAACGAATCTGCGTAACCACGACCGGTCGAGCGGACTGCATGACCAGTCGAGCGGACCCCACGACCGGTCGAGCATGGCCCATGACCGGTCGAGCACCTCGGACCTAAAAACTGATGCTCGCTGGAGTTCGAGTCGAGCAGGCCAAGACTGGTCGTGCAACTCCCACGACCTGTCGAGCCAATCACTCGACCGGTCGAGCACGGTAAAAAAAATTCCAAATTTAAGACATCTGACAACAATCTCCACCATGTCTTCAATCTTCAACCGTGTAGTTTCTTGACCTCTTCTTTTATTTCTGTATTGCATCATATCTTCTCGTGCACACTCCGTCCTTCTTTTACTCCATCACCAAGCCCAGAAAAGTTACACAGAACTTGAACTTCTCTGCAGGAACGATCTAGGTGAGCATGTCTGCCAAATCAAAATCCACAAGCTCAACCACCTTTGCTCCTGTCTTCTCAAAAGAAAAGACGTAGTCTTCTTACCATCTCACCACTACCCAATATTGCTTACCGGGGTACTTGCCCACAACACTGATAGCCTGTGAAATAATCGGTCTAATCTAGACAATGACATACACTGTCAACCACATTCGAATAAGGCTCATGAGATATCCTGCTTTTCCTCATCTGTTTTGGGACATGTCCTGAGGAAAACTTGAGGAGAGATGAGTAGGGAACGCTCTCGGCCGGCTTTACCTAGCCCATCACATCCTTGATCAATACCTACCCAAGGTATTCTGCCTGAATAACCAAAGTCTACTCCTCCTTCAATCTCAATACCGAGAACCATCTTTGCAGCCCCCTGATCCTTCATCTTGAATGTCCCACTTAACCGAGTCTTCAGTACATTGATTTCAAATATGTAATAATTGGCGATCTACATGTCATTAATTCCTGACTCACCATGAAGGAATCAAACCACTGCCTAGGCGACAGGTCGAACCACGACCTCCTGCAAAGTCTTTTCTCAGCCCCTTTAACTTCAAACTGCTCTGGTTGCTACATGTAGATCTGCTCTTCACTTTTTCTTGCAGGAGTGCAAATTCCACATCCATCCTTCCAGCTCAAGATCACATTGGCTAACCAGCGCCAATCACGGATCTAATAGATACCTGTTATACCATCGGCGCGAATATTTCTGAGAAGCCGATCCCTTCTCTCTGAGTATAACCCTTCGCTACTAACCTCGCCCTGTATCTATGTTGTATCCTCCTGAAGATCGACCTGCATCCAACCGCTTTCCGACTCACTAGAAGCTCCACCAGCTCCCATATGTTGGTCTGGTACAACGAATCCATCACATCACCCATAGTCACCTTTCACTTCTCAGCACCAGGCTCACCTAGGGCCATCTGAATAGAAGATGAATCCCCTGCGATATTGGAGTTGTCCATATACCTCACCGATATCCTGCGATCATGTCGTGTGATTCTTCTCACAGGTGGCTGCTCCACCTGCTCTATATCCCTGTCCGCACGTCTCAGCCTTCCTACCTTGCCCGCTCATGTGGTCATGCCCAACATGCTACACACGTGCAGAGGTGGAATCAGCTACATCCACTGCAGCACCACCTTTTGAAGTGCTCTCGATCAACCTGTACAAGTTACCGAGTCGTTGTGCTTTCATGATTACCCGTGCCCCCTTAGATACCTTAAGAGCACCATCATTACCTGTGTACTTACATTCTTTTGCATTGAGTACACCAAGAAAAATAAGATTCTGCTTCAAATCAGGAACGTGCCTGACATCAGTCAAGGTATGCTCTACCCCATAAACATCATGATACGTATCGTACCAACAACCACAACATTACAGGCAAGGCCATTGCCTATAAACACCTGTCCACCATCGCACTCCCTGTAGTTGGCGAACCAACTCCGATGAGGAGTCATGTGAAAAGATGCCCCTGTATCTAGCATCTACTCGTCCTTGCGATCATCGTATGACCGCCTGATAGTAAACACAGACAAAACATTACCATCACATCCACTCGATCCATCAAACGTGGCAGCATTGACCTCCCTATATGAAGCCTCAGAATCTTCTCTCTTCGATTTAGGATTTTCACAATCCTTCTTCACATGTCCTTCCTTCCCACAGTTCTAGCACTTTACCTTTCCTTTGCCCTTGCCCTTGGATTTGGATCTAGAACCTGAAGAACATGTACTTTGTTCAGAATTCCTATCCCTTATAACCAGTGCATCAGAAGATATCCACATGTCGACGTTAAGCTTTCTCATAGCCTTCCCTTGAAGAGCCGAGATAACAGTGTCGACACTCAGGGTTTTATTCGTGTTGTACATAGTGTCCTTGAATGCCTCATAAGACACCGGAAGAGAATTCAACAACATACATGCCTGTTCTTCATCTTTCATTACTTCCTCCATATCCAGCAATTTGCAAACTAATTTAATAAAGTTACTGATGTGATCCTCCAGATCTCCACCTTCTACCATCTTGAAGTTATACCACTGCCGCTTCAAGTCCAGGCGATTTTCAGAGGATTTTTTTTGCATAAACATCCTCTAACTTCGCCCATAACTTAGCCGCAGTTTTCTCCCTCATGACGTTGTAGAGAACCTCATCCGTGAGATATAAATGGATCGATGATAAAGCCTTCTTATTAAGAGTATTCCACTCATCATCAGTCATAGTAGACTTCCGCTCCTCAAGAGCATCATCTTCGCCTTGCTTGATTAAGGAACTCATCATCTTGATCTTCCATAACTCAAAATTATTTTTCCCTGAGTACTTCTCAATCTCATACCTAGTGCTTCCCATTATTATTAATCCCTCATATTCAGATCTGTGCCCCAACGATTGCTTTAATACCACTTGTTGGGGATTTATGCTGCGGAATCACACAGATCTAGATCTAGGATAGCAATCCAATAATACCAAGCACACACAAGAGAACACAGATTTAACGTGAAAAACCCTTGCGGGAAAAAACCACGGCACAAAGTGACAGATCTCCACTATGAAAATAGAAATTACAAAGAGAGATGACTTACCCGATTTGAACAAAAATCTCACCCTTGCTACACCCTTTAGAAAGCCTTAGAAATCCCTTAGAATAGCCCTAGGGACCCCTATTTATAGTTTAGGAAACTTCCCTTTCGCACCCTTGCGAAAGGAGACATAGAAATCCGCAGTACGCATCAAATTCAGAAACGAATCTATATAACCATGACAGGTCGAGTAGATTGTACGACTGGTCGAGCGGACCCCACGACCGGTTGAGCATGGCCCATGACCGGTCGAGCACCTCGGACCCAAAAACTGATGCTCACTGGAGTTCGAGTCGAGCAGGCGACGACTGGTCGTGCAACTCCACGACCAGTCGAGCACGGTAAAAAAAAATTTAGATTTAAGACATCTGACAACATATATATATATATATATATATATATATATATATATATATATGGAAAAGGTACTATGCGCTCGAGCTGATGGGAACGTCCCATGAGGTCGAGCTGTGTGGGCCCCATGCACCATGATGCATTTCGAACATCTACCCCATCAGTCAGATGCACCATTCCATCGTGGGCCTAGGTCTCAAAAATCAAGTCAATTCGTGACTTTTGTGGGCCACACCACATACAGAAGTTGAGAGGGGCCGTTCACCATTAAAACATTCATAATCATTTTTTAGGCCCACCGAGATGCGGTTTGCAAATCCAGTCCATCCATTATGTGTGTCCCACTTGGATGAGGGTTTAGACCAAGTTTCAGCAGCATTCAAAACTCAGGTGGGCCCCACCAAGTGCTTTTATATGTTTTTGGCATGTCTTCACTTGTTTTTAGATGGTATGGCCCACCTGAGTTCCGTATACGGCTGATTTTTGGGATATCCCATAATTTAAAGGGGACCCATCAAATGCACGGTGTTGATGGTCGACACGCATCACGGTGGGGCCCACACAGCTCGACCTCATGGGACGTTATCATGAGGTCGAGCGCATAGTACCTTTTCCCATATATATATATATATATATATATATATATATATATATATATATATATATATATATATATATATATATACCCACATCAATGGAAGAAAGGTCTGATGCTGAATTTTTAGGATCTTCCATTATGGGATATCTTAGGGCACCCTCATCTGCAATGGACCTAATGCAAAGCAGCAGCTGCCGCATTAAATGGGAGGCTAACTGTTATTTCAATGCACAAAAATTATTAACAATAAATAAAGATGTATAAATATTAACAGAGGTTAATGACAGATTTTGGGATGAGAAATAAATAGAATATAATAGAAGGAAAGCTCATGTATCAAAGAACGAATGAAATGATAAGAAGAATAGTGTCAACAAACTCAATAGAAGCATGGATTTATATCGCTTTCCTAAAAACTATCAGCATCCATTTGATGATCTAGATGACCGATTCAAATCTCCTGCAAAAAAATAAATAAATAAATAAATAAATAAATAATAATACTTTTGGGATACAACTACCAATTGGCTAGGAATGGCCGACTCAAACGCGAAGTGATTGATGCTCAAAGTACATCCACTTTTTTTTTTATAAAAGGGAAAAATATTGGGAAATTTTTAAGGAAAAAAGAGAAAGACCTCTTTTGGAAAAGATAATATAGCGGTTAATGGTCTAATAAAGAAATGCCACATATTGTAGCAATAGACTTGATCAAATAAAAGAAAAGAAAAAACAACGGAAAAGAAAATGAATCACGTATACTTAAGCCAAGCATAAGCCAGGCTCGTCCGCATGACACGATGTAGCAAGCGCACGCCTATGTGTATGATCCATGGCAAACCATTCTCAAGAGCTCAAAATAAAATTATCATATGCTCCTATATATAAAGGAGAAATAATTTTCGTATCTCTCCAATGCGGGACTTGTTAAAATGTGAAGCCACATCTGGGACTGCCTTCGACTGGTCATGAGCCATGCTCGATTGGTCGTAGCGTCCGGCTCGACTGGTCGTGGATTGATTCGACTCAAAGTCCAGCGAGCATCATTTTTTTGATCCCAAGGTGCTCGACCGGTCGTGGTCCATTCACGACCGGTCGTAGGGATGGCTCGACCGGTCGTAGTTACGCAGATTCGTTCTGCGATTTTGCGTGGATTTCGTGTCGCAAGTCCTTTCACAACTTGGATGCGGAAAGAGGAGTTGCCTAAACTATATATAGGTGTTCCTAGGGTTTTTCTAGGTGTATTGGAATATTGGGGAAATAATTCTAAGGTGTGGGAAAAGGGTTTTCTATGTTCTTCCAAGGGAGAGGTTAATATATTGCCTTGTAATCTTTGTTATTCATAGTGGAAGTTTGCATCCATGGTTTTTTACCCTAGTTTGGGGTTTTTCCACGTATATCTTGTCTTGTGGTTTGTTTGGATTGCTTTAATCTGTTTCTAGTTTATATTTCTTCCTATTTATAGTTTGTGGGTGAGGCCTAAGATTGGATCTAGGTTCACTGCGTTGTTGGCGTGCTGCGCAACAACTAGTATCAGAGCTATTAGTTTAGTTCTATTGGGAGCGATGACAGAAGAAGGGAAAACTAGAATTGAGAAGTTTGATGGTTCAAACTTTACCTTCTGGAAGATGCAGATGGAGGATTATTTGTATCAGAAAGACCTCTATATTCCTCTAGGAGGAAAAGAGAAGACACCAGAAAAGATAACAGATGATGAATGATTTTTACTGGATATGAAGCTTTAGGAACGATCCGACTCTCTTTGTCTAAGAGCGTCACCTTCAATATATCCAAGATGAAAACTAAAAAAGAATTAATGGAAGCCCTAACCACCATGTATGAAAAACCCTCTGTATCCAACAAGGTTCATCTTATGAAACAACTATCAACATAAAGATGTCAGATGGTGGGAGCGTAGCTAAACATCTAAACGAGTTCAATACAGTCACGAGCCAGTTGGAATCCGTTGGCATTGCTTTTGAGAATGAGGTCAAGGCGTTATTGATCTTATCCAGTTTGTCAGACAGTTGGGATGGTTTAGTGATTGCTGTGAGCAATTCTTCAAGGTCGACAAAACTGAAATTTGATGATGTGGCCGGTCTAATTCTCAGTGAAGAATCTAGAAGAAAGGCATCAGGAGTTTCAGGGGATTCAGGGAATGCTTTAAACGTTGAAGGAAGAAGAAGATTGCTGAACAAAGGAGGCAATAAACACGGGCGTTTTAAGTCGAGGAAGAAGTCCAAGGGACCAAAAGACAAAGACGGGTGTTGGCATTGTGGCAAAAAGGGGCACATGAAACGTAATTGCAGGGCGCTCAAGAAACAAGAAGAAAACTTTCAAGGCGAGAAGGATTCAGTGAATCTATTTGAGAAGAGTGACACAGAGACGTTGATCTTGTCTCTTGATGCGAGGAATGAGTCTTGGGTTATAGACTCGAGTGCTTCGTTTCATGCCACTTCGTGTAAGAAAGTTTTGCGTGATTATGTATCAGGTGACTTTGGGAGAGTCTACTTAGGTGATGATGAGCCGTGCAGTATTGTTGGAAAGGGAGGCGTTCATGTAAATCACAAAGACGGAATGGTCTTGAAATTAAAGGATGTCAGACATGTACCGAGTTTGAAACCTAACTTGATCTCTATGGGGCAGTTGGCCGATACCGGTTATGTGACTACATTCACCAGTGATTTCTGGAAGATCACAAAAGGTGCATTGGTGATATCTCGAGGAAAAAAAGAAGGTACTTTGTACGTGACTTCAGGATTGTATAGTTCACTCGCAGTCGCATCAACTGGAGTAAATGGGCAGTTATGGCATCAGAGGTTGGGACATATGAGTGAGAAAGGGATGAAAGTGTTATTGTCGAAAGGAAAGCTACCAGGGCTGAAGTCTATTGACTTGGAATTCTGCGAGGATTGCGTGTATGGCAAGCAGAAGAGGGTAAGCTTCAAGAAGACGGGACGCGCTCCAAAGACGCATCTATTGGAGCTTGTACACACTGATGTGTGGGGACCGGCACATGTATTATCTCTTGGTAGCTCACGTTATTTTGTTACTTTTATTGATGATGCTAGTAGAAAACTGTGGGTCTATTTCTTAAAGCATAAATCTAATGTATTTGATGTATTTAAGAAGTGGAAAGTTATGGTAGAAAACGAGACAAGTAAAACAGTAAAATGTCTCAGATCTGATAATGGGGGAGAGTACTGTGATAAAAGATTTGAGGAGTATTTTGCAGCAAATGGAATCAAACATCAGAAAATGATTCCAGGGACACCGCAACAGAATGGTGTGGCTGAGCGCATTAACAGGACCATCCTTGTGCGCGCCATGAGCATGAGGTTACATGCAGGGTTGCCCAAGAGATTTTGGGCAGATGCTGTGAATACTGCTGCATATCTCATCAATAGAAGTCCCTCAGCACCATTGGATGGTCGGCTACCAGAAGAAACGTGTACTAGGAAAGAAGTGAACTTTGCACATCTCAAAGTGTTTGGTTGCACTTCATATGTTCACATTGATGCAGAGCACAAAAACAAGCTGGATGCGAAGTCCACGAGGTGCACGTTTATAGGCTACGAGCAGCATGATTTTGGCTACAGGTTTTGGGATGTAGAAAACAGAAAAATCATCAAAAGCAAGGACGTAGTCTTCAATGAAAAAGTGATGCATAAGGACAGTGTGCAAGAAACTAAGGCCAAGGAAAATGAATTCGTAGAGGTGGAAGAGTTACCGGGCATGGGTGTTACAATGCCACAGGATGATCATGCACAGGACCATTATGAGGCAGAGACATATACACCGGTTGTGAGGAGTTCTACTCGGGAGAGGAGACCCACGGTTCGATACTCACCCTCCTTACATTATCTACTGTTGACAGATAATGGTGAACCAGAGTGTTTTGAAGAGCCATTACAGATGGATGCACGGGTTAAGTGGGAGAAGGCCATGGATGAGAAGATGGACTCTCTTAAGTCTAATCGTACATGGGAGCTAGTCACTCTACCCAAGGGTAAGAAAGCTCTTCATAACAAGTGGGTTTACAGACTGAAGGAGGAGCACGATGGTTCGAAACGGTACAAGGCCAGATTGGTTATGAAAGGGTTTCAACAAAAGGCAGGTATCGATTTCACTAAAATATTTTCACCTATGGTGAAAATGTCTACGATTCGTATGGTCTTGAGTATAATGGTTACAGAGGACTTACATCTAGAGCAGCTAGATGTTAAGACAGTCTTTCTTCATAGGGACTTTGAAGAAGAAATATATATGCATCAGCCGACAGGATACGTGACACCAGGAAAGGAGAACAAGGTGTGCAGACTGAAGAAGAGTCTATATGGCCTGAAGTAGGCCTCGATGCAATGGTACAAGAAGTTCAACAGTTTCATGTCGCGAAACGGTTACAGGAGATGTAAGACCCGTATCCTAGCCCGTACCGTTCCGTAAGCTTCTTCGGTCCTCCCGGTCGAATTTTGGCGACCCGCGATCTTTTATCGGCAGTTACGTGCCACTCCAAATTGTATCCCGTATTCTAGAGTCGGCTTGACCCGAGACTTGTACTAGTGTGACCGCGCCGTCGCCGTGGTTCCGACGCCACGTCTCGTGCGCCGAGGCGATACCCAGCCTAGGAGATGTGGGCCCGCATTCGTTTCGAGAAAACGCCGCGTGTTGCAAATACCGAGAGAATCTCTACAACATGTCAAATCAATCTCATCAATCAATCAAGTACCATATCACATCACCCCCATCACTCACACCCATCCCCAAGTATAACTACCCATCTGCAAAAGTTAACTTTCCATTACTCTACCCATCTCTCTCCCCATCACTCTATCACTCACATCACCTCTCTCTCGCTCTCTCATCTCTCTCTCGTTTCTCTCCCAAGCTCCATGGGAGCAACTCCAACGTCCCAACCTGCATGAGAGAAACATTGTGTGGCCCACTCCCTACCACCCAATCCAACCCTTCAAAGTCGATCTTGACCGTTGAATCACACCCCTTGGAGCTCTAGAACCTATAGGCGGAAGTAGAAATGAAGAAATTCGAGGTGGGTGTTTTTCTTTGTTTTGTTGTGTGGATTTGATCATTTGAGGGCCCACATGTGGTGGGACCCATCTCGATGTATGCCTTGAATCAAAGAGGTGAAAATAGTAGCGGGGTCCCTCCCCTCTCCACCATCCATCTCTCTCTCTCTCTCTCTCTCTCTCTCTCTCTCTCTCTCTCTCTCTTTTCTATCTTTTTGGGTGATGATGTGGCTGTGTGGCCCACCCAGACGTACCCAACCTTGATTTCTGTCTCATCCAAACCATTCAAGCCATGTGGGCCCTACCCTCTAAATGATAGGAAAACACACATAATAGATTTATCCAATCAAGCGGGCCACGTTGTGGGACCCACCTTGATGAAATAACTCACGCCATCTGTCCAGTGTCCCTGGAAGCTGGACGTGGTCACCGGTGGTCACTGGAGTGTGAACAAACAGAGGGATGCACTCCAGTGTCTGGACGTGCTTTGTAAGAAACAAAAATATTAGCTTGATTCAACCAGCTTTGTGGTAGACTATCTATGTAGGCCCCACATTGATGTATAAGTCTAATCCACACCGTCCATTCTATTCCCAGGCTCATTTTAGACGTTGAGTCAAAATTTGAGGCCAATCCGATAGTAGGGCGGGCCATACCATAGGAAATAGTGGCGTTACCGTTAAAAATTCATCTTGATGCTTCTGCATGCTAAAACAAAACCAGGAAAAAAACCCATTTTCAAAGAAATAAAATAAAATAAAATAAAAGAGGTGCAGCAGTTGCTGCTAATGGCCAGAGGACGTGCAACGTCCTGCTGCACCTAGGACGGTCCCAACCCTGTGCTCCATGGGCCCCACGTGCCGTACGTGTGGAGCCACGTGTGATGTAAGTATTTTATCCCAGTCGTCCAGCAACATCTGGACGGTCGGACACCATCATGATGCATTTGTTTTATCCCAACCGTGGACCACCATGATGTGTTTGTGATCCATGCCGTCCATCTGACGGTGGGTCCCATTCACGGTGGAACACCACCTTAATGTATGTGTTATAGTCGCACCCTCCACCCACACCGTCCACTGTGTGGTAATGGTGTGACCCACCTATTGTATATATACATATATTATATAATATATTAATATAATACATATGATGTGGTGGGCCCTACGTGGGACCCACCTTGCATATATGCATTTTAACCAAGCCGTCCGTCCATCTCTGGACAGTTGGACGTGGATGCAATTTATGAAACATATATAGATATATAATATAATTCTCATATATATTATAATGTCATATTATGTGGGCCCCACGTGGGACCCGCCTAATGTAAGACGGATTGACTGGTTCACCGTACACCAGCTATATAGCTGCTGTGTGCAGCATGTGGGTCTGATCCACACCACCTATCCGTGTGGCCCACCTAAATAATGTATTGTATATCCTCACCGTCCAATCTCTGGACGTCGGTGGGAAGAAGATCAGTTGATTTACCTTACTTCATTTATGTAGCTACTGTATTAGTTGGGCTCGCCTAAACTGTTCGGGCACACCTTGAATTATGTGTTTTAGCCACGCTGTCTGGTTCATTGGACGTTCAACCCACAATGATGTATATATTGTAATTCCATGCGGTCCAGCCACGTGGACGTGAGACCACCTTGATGAATGTGTTTTACTCCACGTTGTCCACTCTTAGATATGAGTCCCATTATGATATATATATATATATATATATATATATATATATATATATATATATATATATATACATATGGCCCATTAGTGAGGCCCGGTATGAAGTTTGTGTGGCCATATATGCAGCCCATTGATGCAGTCCATTTGTTGTGTATTAGGCCCATGTGATAGGGCCCACCTGCCTTGTATTTAAGGGCCATATGATGGGGCCCGCCTGCTTGAATCTGAGGCCCATGTACAGGGCCCACCTATTGTAAGGCCCACGAGAGAGGCCCATTGTGATGTATTGGAGGTCCATGTGATGCGGCCCATTAGATATGGCCCACTTGATATGTATAAGGCCCGTGACTGCGATTCGCTTGATGTATTTATGGCCCATGGGTTAAGGCCCATTGATGCAGCCCACTCGATGTATATGATGGCCCATTGGTGCGACCCATTGATGTAGTCCATTGTGATGTAATCGAGGCCCATTGATGTAGCCCACCTGATGTGTATTTGGCCCATTTGATGGGACTCACCTATTATGTATTTGAAGCCCATGGGTCGTGGCTCATTGTGATGTATTCGAGGAGCATGGGCAAGGCCTGATGTGTTGTGTTTATGACCTATATGATGAGGCCCATTGAGAGGTATGTCAGGCCCATGTGTTACGGCCCACTTGATACATATGAGGCTCGTTGGTGAGGCCCATTGATTCGGCCCATGGTGATTGTATAAGGCCATGGGTCCGCGATACGTTTGGCTCTATGTGGACCACTCTTTGGGAGTAATGTTGGTTAAATGTCTACATTGATGGGCAATGACGGTTAAAAGTCCTCATTGTGACCTTCCCTTAGGTCTTTGGTTAGGTCGATTTCGATTATCGTGGCCGATTACCGATTCTTATTTGTCGTGGCCGATTGTCGATTATCGATCGAGGCCGATTACCGATTCTTATTTGTCGTGGCCAATTGTCGAATATCGATCGAGGCCGATTACCGATTCTTATTTGTCATGGCCGATTGCCGATTATCAATCGAGGCTGATTACCGATTCTTATTTGTCGTGGCCGATTGCTGATTGTCGATTGAGGCCGATTACCGATTCTGATTTGTCATGGCCGATTGCCGAATATCGATCAAGGCCAATTACCGATTCTTATTTGTTGTGGTCGATTGTCGACTATCGATCGAGGTCGATTACCGATTCTGATTTGTCGTAGTCGATTGCCGATTATCGATCGAGGTCGATTAGCAATTCTGATTTGTCATGGTCGATTGCTGATTCCGATTGTCGGGGCCCAATGTGATATCTATGCGACCCGCATTTGAGGCCCGACGTGATGTGTATTCAGCCCGTGTCTAAGGCCCAATAGGATGTATGTTAGGCCCATGTGAAAGTTTGTGATGTATTCATGGCCCGTGGGTAAGGCCCAGTGTGATGTATTCGTGGCCTATGGGCAAGGCCCATTGTGATATGTATCAGGCCCATGATGCATGGCCCATTTGATGTATTCGAGACCCATCTGTAGGGCCCACATGTCATGTGTTTGAGGTCCATGAGCAGGGCCCACCTGTTGTGTATATATGGCCCTTGAGTAAGGCCCATTATGTTGTATATCAGGCCTTTGTGTGAGGTCGTGGGCTCATTATATGTTAGGATCCATGAGGGCCATTCTTGGGGGCAATGTTGGTTAAATGTCCACATTGTCGAGGTCGATTGTCGATGCTGGTTATTGATATCGATTATGAGTATGTGACAGCATAACATCATGATACATGCTCATATGCATCATCTGCATGTTTGTTATGAGACGTGGTTGATCATTGCATATGTCATTGAGCGTGTTATTATAAGACTCCCTGATAGGCGGAGGTTATCTCACATGAGCGCACGGTATGCGCAGGATTGATGCATGACTGGATTGTATGACTCATGCATCTTGCATTGTGTGTTGTGATTACTATACGCCCTAGCGACATCAGGACTGTAGCCTCCACAAACATATCGTGTATGGCCAGAGGGGACACCGAAAATGTTTGGTTCTAGCATACGTGCACCATAGATGTCCCTGAGTGAAAATTTCTAAATCTCCGTGACCAGGAGACGCCCCAACGTCTAGACCGAGTGGATACATGAGCGCTCGAGTGCCGAATACCAGGAGGCCATGTCTCCCACTGTGTCGTGGTCAGTTGGGAGGGGGTGTGGTCTTACCCGCCTGAGGGTAGGGGGCATTGCTAGGCTTAGTTTGACCAGCTCGTGAATGAGTCCGCTATCGACGTGCCGGGTAGATATTGGCTGACTACTGGTCAGGCGGATAGTGAGGTCTCTTCCACTTGCATGGTTGCGCGTTCAGTAGGTGGCGATTGCATGTAGAGTGTATTAGACCCCGTTAATGATCCCAGAGATGAACCATATTGATATGTGGACTTATTAAGCAGGAGTTGCATACTCATTCATTCACTATCCACTCGGGCTGGTGGTGCGCAACTATTTGTTATGTGTACCTTTGCATGACTACGATTTCGGTTGGGCGCGCGACTAACCTGAGATCAGGAGTTTACCATATTGAGTCTGAATATCCAAATTTAGGTATGAGACTGGTTTGGATAAAAGTCCCTTGTGATGGACCCCATAGCTTGTGATACTACATACTATCATCTCGACTTCACACTCCAGCATGGTCATTTCATTCGCACCGCATATTGCATTACATCTGCGACATATGGCATTTTGGGTTACTGTGTTTCTGCATTTATATGGTCTAAATCGATTGACGCTATTCGTGGACTCATCAGGAATTACATACTGCATCGCATCCTCAGCATTTGATATTTGACTCTTTATGACTCCTCATTTGCATAGTTGTTCTATATTGCGTATTTTGATATTGATTGACTCATGGACTTGTCCGTATTTCCGCTTACTCTGTTATCGTATAATTTATGATCTTATCAGTATTTCTGTTTACTCTGATAATTCTTGCTCTTGTCAGTATTTCTGCTTACTCTGGTAATTCATGATCTTGTTAGTAATTCTGCTTATTCAGATTTTATACGATTTATGGATTATCAGTATTTTCGGTACTGTATGATGATGACATTGTATTGAATACTTGACATTTACTTTGTGCACACACTTACACCACCCTCTAAGCTTTATATAAGCTTATGCACGATAGATACGTACATGTGATGTTAGGTTGCAGCAGTGTTGAGCTTGGAGCATGCAGCGGTCTTGTAGAGCTTGATTTTCGATTTATGTATTTTCTTTTAACATTGTACTCAAATGATTATATTAGTGGATATGTGACGATAATGTTGCCTTTATGATTGGGGTATACTTGTGGTTATGCTTATTATGAGTTAAATGTACATTGAAAAATCCTTCTTGTAGGATTCCAGGATCGGAATCTGGCGTATGGACACCTGGAGCCGAGAATAGGGTACTACGGGGGCTGTCGGCACCGGATTCGGCGATCGGGATTCTAGTGAATTAGATTTCTGGATTTGGGGCATGACAAGAGATGTCATGCTGACCACTGTTGCTATTTTAAAGAAGTTTGATACGTCGTACATCATCCTTCTTCTGTACGTTGATGACATGCTTATGGCTGGTTCAAGCATGAAGGACATCTCAGATCTCAAAAGACAACTGTCTAGAGAATTTGCCATAAGGATTTAGGAGCTGCAAAACAAATCCTAGGCATGAGGATAAAACGTGACAGGGAAAATAAGAAACTGGTTTTGTCACAGGCAGAGTACATAGCCAAGGTACTTGATTGATTCAATATGGGAGGTGCTAAGCCGGTTAGTACTCCATTAGCCAACCACTTCAAGCTATCTAAGGAGCAAGGTGCAAAGACACAGGAGGAACAGGACTACATGGCTAAAGTCACATACGCGTCAGCCATTGGGAGTCTCATGTATGCTATGGTGAGCACGAGACCGGACATTGCTCAAGCAGTGGGAGTTGTTAGCAGGTTCATGAACAACCCCGGGAAGGAACATTGGGAAGCTGTGAAGCGGATCCTTAGATACTTGGTAGGTACTAAGGATGTAGGGTTGTGCTATGGTGGATCGGAAATCAAGCTACAAGGCTACGTGGATTCAGATTTGACAGGAGATATCGACAGCAGAAGAAGCACTACAGGTTATGTTTTTACTCTGGGTAGTGCTGTAGTCAGTTGGGTCTCTCAAATACAGAAGATAGTATCTATCAGTACGACAGAGGCAAAATATGTTGTGTCTACAAAAGCGTGCAAGGAGATGGTGTGGATGCAAGGTTGTATGGAAGAGTTGGGTGAGAAGCAAGCAGATTGCAAACTGTACAGTGATAGTCAGAATGCAATACACTTGGCTAAGAATTTAGCCTTTCATTCAATGACCAAGCATATTGCCATCAGATATCACTTCATACGTTCGTTACTGTAAGATGGATCGATTGCTCTGGAAAAGATTCATACAAGTGATAATCCTGCGGATATGTCGACTAAAGCGATCACACGGGAGAAGCTGAAGCTCTGTTCAGCTTTGATTAGTCTTCAGGCTTGAAGACGGGGAGGTGGTGCACTTCGGATGAAGAAGACGAAGGTTTAAGGCGATGTGTCTCCAAGTGGGAGATTGTTAAAATGTGAAGCCACATCTAGGACCGCCTTCGATCGGTCGTGAGCCATGCTCGACTGGTCGTAGGGTCCGGCTCGACCGGTCGTAGACCGGTTCGACTCAAAGTCCAGCGAGCATCATTTTTTTGATCTTGAGGTGCTTGACCGGTCGTGGCTCATTCACGACCGGTCGTAGGGGTCGCTCGACCAGTCGAGCAGTCTGCTCGACTGGTCGTAGTTACGCAGATTCGTTCCGCTATTTTGCGCGGATTTCGTGTCGCAAGTCCTTTCGCAACTGGGATGCGGAAAGGGGAGTTGCCTAAACTATATATAGGTGTGCCTGGTGTTTTTCTAGGTGTATTGGAATATTGGGGAAATAATTCTAAGGTGTGAGAAAAAGGCTTTCTATGTTCTTCCGAGGGAGAGGTTAGTATATTGCCTTGTAATCTTTGTTATTCATAGTGGAAGTTTGCATCCATGATTTTTTACCCTAGTTTGGGGTTTTTCCACATATATCTTGTCTTGTGGTTTGTTTGGATTGCTTTGATCTATTTCTAGTTTATATTTCTTCTTGTTTATCGTTTGTGGGTGAGGCCTGAGATTGGATCTAGGCTCACTATGTTGTTGGCGTGCTGCACAACAGGACTATTCCTACCAGCAAAAAACAAAGAAAGTTCAATGTACTTTTTGCTTGAACTTTCTATCTTTTATTTAAAAAAAAAAAAAAAAAAAAAAACTTACCATTAAACCAACACCATATCTCTCTCTCTCTCTCTCTCTCTCTCTCTCTCTCTCTCTCTCTCTCTCTCTCTCTCTCTCTCTCTCCTATTTCCCTATCTCTATAAATATAGTTTATATGGAAGAAGTCATTAGTACATTTTTCTTTTCTTTTGTGAGATATATTGATCATTGATGTGAGTCATCTTGTATTTGGGTGAATAAATCCTTAGGTCATATTTAGATTTTAGATTTTTAGTCCTAACAATACAAAACTTGTTAATGGCCTTACAAGGATACATCATATTAACCAAGCCGATGACTAGTTGAGAAGTTAAGGCCAGTGGAACTTTTTTTCCCAATTGCAATATTGGCTATCAATGAGAATGTCCTTGACTTCGTCCAACTTCAAAAGATGGTGAGGCAGCTTGTAAATCAGAATGTCTCATTCAGTTAAACTAGACTAAGATGGGTGGGCCTCCCACAATGAGACTAGCTATCGATGCAAAACGTTCATGTGGATTGGTGACACAGGGATGAACGTGATGAGGATAACTACTCTGAATCCACGGAGCTTCCCTGAACTCCTCACAGAGACTTCTCAAATCCACGAGGAAAGAAAGCAGAAAATAGAAATAAATTCTAATATAT
Source organism: Magnolia officinalis (assembly GCA_021015155.1). Classification (NCBI taxonomy): domain Eukaryota; kingdom Viridiplantae; phylum Streptophyta; class Magnoliopsida; order Magnoliales; family Magnoliaceae; genus Magnolia; species Magnolia officinalis. The sequence goes on along the minus strand of JAJHSJ010000001.1, from coordinate 25,312,540 downwards.
TCAAAATTGATTAATTAATCCCTAAAAACGAGTTCACGACCCTTTAAATAGGGGTACTAAGCAATGAGAAAGAAATCAGAATCAAACTATAACTAAAACTCCTAGAATCCGCGACTTACTATAAATAGTAAACTTAATATTTATAGACGGTCGTGATGTCTACTAATGCGCAAGGTTTTCAGCCAAAAAATAGTAAGTGTCCTATTTGGCTTCACCAAACCGTTCTCCTAATTATTCTAAGCTCTTTTCATGTTGGACGCAACTCTTAAAGCCCGACGGATGAAGAGTTATAAAAAACTAAAACTTACTATTTATAGTAAAAACGAAATTAAAACAGGGAAACGACCATCGATCCAGGGCTAAAGTAGCTCGTTCTACCCCAAAATCATATATTTAACGCCTGATAACTCATTCCGGATTGTGAGACACGCCCAATCTAAGGTCCGATGGTCCGGATCACTTCTGTCATCGACCGAGCCTTTTCTGATCCATCTTGGCCATGAAACTGTCCACGACCTGCTCTACATCAATTGGCCAAAAAATGAACCCATGATGATTGAACTATCTAAACCGTTTGATCAAAGGCCTTTGCATGTAGAACATGAACCACTGATCATTTTGTTTCTCACAATATGTTTTAAGGCCCAAGATGGGACGCTCAAAATTGTGCTATTTCACACTATAGTCAAGGAGTACAGATGGTGTCAGCAGATAAACAACTCCTACAATGCCATGTACGGTGTTGATTTATGTGGGCCAACATCAATAATGTATTTTTCTAGTACTTGGGGAAGAAAGCTTATACAATATTGGAATGGGATTATTTTGGCAATGCCAAGAAATGATAATTCATATCAATTGATTTCAACTTCATGCCTGCCCCAGTGAGTTTAGAAATCCATCTAAATTCGCAGTGGTATGCGACTGGCGCAGGAACTAACTGTTCCAAGCCTGCCTGTGGTATCCCAATTGAATTGCCACTTCCACTATTGAGAGCGTTGTAGCCACATTTGCCTAGAGTCCTATATAGTCCTACATATGGATTGTTGATGGGCAAGGCAGGTTCAACGCATCATAGGCTGGGATTGGGCTGGATTATCAGGCCTGAGGGCCAAGCTCAAGCTTTTTTTTTTTTTTTTTTTACACACGCACACACACCCCCACACACTCACGCTGTAGTGGAATTTCACCACCTATAGATACTCGAACCCTTGACCAAGTGTTGAAACTCCCGAGAGTCTACCACCCGAGCAAGAGCAAGAATCCAACTCAAGCTTAAAACTTAGGCTTGTTTCTGAATGGGTTGGTTTTGGACCATCTACAACAGCCCTAATTAAGCCTAGCCTTACATATAATATATAGAAATCCTCATTTATTTTTCATGTTACTGCTCCCACTCACTGATGTAGAACAGGTCTCGGACAATTTCATGGCCAAGATGGACTAGAGAAGGCCCGAACGGAGGCGGAAGTGATCTGGACCGCCAGAACCTTAAAACCTACATATCTCGCAAACCGGAATGAGTTATTCTAAGCTGGGTTGCCCATGCTGAATTTGCGAGATTCCATCAGATCGAAAATTCTTTTTATTTCCATTTTTACTATTTATAGTAAGTTCTAATTCAATCATAATTTTTGATCCATTGAGTTTTAGAAGTTGTGCCCCGCATGAAAAGGGCTTAGAAAAATTAGGGGAATAATGTGGTCAGGCCAAATTGGACACTTACTATTTTTGGCCAAAAACCATGAAGTCTAGTGGAAATTATGATAGTCTATAAATAGTAAGTTTGCTATTTATAGTAAATCACAATTTTAGAGAGTTTAAGTTATAGTTTAATTCTGAAACTTCTTCCAAGGGTTGATATCAATATTTAAGGGAGCGTAGATGGGTTTTTATTATCAATCAATTTATTTTCAATTTTTTAAGAATTTATTTCTATTTTCTATCTCTCCTCGTGGATTTGAGGAATCTTCATGAGTCTAAAGAAGCTCGATAGATTTGGAGTAAGTACCCCCCGAGGAAGAAAGTGCTCAATCTCATCACGTCCATCCCTTACACTCCCATCTCTCCCCCTCCCTCTAACCGATCAACCCTTGCGCTTGGGCTTAAAAAAACATTTCGGGCCAGGCATGGCTGGACTGTTTTGGCTTGTCTTAACTAGGCCTAACCCTCGGGCCCATACGTAGTATGAACATTTCAGGAGGGGCTTAGCTGGATTATTTTGGCTCATTCAGGGCCTGGGCCAGGATAGGCTCCAACCTGATCAACCCTCAGGTTCAAACCCAAGATAATCATTTCATTTTGGGCTGGACTTGGTTGGAAGGAGATTGGCTGGTGTATCACACACCACAGATGTGGCCCAGGATAATCTCGATTTCGATAACTAACTGGGTTCACCCATTGATAGCCCCAAGCGTAGAGTCAGTTTCACATGTGCATAGACGTGTGAGAGTTGTGTTCATGTCAGGGCTGGTCTAGCTCTGTTGAACCCTAGCTCACATTGTTCAAGATACACTTGAGCCCGTGATAGGCCACAATAGTCAATGAAATGATTATCCTGGGCCTGAGCCTGAGGGTTGTTCAGGTTGGAGCCTATCCTGGCCAGGCTCTCTTGACGAGCCAAAATAATCCAGCTAAGCCCCCACCTGAAATGTTCATACTACATTGTGCCTGAGGGTTAAGCATAAGACAAGCCAAAATAGTCCAGCCAAGCCCGGCCTGAATGTTTTTTTAAGCCCAAGGGCGCAATGTTAGAGGGAGAGGGAGAGGGAGAGGGAGAGGGAGAGAGAGAGAGATGGGTGTGTGAGTGACACAGGACGCGGATTAGTTACTGAACTAGGCAGTAGCAAGTCTCCTGCAGAAGTGACGTCACCACGTTCTATGGGCCCCACTATGATGTATGTGTTGTATCCACACCGCCATCCATTTGGAGAGATCATTTTAGAGAATGATACAAAGAACTAGTCAGATCCAAAGCTCAAGTGGACCCCACCACGGAAAATAGTGAGGATTGAACGTCTACCATTAAAAAATGCTTTGAGCCACAGAAGTTTTCGATCAAGCTGATATTTGTGTTTTTACTTATTTCATGTATGTGTTAACATATAAACAGGTTGGATCTCAAATAAACATCATAGTGGGCCCTAAGAAGATTTCAACGTGGGCGTCACTGTCACCACTTTTTTCTGTGGGGTCCACTTGAACTTTGGATCTACCTCTGGCTCATGGCCTAAAATAATCTCTCCAAATGGATGGATGGTGTAGATACAACACATAAATCATGGTGGCGCCCACGTAATATGGTGACGTCGTAACTTCAGTAGCGAGACTCGCTACTGTCGACCGGGTTCAGTAGCTAATCCCCGCTCTCGCCGCCTCTTTGTTTGTTGTTATCAAGATCCACAGAAACCTATCACATGAATTATACGGTACGTGACATCTTTGTACACCATATACAGGTGTTCAATTCTGACAAGCACGAGCCATGGTCAGTAATCGAGACCAATGGCTGGTTTCCTGTAACAAGATAGACCATGCCCCAAAAATCTCCCAGCTATGAATATTAGATAAAACCAATCATGGATCTTTTCACGTGGATCAATTTATTATTTTTCTTCTTATTTGTATAGTTTTCAGAGATAGATCAAAGGGTTAAGATTGTCCCATCGATGTAACTTTTGGCTTATACTCCATCCACCGTCAAACACAAGACCAATAGTTTTGATCGCGAAAACATGCGCCCCACTTGTTAGAAATGAAACCTGATCGATATACATATATCATGAAATCGTTTAACATAAAATTTCTGTCATTCCCCTTTGACAACCCTTATTCACGCGGACCAACCTGTAATGCGTAAAAATATGGACCATCAAATAAATACATATAGCATGCCCTCAATAATTCAAAATGCCCCCTGTAATGTTAGTCCATCTGTCACCGTTAATATTTTAAAAAGGCAAAGGCAACGACAAGATCCAAGTGCTTCTAGTCTCACTTGTCTCTGAATGACTTCTGCACTTTTGGGGCAACTCTATCCACCGTTCCTTCACGCCATTCAATGAAGTTTGGATCCTTCAACATCTTGCCGAAAACGAAGGAAGGATCACATGAGAAAAATAGCAGAGAGCGGATTAGGTGTTTACGCACTGTGGAGCGCACCTTGATGTATGTCTTGTATAACCACACCGTCCATCAGTTTTTGCAAATCATTTTAAATTGCAGTCTCGAAAATGAAGCAGATCCAAATCTCTAATGACTACGTTACATGAAATAGTTGTCATTGAATGCCCACCTTTAAAAAACTTCCTGGGGTCAACCGCAATATTTATTTTCCACCCAACATGTTGATAAGTTCATGCAGACCTAAATCTATTAGAGATTTGGATATGATTCATTTTCAAGACAAGGAGAGTTGAAAAAACTGATGAACAATATGGATATACAACACAGACATCAAGGTCGGCACTATAGGCTCAGGCCAAGACGTTAGTGTTATCTGGCTAAAACCTAATCCACTCCCAACATCACATGCTAAGCTTAGCATATTTCTTGCCATGTATCATGACTGTAGGACATTTGAGCCATGAAAAACGATCAGCCCACCGTGCATGATATCATGAGGTGCAAACTTCAGGTGCACCGCACTGCAGGTACATTGTGATGGGGATTTTTCTCCTCATTGTTGGTATCGATGAAATCGAACAGATTTCGATATTATTGATAATTGCAGGATTTTTCACTGCTGGTTGCTGGATAGTTTTTGGTCATGTCGTTATGATCGAGAGACTTTTAGATGATATCAAGGCTGTCATCGAGAGTGGCTCGATGGCATCGATAATTGTTGGATTTTTCACCCCTGGTCGCTGGACAATTTTGGTCCTGTGTCGATATCATCGAGAGACCTTCAGATGATATCGAGGCTGTCATCGAGAGTGGCTCGATGGCATCGACGAGTTCCGCAGATGCGATTGCGGAAACGCAGATTTTGCGGATTTTGTTTCCTATTTAGATTCTACCTCTTTCTATACTTATATAAAGGGGTGTATCCGAGATTGGGGTGTATTCCAGGGCATTCTAAGTTTCCTAAAGGTTTTCTAGGAGGGCTTAGGGCTATCAAAATGTGTGAGAGAGAGAGAGAGAAAGAGAGAGAGGAAGCTTGTAGAAGGGAGGCTATGCTCGTAGAGGGGATCTACCATATCTCAGCGCTTCCACGTCCTAGTGATCGGTGAGATCTCTACGTTTTCTTTTGTTTATCTTATTGTTTATCCACTCCTGCATGAGTGAAGAAGGTTTGATCCAAGCGGTGTGTGCTTGTGATCGGTTGTAACGCTTTGCTTTATAGTGGATTGTTAATCTGGACGAGGTCCCGTGGTTTTTACCTCTTTGAGGGTTTTCCACGTAAAAATTCCTGATGTGGTGTGGTTTATGTTTTGACTAAGTTAATTGCATTATTATTCCATAATTCTAGTTTGTTTCAGGAGGCTAGATCATAAGGTTTTGTGCAAGGCCCCCAACAAAGTGGTATCAGAGCTAAGTTCATTGAATGAGTAGGATTAGTTTTGAATTATGGAAGGTGGCTCATCAAAGATGATCAGCCTCAATGGTTCTAACTAGACCATATGGAAGGCTAAGATGGAGGACTTGCTTTATTGCAAGAACCTATATTCTCCAATTTTAGGCATATCAGCAAAATCCAAGGATATGACTGATGATGATTGGAAGAAGATGGACCGAAAGGCAGTGGGGTTTATTAGACAATGGTTGGATGATTCTGTGTTCCACTTGTGTCTACAGAAACCTCAGCCGATAGCTTATGGCTAAAATTACAAGGGCTATAAGAGAGAAAGACAGTCGGTAATAAGATTTTTCTGATAAGGTGACTTGTGAATCTCAAGTTCAAAGATGGTGGTTCTGTGGCCGAGCACCTGAATGAGGTCAGTAATATAGTGAACCAACTATCCTCTATGAAGATGGTTCTGGATGATGAATTGCAAGCTTTACTATTGCTTAGTTCATTACCTGGGAGTTGGGAGACATTGGTGGTGTCTATAAGTAACTCCGCGCCAGATGGAAAGATATCCATAGAACAGGTAACCAGTTGTCTCTTCAATGAGGAAACAATGAGGAAATCTCAGGGGTCTACTCAGCAAGAGGCCTTTGTAACACAAGAACGGGGGAGAGGAAAGAATAGGAAGGGCGAGAAGGCTCGAGATAAATCAAGAGGCAAGTCGAGTAATAGAAAAGATGTTGATTGCTGGAATTGTGGCAAGAAGGGCTACTACAAGCATGAATGTCGTGGTAAGAAAAATGACAAAAAAGGAAAAGGGAAGGAAGATGAATCAGATTCCACTGTGGTCGCTTCAGATGGCGACGTTGTAGTTATTCTTTCTGCAGATCACGATGTATGTCTCATGGCTACGAGTCAGGACACTGACTAGGTGATTGACTCGGGAGCTTCGTTTCATGCGACTCCACGCAGGGACTTCTTCACAAGCAACAAGTCTGGTGACTATGGGACTGTGAAGATGAAAAATTCTAGCGTATCGAAGATCGTGGGAGTCGATGATATTTGTGTGAAGACCGATGTGGGTTGCACATTGGTTCTCAGGGATGTGAGGCATATCTCAGACCTTCACCTCAACTTAATGTCGACGGGAAGGTTAGATGATGATGGCTATGAAAGCCGGTTTGCTAGTGGGCGCTGGAAGCTCATCAAGGGTTCGTTGATCACAGCTAGAGGGAAGAAGTGTTACACCCTTTACAAGGCAAGTGTCAGTGTGTACAAGGGTGAGTTGAACACAGTGAAAGATTCATCTATTGACATGTGGCACAGGCGTCTAGGCCACATGAGTGAAAAATGGCTTCAGCTACTAGTAAGGAAGCGGCTCCTTCCAGACGTGACAGGTACACCTCTTAAAACCTGTATTGATTGTTTATTAGGGAAACAACATAGAGTTTCATTTGTTAAAACTGCTTCTCATGTTAACAAATTGCATGCATTAGATTTGGTTTATTCTGATGTTTGTGGTCCTATGAGGACAAAAACCTTGGGTGGGGCATTGTATTTTATTACTTTTATAGATGATGCATCTAGGAGGGTTTGAGTTTATGCTTTGAAATCTAAGGACGAGGTCTTTGGTGTGTTTAAATTGTTTCATGTTATAGTCGAGAGAGAGACATGTAGATCATTGAAATGCATCCACACTGACAATGGTGGTGGATACATTGGCGACTTTCATGAGTACTGCAAGTCCCTAGGTATACGGTATGAGCTGACGGTTCCCAAGACCCCCAGCATAATGGTGTAGCTGAGCGAATGAATCGCACCATTGTTGAGAGAATCAGATGCATGTTATCCCATGCGAAATTGCCTAAGACATTCTGGGGAGAAGCAATGCACACGACAGTGTATTTGATAAACAGGTCTCCATCAGTCCCGTTGAATGGAGAAGTGCCCGAGAAGGTGTGGACTGGACATGATCCATCATACAGTCATCTCAGGGTGTTTGGATGCAGGGCATCCGTTCACGTACCAAAGGACAAGAGGTCCAAGCTCGATATGAAGATCAGGCAGTGTGTGTTCTTGGGGTATGGTGATGAAAAATTCGGTTATAGATTGTGGGATCCAACCGAGAGGAAGCTCGTAAGGAGTAGAGATGTGGTTTTCTTTGAAGATCAGTATATAGAAGACATTGGTAAGCCAGAAAAGAACCAGCCTAGTTCAGGCGAGCTAGAGGACATGGATCCGATTACTCCTCCCGTGGTGCCTGATGACGGGGGAGTACAACAAGGTGCAGAGGACGAGGGAGTTCCTTCAGAAGATGCACCAAGGGAGCAGCCCCCACTTGATCCATATGTTGAGCCACAGGTGATGAGGTCATCTAGGGACAGACAGTCGTCCAAGAGGTACTCGTCGCATGAGTACATTATGCTAATTGATGGGGGAGAGCCAGAAGATTATGCTTAGGCCCTAGCCGACAAGCATAAGGGGGAGTGGTTGAAAGCTATGCAAGAGGAGATGAAATCCTTGCATAAGAACCACACCTATGACATGGTGAAACTGCCTAAGGGAAAGAAAGCTTTGAGCAACAAGTGGGTGTTCAGAAAGAAAATTGAACAGAAGAATTCACAGACAAGGTTCAAGGCCAGACTTGTGGTGAAAGGGTTTGGTCAGAGGAAAGGCATAGACTTCTAGGAGATATTCTCACCAGTGGTGAAGATGACATTCATACGGATATTGCTTGGATTAGTGGTTAGCATGGATCTGGAGATAGAGCAGTTAGATGTTAAACTGTCTTTCTCCATGGTGACCTGGAAGAAGAGATCTACATGCACCAACCAGAGGGGTTCGAAATCAAAGGCAAAGAGCATATGGTGTGTAGGCTGAGGAAGAGCTTGTATGGGCTGAAACAAGCTCCACGGCAATGGTATAAGAAGTTCGACTTGTTTATGTTGAAACATGGGTATGACAGAACGGAGTCGGACCACTGTGTGTTCACACTCAAGTTCTCAGATGGTGATATCTTAGTTCTTCTATTATATGTTGATGATATGCTCATCATGGGAAAAGACATCAAGAAGATCGAAAGGCTGAAACAGGAGTTGGATAAGTCGTTTGTGATGAAAGACTTGGGCCCGGCTAGACAGATCCTAGGAATGGAGATAACCCGTGACAGAAGCAACAAGAAGCTTTGGCTGTCACAAGAGTGGTATATTGAGAAAGTCCTAAAGTGGTTTAATATGAATGTAACGAAACCGGTCAGTACTTCACTGGATGGTCACTTCGGATTGAGCGACAGGCAATGTCACAAGACGAAGGCAGAGGTGGAAGAGATGCAGAAGATACCCTACGCGTCAGCTGTAGGAAGTTTGATGTATGCTATGGTGTGGACACGCCCAGACATAGCATATGGGTTGGTGTTGTTAGCCGGTATCTTGCCAATCCTGGCAAAGAGCATTGGACAGCGGTGAAATGGATACTGCGGTATCTAAGAGGCTCATCCAGGTTGAGCTTATGCTATGGTGATGAAAAACCTGTGTTACAGGCTACACAGATGCAAATACGGCAGGCGACATGGACTCCAGAAAGTCTACATCAGGGTTCATGTTCACGTTTGCAGGGGGAGCAGTTTCTTGAAAAAGCAAGCTACAAAAGGTCGTAGCATTATCGACGACAGAGGCCGAGTACATTGCAGTCACAGAGGCATGTAAAGAGATGCTTTGGATGAAGAGATTCCTACAGGAACATAGCCTGAAGCAGGAGCAGCATGTGGTCTATTGCGATAGTCAAAGTGCTATACACTTGAGCAAGAATCTAAGTCAGCACTCCAAGTCGAAACACAAACCTGGCTGGCTTGAAGAAGGTGGATTCCTCCTAAGTCGAAAAAGGGGAGATTTGATGGAGATTTTTCTCCTCATTGTTGGTATCGATGAAATCAAACAGGTTTCGATATCATCGATAATTGCAGGATTTTTCACTATTGGTTGTTAGACAGTTTTTGGTCCTGTCGATATGATCGAGAGACTTTCAGATGATATCGAGGCTGTCATCAAGAGTGACTCGATGACATCGATAATTGTTGGATTTTTCACCCCTGGTCGCTGGACAGTTTTTGTCCTGTGTCGATATCATCGAGAGACCTTCAGATGATATCGAGGCTGTCATCGAGAGTGGCTCGATGGCATCGACGAGTTCCGCAGATGCGATTGCGGAAACGCAGATTTTACGGATTTTGTTTCCTATTTGGATTCTACCTCTTTCTATACTTATATAAAGGGGTGTATCCAGGATTAAGGTGTATTCCTGGGCATTCTAAGTTTCCTAAAGGTTTTCTAGGAGGGCTTAGGGCTATCAAAAGGTGTGAGAGAGAGAGAGAGAAAGAGAGAGAGGAAGCTTGCGGAAGGGAGGCTATGCTCGTAGAGGGGATCTACCATATCTCAACGCTTCCACGTCCTCGTGATCGGTGAGATCTCTCCATTTTCTTTTGTTTCTCTTATTGTTTATCCACTCTGCGTGAGTGAAGAAGGTTTGATCCAAGTGATGTGTGCTTGTGATCGGTTGTAACGCTCTGCTTTATAGTGGATTGTTGATCTGGATGAGGTCCTGCGGTTTTTACCTCTTTGATGGTTTTCCACGTAAAAATCTCTGGTGTGGTTTATGTTTTGACTAAGTTCATTGCATTATTATTCCATAATTCTGATTTGTTTCAGGAGGCTAGATCCTAAGGTTTTGTGCAAGGCCCCCAACACATTGGGTCAGATCATCATCCATCCATCCATCCATCCATTTTGATGGTATGGACCCATCTCATGAGTTGATCCACCTGATTTTCTTGTCAGTCGATCTTAATAATGGCCCCTTCCATTGGTCCCGCTTGGATATAATGTTACACTTTTACACGTAAGATCACTCATGCATCCATCACATTGAAAGAGGAAATTATAGGTTCATGTGAAATTCGTTACTGATAGACTGTAAATCTTAACGAAGAAGTTTGGTGAAAAGCCAAGATCTAGCCGAGTTTCTTCATCCTCAACTGCACCTTCATGAATGCCTAATTGGATGGGGCTTTCTGCTAACGTGTTGTGAAGTGAATTGGAATGAGAGGAACATCTTTATAAATGAATAAATGAGAAGCTTCACCCATTACCAATATCTTGGATCTTTATATCTCCACGTCTCTGGGTCCGTGCTCATGTGGCTCAGTGATAGACTCACAAGAGTTTCAACATGAGGTTATGGGTTCGAATACCCACTCTGGTTGATATGAATGCGTGTTTAAAATAAATAAATTATAAATAAAAATATCCACATCTCTCATCAATGATCTAAATCATTGAATGACTTCTATGTTATGGTTGTATGCAAACCCTAGCACATGGATGCATGGTTATTAAATTGATGCTGGAATTTAATTTAATTAATTTTTTTTTTAAAACAATTAATAGCAAAACATGTACTTGGATGAACAAAAGAAAAGGCAATTGATGGGATTGTTTCATGGGGTTCTATCATTTCATAGGGTTTTAATTTAAAGATTTAAGCCATCCATCGTAGTGGTGCCAGGATGGATGTACTAGATTGATACATCAACCTGACACATCCTCTGGAGAGATGCTGTATCATATTCTAGTCCTTTGGGCTCTACCTTATCATATCCCAGGCAAGTAGCTGTCCAGTTCTCATGCATAGAACTTTGGGATGTTGAGAGGAGTGTTCCTTTAAAGTTACAGCCTGTAAAAACTCAAGGGTACTGGTGTAATTTTTAATTTTCAAAAGTACAAGAGTTCATATATCATCATGACCATGATTCAATATGCTCATCCATATCCACCTATATATACCCACAAGCTTAAGGTTCCCCCATAATGTCATAGATCACCTTTTGTTTTCTTCTTTTATTTTTCTTCTCTTAATATTCCTTCTTCACATGTTAGTTAATGAGCTCATGAGCATATCCAGCACTCCAAATAGAAAGTGGTTGGTTTTGATATTTCGTTAAGGTTTCCTAATATAAGTTGGTCACATGGGTGAGATTCCCACTTGTGTTACACATGAAGTTTCCTAGTAATCTAGTTGGACTCTTTGGTGTATGTCAATGTTTCTTAGTTTGAGAGATGATCACATGGGAAAATGGGTCTTGATGCTTTCTTGTAGAGTAGATGAACGCCAACCCAAATGGGTCTTTCCCCATTGATATCTTCTTTCTTTCAACTATAACTTCCTCCTCTTTTTCTCTCTTTTGAGTAGTTGGCTGTATGAGGATTTGGTACCTCTTTTTAGTTTATTTTGTTATTTATAGAAAGTGGGTCACCTGGGGAAGTTGGGTTTTGGGAGGGCGTTGGATTGCTTATGCCTCCCTACTTGTCCAAACTCATGTTTTTGCATGAATTCACTAGACAACCAAGATGATATGGAGAGGAGGGCACTCATTGAAAGTGACAGAGGTCAGATGATGAGAACTAGAGATGTATCTGATGGGAACCAGACATTGGCTTTACAAACCCAAGGTATTTCTTTCTTCTCTGTTTTTTTTTTTTTTTTTTTTTTTTTTATTTATTTATTTTATTTATTTTTAATTTTAAATCTTCTATGTTTAATTATTTTATTTTCATTTCTATTTTTTAAACTTTGAATTACTCGTTTTTTTCAATAAGAAAACATGAAGTTTCAAATGAAACTAAGACACCATTTATAACATCTTATGGCCTGTTTGGATGCCACTCATCATACTTCAAAAACCCAAAAACTTAATATCCACTTTGGTCAGTCAAATTGAGACTTGAATAAGTTTTTACTTGACTCACACAATATTTAATAATATTAATAGTTTAAAAAATATTTGGACTTTGTAGAAGTAAAAGATCCTCTACATTAGTTAAATAAAAATTGCTAAGGGTCTCTTTGTTAACCACTTAAAAATGAGTTCATCTCATTTTAGTTAATAAATCAAATTTTGGTTAAGGACTAAAAATAATTAAGATAACCAACAATTTATATAATCTCTAATACATAAATAATATTAACTAAAATAAGACGAACTCATTTTAGGTAGCTACCAAATAGGCCATAGAAGTTGCACACCTTCGCAATAGGTGTTTTTTAAAATAAATAAATAAATAATCTAACATGTCATGGTTCAAAACCTCATTTAATCCAATTTTATGTTTAAGAAAAACAGAAAGTAGTCAGGCAAGTTACTCAGTCTGATCAAAGTCAGGCTCATCAGATATCCTGGTGAGCCAAAACAATGCACTATATTGAAGATCTGATTATTTTTTAGAGCTACTTGTTTCTCAAGTAGTTTTGCATTCATATCTCAATTTCTAACATTCTGTAAGTATAACTTAGATATTTGTAACGTTTTTTTTGTTGGGGTATTATATAGATGGTGATCTTAACGGTATCTATGCATTGTAATGGCTGTGCAAGAAAAGTTGGGAAGCATATCTCAAAGATGGAAGGTATGAAATTGGTCCACCTCTTTTACTAGGATTACCATCATGGCCTTTAATCTAAAATCAATCACAAGTGTGGAAGTGGGGTGCCCTTTTCAAAATTAGGGGGTTATTTATATATATTATAAATAAATAAATAAATGAAAGGATCTCTTGTGAGTAGGGGTGGCAATGGGTTGGGCCCATGACGGCCCGTTATAGTTTCCACTAGTACCGTTACATGGAAGATGTTACATAACATTTTTTTTTTTGATACGTTGTGTATAGCTTTGTAGACAGTTGTAATAGATATCTCTATTATTGCATATAAAAACAATTCCATCTCAATAAATAAGGGACACAGTCCTCGTTTACCCCACGTTATCGGACTGGGATTCGGTACTGAACCCTGCAGCACCAACTTGGGTATTGGTCGGTCTTAGTTGGTGTGCTGTGGGCCCCACCATGATGCATGTGTTTTATCCACTCCGTCTATCCATTTTCCAGCCTATTTTAATATATAAGACCAAAAGCGGGTCAGATACAAATCTCAGGTAGACCACACTATAGGAAATAGTGGCGATTGAACACCCACCGTTAAAATTTTCTTGGGAGCCATAAAAGTTTTGGATCAAGCTGATATTTGTGTTTTCCCTTCATCCAGGTCTGTATGACCTACAGGTTGGATGGCAGATAAACATTATAGTGGCCCAATGACATTTTCAGGCGTTGAATCACTACTACTAAAATGAGATGGAAAAATGGATGGACAGCGTGGATAAAAGACAAGCATCATGGCCCGGCACCGACCATTACAAACATCGGTTCTGGATGGGTCACTGACGAATCTGAGTCCCACCTAATCTTGTGTTAACATCGGTGTATTTGAAATATTTAAAGGCTGGTCCCGGCCAAGTTGAATTAATGACAGACCAAGCTCTGACTGATAATTTCTTAGGCCTTACATGCCAGGCCCAATCCCAGCCCATAGGACTAGCTAATGGGTCGAATACCGGCCCAAAACTGAGAATAAGCCGGACCACATGGCACGTGTGGGATGTTTCAGTCATGCTTAAGGTGGGCTGCACAGTAAAGATGATCTGTCAAAAAAAATCTGATTGGTCCACTAATCATGCGGACGGTAACAGTGGATGGTTGTTAATGGTGCTTGCGAACGGTCCACATTCAACTTGTGGGTGTGGCCAGCCTGATAGTGGAATACTATATGCACTGCTTAGATGTCTAACACACGTGGAGGTTGGAACACGTGCCATGCATAAAGTTTGGTCGGGTGTACAATATTCTCCAACTGTAGCCTATGGTTCAGTGATCCATGCAGTCTATACTGTGGGGTCCACATTGGATTGCCGATGAACCAAATTTCTACTAGATGGACCAATCTGCATCCTTCTATAGGTGGATGAACAAAATGGTTAGGATCTTAAAATTCAGGAGAGTTTTGGTTCATGGGCCATCTGGAATGTAGGGAATCATATCTACAATTTGGATACTGAAGCATGGGTCCATTGGCACAAAATGAAAACGCATAGTTAAGAGTATAAACTCTCGGCCAAGCATTTTATAATACTCTCTTCATTAAGTGGTCCACCCAAAATTCCGGTGTGAGATGAAATCCCAACCTTATGATCCTGATCAAATGGTTGTAGGCATGGCCCACCACCTGCTCACACTCAATCAGCTTGACAAATGCCAACGTTTTCAAATCACCCAAATGTCGTCTGGCTGGCACTATTTCGAATATTAGATTGATCATGTACTCGAAATCATATTAGATTAAACAATCCTGACCTGATCTGATTGATCAATCTACATTTGATTGTCGAATTTGGACCATTGGCTAATTTTTGTCCATAGCTAGATGTCGGCAAATCGACCATTTTCGATCATTTGTTCCAGAGTAAACTTAGGGGAAAAATCCATTTCTACAGTGGGTCCTGCTGTTTGAGCACTTCGAATTTGAGGTGCATGCCACGAATACTCTAGGAATAATCATAAGCAGTGGGCCACTGCGGTGAAAAAGCAGTTAAAGTGAATGGGTGTATCTTATTAGGTGGACCTGAAACTATTATTTTTTCTTCTTATTTTTTCAAATATTATAAATAAAAGAGGTGTGGAGAGATAAATCATAACCCTATTTACGAATCGGATTTGTATCAAGTATGAGAAATGTACATGCAATTTGAATTGATTGCAGCAATAATTAATTCTGTTTTTTCTTGAATTGTTACATTTGATATTTCATGATTTTTGGTGCAACCAAACGCACCCTTAATTCTTGAAAGTAAATTCATTGGCTTAATAGTTAGTGCTTTAGTTCAGAAAATCATTTAAGCTTTGCCAATGTTCCACATTCCCAGCTAAATTTTTTTCATTTTTTAGGCTAAACTATTCGGCACACAATTGCCTTCAATCACGTTCATCAAATAATATCAGGGAGGAAAGTTGAACTCTCGCCTATAGGGAGCAAACCCATAGTGTTAGCGGCTCGCCCAAACCCCATTGGATCCATATATCAGGCAATATTTCAATATTTCAATGATGTTCTGTCCAAATGTCAAGTGGTTCTCAGTTTACAAGACAAATTTATGGCTGAAAAATGCTTTGGAATTTTTTAAATTAATTGTCCAACTATTTCTAACATAGTCACCCACCTTCTGAATTGAATATACTAGAGTAATCTTTGGGAGAGAATATCTACATCGTTAGAACCATTCCACCTGTCAGTAGCACTTGTGGTGGCTTTTGCATTAGCGGACTAGTACACAATGTGTGTAGTAAAGTTCAATAGCCAATGTAAATGGAATAAGTAACACACAAGGAAGTTTGAAGTTCAACTGATTGGATTATAAGTCACGGCCCACACAAGGCATATCATCGAGCCTTTCATGTTCATATGACATCCAACGCATCCGATAGGCTAGTCACTTGTGAAGATTACCTTGTGCAAAAATTCAGCCATATCCACTCATCCAATAGACCACGCTTTGTTATTTAGTAGTGGGTAGAAATTATTATGGTGTGGCGCAGTAAATTAGTAGATAGAGCTGATTTTTGAACCAGGTGGTTTGCAAGTAGAAGTAGTAACTCATTTGGTGTGGTATCCAAACGGACCCTAAAAGACATCCACTACATGATCTTAGCCATCCTAGAGGAGAGATGTTCCAAGAAACGGTGGTAACAAAAATCTGTGTGGACGGTCAAATTTCAACATCAGTAGGTGAAGAAATGTAAAGAATAGGATCATCTAGCTTGTGACTTAAAAAAAAAAATAAAAAATTCTCCATCTATGATGGAAGCTGGTACACATCCGTGTGTTACTAGGCCCTGGGCCCAAAAATCAGCCAAATCCACATGTTAGGCAGGCATACCACATGGGGTAATCAAAACGAGATGCCAACCAAACAGATGTACCCGCTCGTGGCTAGAGACGAGCTGGCATGTGTGTTGGAGACATCTCGGTCAAAAGGTGCCAGCTCCTACCCACAAACAAATGATTGGACAAAAGTGCTTCCACGTGTTGAAGTTGCAGTTGATTTTAGCTCATTAATGTTATTAAAAACCTTAACCTCTTCTCAACCAACCAAACTGGCTACGCAAGTCTCATTTCAGGCAATTTCAACAGGAAAGAGATTTTCATATTTTCCTTGAAATATTATTGTGAAAATCTAGTTTAAAATAAAAATATTCATTTTAACTTATGAAGTTAATTAAACTTTTAAATATTTATATTTATATAACAAAATACTTAGGCTTATTTTTCTCAATGATATTGTGATTTAATTGTAATGTTTTAAAATTTATCAAGTATTTGATGATATTGGGATAATATTACTGTATTTTTCATGGGCGGATTTTCTAATTTTAGGTGGCATTTTTTGGGAGCTGATTGCCTGTGACCCAACAGAGATATATCTCTTTGTGCCCAGGACTGCCTGGAGTGGAGTCCACAGAGATGTCTGTGATAAATCTACTCCGTCCATCTGTTTTGAAACACCTCAATAATAGGACAAGATTCAAAAAATCAGACAGATCCAATACTCAAGTGGTCCACACCAATAAAACAGTGAGAATAACAATGTCCACTTGTGAAATCTTCTTAGAGTTGATCATGATGTTTATATGCCATCCAAACCGTTCATAGAATTATTACCACTTAAATAAACAGCAGGAACAAATACATCCTCATACAAAACTTCTGTCATTGCCATGCATGATCAATCTCCACTGTTTCGTGTGGAATGGCCGACATGAGTTTTGGATCTGGATTTTATTGTTGTATTTCAAAACAGGTAGATGGCGTGAATTTATCACGGACGTGCACCTCTGCGAACCCCACAGCTGTGCCAGGGTTCACACGCAATCTCTGCTCTTGTATTTGTCACATCGTGGGTTACCTGACATGACCTAGTAAAAGCTTCATGTGCTTGTTTCGGTTGGTGAAATGATCATTTTGTCTTTTTAATTGAGATATATTTTAGCTCAGGTCTTATCTTTTACACACGCATTAGGTACTTTTTTTTTTATATATTTAATATCATGTCAATATTATAAAGAATTCCCATAGATGTACGTGTTTAATTAATTGCCTGTGCATGATGTGAGCTCTAATTGTGCATATGATTTCTTGGGACAATTTCAAGAATGCCTATGAAAAATAATTAAAAATAAGAAAAATCCTCCTATGCCAAAAAAATATCTGCATATCTTACCTAGTAAGGTCTAATGCCTCCATGCTGTAGTTGGATATTGTCTCGGCCGCCATCTGTTAAGTGCATTTTTGTAAGTTGCATGGTGTAACATCAGCACTGATCTTTTTAATAATGAAGCATTAAAGATCCTCCCATTGCATACTAGGGTATGTCATGTGTGACGCATGTGAAGAGAAAGGGAGAGATCAAAAGTGAAAGAGTCGACCTGCTATTTTACAGGTGAAATGGTGACAGTGCATTTGTGAGCAGTCACATTCTCAAGCTTTTTAAAATTCCCTTGACTTTATTAAAATATCTTTTCAGGTTCTTTATAAAACTAAAAGTTGACTCCCCATCTAAAAAGAATATATAAATGTGAAATGTTATTAGTAGCGAATGTCTCATCTTACCGTTTCTAAGGCACGTGCCAACTGAGTTTTAAATATGCCTGATCTTTTGTTTTGTCCTAACATGAGGCGTCGTACAGAGAAAACGTAACTCAAACATCCTGGCAGGCCCCACAGCGTTTTCCTCTTAGCCTTTTACAACCAGGAGAAGCTGAATATATTACAACACTCTTGCCCAGACTTCTAGCTTGTGCAGATGATCAGTCATCAAACATATCAAGCAATGGATGGGAATTTCAGAAACGATTGGCTTCAAATAGCTTTAAATTCATATTGCTAGGTACCGATCCCAGTATGTTTGGTTTAACTGGAATTACTAGTGAGTTTAGAGTAATAATATATAATGTTGTACCCATCAGTCCCAACGCAATATGGAACAGGCGTGCAACTCGAGTGGGTAGGGTAGGGTAGGGTTGGGTTGGGTTAGGTGTCAACTCAAACCAACCTAACCTCGAGGGAACAGAACTTAAGTGACGCAAGGGAGGACGTGAGGTCGAGCACCGTCTTCCTCAAGAGGATAAATATTCTGAATCCACGGAACCTCTCAGGACTCCTCACAGAGACTTTCTTGAATCCACGAGAAAAGAGAGCAGGAAATATAAATAAATTCTAATAAATTTGAAATAGATTAATGAATCCATAAAAACGAGTTCACAACCCTTTAAATAAGGGTACTAAGCAATGGGAAAGAAATTAGAATCAAACTACAACTAGGACTCCTAGAATTCGCGACTTACTATAAATAGTAAACTTACAATTTATAGACGGTCGTGATGTCTACTAGTGCGCAAGGTTTTCGGCCAAAAATAGTAAGTGTCCTATTCGGCTTCGCCAACCTATTCTCCTAATTATTCTAAGCTCTTTTCACGTTGGGCGCAACTCCTAAAGCCCGACGGATAAAGAGTTATAAGCAAACTAAAACTTACTATTTATAGTAAAAACGAAATTGAAACAGGGAAACGACCGTCAAATCAGGGGTTTCTCACAATTCCGAGCGTCGCAACCCTGCATAGCTGGGTTGGTTGGCTAAAGTAGCTCGTTCTACCCCAAAATCATATATTTTTCGTCCGCTAACTCATCCCGGATTGCGAGATACGCCTGATTTAAGGTCTGATGGTCCAGATCACTTCTGTCGCCAACCGGGCCTTTTCTGATCCATATTTGCCATGTAATTGTCCGCGACCCGCTCTACATCAGTCTCCTCCACTTCAAAAGAACTCGTCCTCGAGTTATCATTATGCGCTGGTTCATGATACTCAGTAAGGTCCGCGACATTGAAAGTTCGTGAGATCGCCATATCATCTGGAAGATCAACAACATAAGCGTTGTCATTGATCTTTCGGATGATTGGTACCGGTCCAATCTTTTTATTCTTCAACTTGTTGTACGTTCCGGTTGGAAATCTTTCTTTGCGCAGATGGACCATTACTTGGTCGCCCACCTCGAACACTTTCTGTCGCCAATGCTTGTCCGCTTGCTCCTTGTACTTTTCGTTCGAGGCATGTAGCTTGTTCTGTACATCCGTATGAATGCCATGATTTTGTCTGCCATATGATCTGCTGCAATGCTCATGCCTGAGAGCTTGGGCAGAGGGACCAAGTCTAGTGTATGGCGAGGTACTCGTCCGTAGATAACCTGGAACGGGGATTTTCCTGTCGAGCGGTTCACCATGTTGTTGAATGCAAACTCCGCTTGAGACAAGGTCAAATCTCACTGCTTCAGTTTTTCTCCTGAAATACATCGAAGGAGGTTTCCCAACGTGTGATTCACAACCTCAGTTTGACCGTCAGTCTGTGGGTGGTACGCGCTGCTGAACTGAAGGCGTGTATCGAATCAAGTCCACAAAGTCCGCCAAAAGTGGCTTATGAACTTCGTGTCACGGTCGGAAGTAATAGTCTTGGGAACCCCATGTAGCCGTGCAATTTCTCTGAAGAATAGATTCGCCACGTGTGTTGCATCGAGAGTCTTCTTGCATGGAATAAAGTGCGCCATCTTGAAAAAACGATCTACTACCACGAACACTGAATCTATGCCGCGTTGTGTTCGTGGGAGACCAAGTACAAAGTCCATAGATAAATCCTCCCAAGGGCCGTCAGGCACGGATAACGGGGTGTAGAGGCCCGTATTATGAGATTGCCCCTTGGAAGTCTGACAAATAAAACAGCGTTGGACTGCCTTTCCCACATCACGTACCAATTGCGGCCAATAATACCGTTCTTCCACAAGAGCTCGCGTCTTGTCTCGTCCAAGGTGTCCACTGAGGCCACCTCCATGTAGCTCTTAGATTATCTGTTCCCTTAGCGAACTCTTTGGGATACATAGTCGATTTCCCTTAAAAAGGAACCCGTCTTGTATATGTAAGTCATCGAGGTGACCTTCCTGACATCTAACCCATGCGTCCTTGAAGTCGTCATCGTCGGCATATGTCTTTGAGGCGATCGAACCCGACAACTTCATTGCTCATAGTGACTAACAAAGTTGCACGGCGACTCAGCGCATTGGCTACTTTGTTCTGTTGCTCTGACTTATGCTTTAGCACGAATGTGAATTCCTGCAAAAATGAGATCCATCTAGCATGCACACGGTTAATGTTAGCTTGACTATTAATAAACTTGAGGGCTTGATGGTCCGTGTAAAGTATAAATTCCCTTTGAATCAAATAATGTCGCCAGTGTCGCAGTGCCTGGACCACTGCGTACAACTTGATTTCATATGTAGACCACTTCTTGCGTGCATAACTAAGTTTCTCACTGTAGAAGGCTACTGGCCTACCTTCTTGAGACAAAACTCCCCCAATCCCGACATATGAGGCATCACATTCGACTTCAAACAGTTTGTCGAAGTAGGGAAGTACAAGAACCGGGGTCGTGGATAATCTGAGCTTGATTTCGGCAAAGCTCCTGTCGGCTTCGTCAGTCCACTGAAACTGCCATTTCTTCATGCAATCTGTGATCGGTGACACAATGCTATTGAAATTTTTCACGAACCAACGATAGAATGTCGCTAGTCCATGGAAACTTAGTACTTCTTCGTGAATATTTTTGGGAACCGGCCATTCTCTGATTGTCTTCACCTTTTCCTCATCCACTCGAATGCCCGTGGATGTAACCACAAAACCCAGAAACAATAGGCTATCAGTCATGAAGCTACACTTTTTTAAATTGAGGTACAATTTATTTTCAATGAGCACTTGAAGGACTTTCTTGAGGTGCTCCATATGGGTGGTTTCGTCTTGACTGTATATCAAAATATCATCAAAATAAACCACAACGAACCGCCCAATGAAAAGTTTCAGAACTTGATTCATCAACCTCATGAATGTGCTAGGCGCATTAGAAAGACCGAAAGGCATGACCATCCATTCGTACAATCCTTCCTTGGTCTTGAAGGTTGTCTTCCACTCATCACCCGGCCGTATTCGAATCTGATGGTAGCCGCTCCTTAAGTCCAATTTAGAGAATATTTTTGCGCCCTCTAGCATATCCAACATATCATCCAACCGTGGTATAGAAAACCTGTATTTTATGGTGATCTTGTTGATGGCCCGGCTGTCGACACACATGCGCCAACTCCCATCTTTCTTTGGAGTTAGCAAGCTGGTACAACACATGGGCTCATGCTTTCTCGAATAAGACCCTTACGGATCAGTTCCTCCACTTGTCCCTGCAGAATCTCGCACTCATTCGGGCTCATTCGATAATGAGGACGATTGGGTAAACTGGATCCAGGGACAAGGTCGATATGGTGTTGGATATCTCGCATAGGGGGTAACCCATCGGGAAGGTCCTCGGGCCAGATTTCTTGGAATTCATGTAACAAGGGCCTTAGTCTTTCAGGGATGATGGTAGGCTCGAGTTCTTCCCCTTTTACAATTAATGCATAAGTCTGTCTTGTTTCTTTGGATTCTTCCACGAAGTCCCGAATGGTTAAGAGAAAATGACCCTCCACTTTAGAAGTTTCAGGTGGTCCTTCTGGATCCATAGGGGCCAATATGGTCTTCCGACCGTCCTTGACGAAGATATATATGTTATCTCGCCCTTTATGAGTGGCGTCACGGTCAGATTGCCAGGGTTGACTGAGTAGTATGTGACATGCTTCTATGTCAACTACATCGCATACTACTTCATCCTTATAATGTTTGCCAATTGAAAAGGATATGGTGCACCGTTCAGTTACCTTTGTTTCGCTGACCTTCTTGATCCAACCGATTGTATATGGAGAGGGATGACGCTCTGTTTTCAATTGCAATTTTTCCACCATGCCTTTGGAGACAATGTTCTCGCTGCTTCCACTGTCAATGATCACATCACAAACCTTTCGATTCACCGTACACCTAGTGCAGAAGATGTTATGCCGCTGTGGATGCACTTCTTTTCTTGGCGCATATAATAGCCGCCTCACGACGAGCGACTCGCCGTGATCTTGCTGAACCCAATCTTAATCATCTACCTCGTCCTCGACGGTATGCTCCTGTTCTTCAATATCTGGATCTTCATAAGCATTATCAGCACTACCATCATTAATGGCGAAGTTTGTCACTTTTCGTTGGGGACAAGTATTTGACAGGTGGCCGGACTGGCCACAACGATAGCAATTGTTGGGTCTTGGCCGAGCATAAGGGTTCGGGATTGTACTTGGACCAGCGACAGTCGACACGCCCCTTTGGGGTCTAGCTTGCCCGCTTCCCTGATCTCGGTTCTCAGACGTAGGAGGTTGAGTGCGTGCACCTACGGGCTCCTTCCCCTTAGGCTGTGGAGCTCCCTGGGGTGGACCTGCCGCAGTGATCCTCGCAGTAGGATAGGCCCGTGTGTTAGAACGTTCAAGTTGCGCTTCTGCCCGAGTAGCCAAATTGATCGCATCATTCATTGTCCAGACGGACTGCATCTGGACCCGATCCTGGATCACCATACGCAATCCACTGTTAAATCGGGCGACTTGCTGCAATTCAGTCTCGACCAAATCGTTGCGCGCTGCTAGGCGGTAAAATTCTTCTGCGTACTCTCACCGACCGACTACCCTGTCGACAATTTTGGTATTGTTGGAATAATACCCG
Source organism: Magnolia officinalis (assembly GCA_021015155.1). Lineage (NCBI taxonomy): Eukaryota > Viridiplantae > Streptophyta > Magnoliopsida > Magnoliales > Magnoliaceae > Magnolia > Magnolia officinalis. The sequence goes on along the minus strand of JAJHSJ010000001.1, from coordinate 25,289,432 downwards.
ATCGTAATCGCTAGGGAGGAATCAGGCACATAGGAGCTGCTTCATTCACTGCCATGTGCGAATTGGTGCTTTCATCTGCCTGGTTCGTGCGAGTTGCAGTTGTTCCCACCAAGCTGAAGCTCCTCCTTTCAACTTGTAGGCCACAAGCTTGACCTTCTTTGTTTCAGGGATGTCCATATAGTCAAAAAATCGCTCAACTTCAGAAAGCCAATCTAGAAAATCCTCAATGTGTAACTGGCCATTGAAGTTAGGAATATCAACCCGTATCTTGAAGTCTCGATCTACCCGATCGCCGTCTTGCCTGGGGTGTTGGAAGATGACGTCATCGATCTCCTCTTCACTGGAGCCCCCGTCCTCAGGGACGGCCCTTGGATGCACTGCTGGGATTATCCTGCGATCAGGGCGATTACGGGTTTCAGCAATTGGTGGTGGAGGATTACCACCAGGAACACGGAGTTGCCCTAGGGTTTCTGCTAAGAGATTCGCTATGCGGTCCATGGAAGCCTGCAGCCCTTGCATGGCTTGCCGATTCTCTTGCTGCGCTGCTTGGAAAGTTGCAGCTGTTAAAGGAAAATTTCCTGGAGCACCGCCTATGGGATTGTTGCCCGACCCGTCGTTAGAAGCCATCGACCCGAGGAGAAACCTCGCTCTGATACCAAACTGACGCAGGGGAGGACGTGAGGTCGAGCACCGTCTTCCTCAAGAGGATAAATATTCCGAATCCACGGAACCTCTCTGGACTCCTCACAGAGACTTTCTCGAATCCACGAGAAAAGAGAACAGGAAATATAAATAAATTCTAATAAATTTGAAATAGATTAATGAATCCATAAAAACGAGTTCACAACCTTTTAAATAAGGGTACTAAGCAATGAGAAAGAAATTAGAATCAAACTACAACTAGGACTCATAGAATTCGCAACTTACTATAAATAGTAAACTTACTATTTATAGATGGTCGTGATGTCTACTAGTGCGCAAGGTTTTCGGCCACTATTTGGCTTCGCCAACCTGTTCTCCTAATTATTCTAAGCTCTTTTCACGTTGGGCGCAACTCCTAAAGCCCGACGGATAAAGAGTTATAAGCAAACTAAAACTTACTATTTATAGTAAAAACGAAATTGAAACAGGGAAACGACCGTCAAATCAGGGGTTTCTCGCAATTCCGAGCGTCGCAACCCGGCATAGCTGGGTTTGTTGGCTAAAGTAGCTCGTTCTACCCCAAAATCATATATTTTTCGTCCGCTAACTCATCCCGGATTGCGAGATACGCCTGATTTAAGGTCTGATGGTCCAGATCACTTCTGTCGCCGACCGGGCCTTTTCTGATCCATCTTTGCCATGTAATTGTCCGCGACCCGCTCTACATCATTAAGTTGGGTTGGGTTAGGTTGGGTTGAGTTGAGTTGAATTGGGTTGGGTGTCAACTCAAACCAACTTGACCGAGAGGAGGCTAAACTTGCAAACCGGCCTAGATTCTAACCCAAGGTGCCCAATCCAAACTCCTCGATACCTTTTTTTTTAGGCAACTCACACCTCACACACACCCACACACTCACACACCACATTGGCATTTAATTACCACCACTTGAACCCATTACCTCATGTTAAAACTCTCATGAGTCTACCACTGAGCCATGAGTAAAGACCTAGAACTCAATACTTGACCCAACTCAACTGGACCCAAATACAAGTGATTTTCGTCGACCCAGTTCAAATTGCTCAACCCGAACTCAATCCAAATGAGGTTAGCATTTTCCAACCTTAACACAACCAAGGACCTTGACAACTCGACGTCACTCAAACTCAGTTTAAGCCATCCAAAGGCAAACCAACACAAGCGACAAGAACAAAGGCAAGCCCATCAAAATTTATCTAACACAAGTGTCACTATGGACGTTGGATATTTCCCAGTGTAATAGAAATTTTATTAATTTTAAATATTTTTATAAGTATTTTTGTAAGAGCCAAGCTATGGTAACTCGTTCTAGGTAGTACTGGATTGACTTTCGCAGACCAATAGCCACGTGGGTGAAACTTTTGTAAAATCTACCCTATCCATCATATCCATCAGGTATATTGCCCCATTTTCACGGTTGAACTAAAAAATCATGATCATTTAAAATTTTAAGTAGGCCACACCACATAAAATAGTTGGGAGGAAACCTCCACTACCACTAGCTTTATGTAGGACCCACAGTAGTGTTTATATGTGATCCAATTCATGGATCATACCTTGTGCCTCATTAGGATGAAAGAATTGAGAAAAAAAAAAATAAATTGTGTTCTAAAACTTAGGTGGACCAAGCCATGTGACGTGATTTAGAATCATCCTGATTGTTAGGATGAAGGATCAACTAGGGGTGCTGTACATGACGGACGGGGTGGATTTTTTGCACGGTGGTCTTTTCTTCGGTCTGGGCCTAATGGGAGGTACCCTAATCCTGTTAAGTTTTGAAAAATAACTATGAAACTTATATGTTAAAAATAACCACATCATTAATTCGTGGTTATTACAAATACTCACCTTTTGTTAATTTTTACTAATGCCTATTAATATTTTTAGTATATTTTGGGAGAAAAATTAATGATGAAGCTACCCTTACCTAAATCTTTTTCTCTCTCAATTAAAAATAAATAAATAAAACAGTTAAAATTATTTTATCCTTTGTTCCATACGAAGGACAAATGAAGGGTGAATTTTGTAGTCTATTCCATATGGGCATTATTGCCATTTAAAGCTATGAAAAATTAGTGAAATGTGGGTATTTCCAAAAAAAAAAAAAAAAAAACACCTAAGGATGTCCTTCCACGAAATTGGACAATTTTTCTAAAATAAATAGTCTAGAAAAATCTTCAAAAAACAGCTACAATAAAACTTTCATGGAATGTTGTTCTTTAGATGGGGTTCATTTCAAAGAAGACAAAAAAAAATCTAAATAAATTCGAAAAATACAAGAATTGGCAACGGAGATATTGGAAAGTCTTCCATTCTCCTCGGGTTACCAATGCAACAACAATAAATGGTTTTGGAACTCCTGCGAGTCGTTAAGAATAGCATGACAACCTGAACTTAACAAAAGGTGATTGGTTTAAGATGCCTTTTGTTGTCTCTTAAGTCCTTCTCTACACTTAAGAAAAGAGAAGTGAGTACGAGAGAGAGAATCCTCTGTAGGGAGAGGGTGCCTAAAGGAGCCTGAATGTCTCCGCTACGCTGGAAGGCTGCCAGTTTCAGAAGAGTTCATCGACTAATGGAGTAAAGTTAGAATTAGATACACGCAGCTAACCTTTTTTTTATATATAAGAGTGCTTAGTTTCCCTCTTTCTATTCTCATATCTCTATAAGTTTATATAACCATTCCACACTCTGCATCTAAAAATCATATTCTATTCTCTTTTTATTTATTTATTTATTTTTTAAACTCTAGTGTTTGTCCACTTGCACCCTAGATGTAGTCATCTTAGAACTCTTCCAAATTACCAAAAAAAAAAAAAATCCCATAGAAGTAGAGACAACACTCAATACAAGCAAAAAAATGTGCCTGTTCCCTTCCTTTAAATTTATTTATTTATTTTTTTTTATTTTTTTTTATTACTGAGGCCCTTGATTAGAGTCTTTGGCCGTAAACCAACCATAGGTCGATAAGCCTTTAGATCTTTCGTTCCCTAAGCGATTCTACGGTGTCTGACCAACCATAGATCATAAGATTAATTGGCTAGTGATGATGCTAAAACAGGCGATCTATCATTTGTGAGCCAATGCTAACCTCATCTGCACAAACAAGCCATATATATTCATCAGTACACAACCAGGGTTCCACACCATGTTAAGCCCAAGGCCCAAAAATCAGCCTCATCCATCATTCAAGCAGACCACATGATTGGAAATAATGTACGGCACACTCACCCTCCAAATCATTCCCTCCATGTGGCCCACTTAAATCATTGATGGGTCCTTTTTTTTTTCTCTCTCTCTCTCTCCAGGCCTAATTTTTAATGTGGCAAGTAATGGTTGGGTGGATTTCACATCATAGTGGGCCCAATAAAAATCAATGGTGTAGTCTCTCTCCCAACCATCTCCCGTGGTGTGGCCCTGTTGAGAAGTGGAGCCACATCTGGGGCCGCGCATGACCAGTCGTGGCCCCTGCTCAACCAGTCGAGGAGTCCACTCGACCGGTCGTGACCAGTCGTGGACTGGCTCGACTCAAAGTCTAGCGAGCATGGGTTTTTTGGGTTCTAAGGTGCTCGATCGATCGTGGATCATTCTCGATCGGTCAAAGAGTCCTCTCGATCGGTCGTGCAGTTTGCTCGACCAGTCGAGGTTACGCAAATTCGTTTCTGGATTTGATGCGGACTGCGAAAATTTGAGCCGCCTTCGCAAGGGTGCGAAAGGGAAGTTACCTAAACTATAAATAGGGGTCCCTAGGGCTTTTCTAGGGTTAAGGTGAATATGGGGGAGTTATTCTAAGGTGTGGGAAAAAGAGTTTTCTCTGTATTTCCAAAGGAGAGGTTAGTATATTGCCTTGTAATCTTTGTTATTCTTCATAGTGGAAGTTTGCATCCGTGGTTTTTTACCCTAGTTTGGGGTTTTTCCACGTATATATTGTCTTGTGGTTTGTTTGAATTGCTTTGATTTGTTTTTAGTTTATATTTCTTCTTGTTTATCATTTGTGGGTGAGACCTGAGATTGGATCTAGGCTCACTGCGTTGTTGGCGTACTACGCAACAACTGGTATCAGAACTATTGGTTTAGTTCTATTGGGAGCGATGACAGAAGAAAGGAAAACTAGAATTGAGAAGTTTGATGGTTCAAACTTTACCTTATGGAAGATGCAGATAGAGGATTATTTGTATCAGAAGGACCTCTATATTCCTCTAGGAGGAAAAGAGAAAAATGAGAAAAGATGATAGATGATGAATGGTTTTTACTGGATAGGAAGGCTTTAGGAACGATCCAACTCTCTTTGTCTAAGAGCGTCGCCTTCAATATATCCAAGGTGAAAACTATAAAAGAATTAATAGAAGCCCTAGTCAACATGTATGAAAAGCCTTCAGCATCCAACAAGGCTCATTTATGAAACAACTATTCAATATGAAGATGTCAGATGGTGGGAGCGTGGCTGAACATCTAAACGAGTTCAATACAGTCACGAGCCAATTGGAATCCGTTGGCATTGCTTTTGAGGATGAGGTCAGGGAGTTATTGATATTTTCCAGTTTGCCAGACAGTTGGGATGGTTTGGTGATTGTTGTAAGCAATTATTCCGGATCGACAAAGCTAAAATTTGATGATGTGCCCGGTCTAATTCTCAGCGAAGAATCTAGAAGAAGGGCATCAGGAGTTCAGGGAATGCTCTAAACGTTGAAGGAAGAGGAAGATCGCTGAACAAATGAGGCAATAAACACGGGCGTTCTAAGTCGAGGAAGAAGTACAAGGGACCGAAAGATCAAGATGGGTGTTGGCATTGCGGCAAGAAGGGGCACATGAAACGTGATTGCAGGGCGCTCAAGAAACAAGAAGGAAGCTTCAAGGCGGGAAGGATTCAGTGAATCTATCTAAGGAGAGTGACATAGAGGCGTTAATCTTGTCTCTTGATGTGAGGAATGAGTCTTGAGTTATAGACTCGGGTGCTTCGTTTCATGCCACTTCGTATAAGGAAGTTCTGCGTGATTAGGTGTCAGGTGACTTTCGGAGAGTCTACCTGGTTGATAATGAGCCGTGCAGTATTGTTGGAAAGAGAGACGTTCATGTCAATCAGAGAGATGGAACGGTTTTGAAATTGAAGGATGTCAAACATATACTGAGTTTGAAACGAAACTTAATCTCAGTGGGGCAGTTGACCGATACCGGTTATGTGACGACCTTCACTAGTGATTCCTAGAAGATCACAAAAGGTGCTTTGGTGATATCTCTAGGAAAGAAGGAAGGTACCTTATATGTGACTTCAGAATCGTATAGTTCACTCGCAGCCACATCAACTGGAGTGAATGGGCAGTTATGGCATCAAAGGTTGGGACATATGAGTGAGAAGGGGGTGAAAGTGTCATTGTCAAAAGGGAAGCTACCAGGGCTGAATTCTATTGACTTGGAATTCTTCGAGGACTGCGTGTATGGCAAGCAGAAGAGGGTAAGCTTCAAGAAAATAGGACGCGCTCCAAGACGCATCTATTGGAGCTTGTACACATTGGTGTGTAGGGACCTGCATAGGTATTATCTCTTGGTGGCTCACATTATTTTGTTTCTTTTATTGATGATGCTAGTAGAAAACTGTAGGTCTATTTCTTAAAGCATAAATCTGATGTATTTGATGTATTTAAGAGGTGGAAAGTTATGGTAGAAAACGAGACAGGTAAAACACAGTAAAATGTCTCAGATCTGATAATGGAGGAGAGTACTGTGATAAGAGGTTTGAGGAGTATTGTACAGCAAATAGAATCAAATATCAGAAAATGATTCCAGGGATACCGCAGCAGAATGGTGTGGCTAAGCGCATTAACAGGACCATCCTTGAGTGCGCCAGGAGAATGAGGTTACATGCAGGGTTGCCCAAAATGTTTTGGACAGATGCTGCAAATACTGTCACATATCTCATCAATAGAAGTCACTCAGCACTATTGGATGGTGGGCTACCAAAAGAAGCGTGGACTGGGAAAGAAGTGAACCTTGCACATCTTAGAGTGTTCGGTTGCACTTCGTATGTTCACATTGATGCATAGCACAGAAACAAGCTGGATGCGAAGTCTAAGAGGTGCACGTTTATAGGCTACGGCAGCATGATTTTGTCTACAGGTTTTGGGATGCAGAAAACAGAAAAATCATCAGAAGCAAAGACATAGTTTTTAATGAAAAAGTGATATATAAGGACAGTGTGCAAGAAACTAAGGCAAGGAAAAGAGATTCGTAGAGTTGGAAGAGTTACCAGACACAGGTGTTACAGCACCACATGATGATCATGCACAGGAGTATTATGAGGCAAAGCTACATACACCAGCTGTGAGGAGGTCTACTCAGGAGAGGAGACCCACGGTCTGATACTCACCCTCCTTATATTATCTACTGCTGACAGATAATGGTGAGCCAGTGTGTTTTAAAGAGGCGTTACAGTCAGATACACGGGTTAAGTGGGAGTAAGCCATGGATGAGGAGATGGACTCTCTTGAGTCCAATCGTACATGGGAGCTAGTCACTCTACCTAAGGGTAAGAAAGCTATTCATAACAAGTGGGTTTACAGACTGAAGGAGGAGCACGATGGTTCAAAACGGTATAAGGATAGATTGGTTGTGAAAGGATTTCAACAAAAGCTAGGTCTAAAATATTTTTCACCTGTAGTGAAAATGTCTACGATTCGCATGGTCTTAAGTATAATGACTACAGAGGACTTACATATAAAGCAGCTAGATGTTAAAACAACCTTTCTTCATGGGGACCTTGAAGAAGAGATATATATGCATCAACCGACAGGATACGTGGCACCAGGAAAGGAGAACAAGGTGTGCAGACCGAAGAAGAATTTATATGGCCTGAAGCAGGCCCCGAGGAAGTGGTACAAGAAGTTGAAAACGGTTATAAGAGATGTCATGCAGACCACTGTTGTTATTTGAAGAAGTTTGATACGTCGTATATCATCCTTCTTCTGTACGTTGATAACATGCTTCTGGCTGGTTCAAGCATGAAGGACATCTCAGATCTCAAAAGACAACTGTCTAGAGAATTTGCCATGAAGGATTTAGGAGCTGCAAAATAAATCCTAGGCATGAGAATAAAGCGTGATAGAGAAAACAAGAAACTGGTTTTCTCACAGGCAGAGTACATAGCCAAGGTACTTGATCGATTCAATATCAAAGGTGCTAAGCCGGTTAGCACTCCATTAGCCAATCACTTCAAGTTGTCCAAGGAGCAAGGTACAAAGACACAGAGGAACATGACTATATGGCTAAAGTCCTATACGCGTCAGCTATTGGGAGTCTCATGTATGTTATAGTGAGCACGAGGTCAGACATTGCTCAAGGAGTGGGAGTTGTTAGCAGGTTTATGAACAACCCCGAGAAGGAATATTGGGAAGCTGTGAAGTGGATCCTTAGATACTTAGTAGATACTAAGGATGTAGGGCTGTGTTATGGTGAATCGGAAATCAAGCTACAAGGCTACGTAGATTCAGATTTGGCAGGAAATATCGACAACAGAAGAAGTACTACAGGTTATGTCTTTACTCGTGTTGCAGTCAGTTAGGTCTCTCAGTTACAGAAGATAGTATCTATTAGTACGACGGAAGCGGAATATGTTGTGACTACAGAAGCGTGCAAGGAGATGGTGTGGATGCAGGGTTTCATGGAAGAGTTGGGTAAGAAATAAGCAGATTGCAAGCTGTACAGTAACAGTCAGTGTGCAATACACTTGGCTAAGAATTCAACCTTTCATTCAAAGACCAAGCATATTGTCATTAGATATCACTTCATATGTTCGTTACTGGAAGATGGATCGATTGCTCTAGAGAAGATTCATACAAGTGAGAATCCTGCGGATATGTTGACCAAGGCGGTCACACGGGAGAAGCTGAAGCTCTGTTCAGCTTTGATTGGTCTTCAGGCTTGAAGACTGGGATTTGATGAAGGATGGCAGAGCATGAGCGGGAAAGAAATTTGAACTCACGGTGGGAGGTTGTTTCACGCCGGAAACCTAAGCGCCCCCTCGTTTTCTTCTCCGTTTTCATTGCAAATCTCACCTACGACACCACAACCAAAGATCTTCATCGAATCTTTGGGCGCTACGGATCGATGGTGGATGTTTTCATCCCATGGAACAGAGAACTCAATCGATCAAGAGGATTCGCGTTCGTCAGATTCCGCTACGAACAAGAGGCGTTCAATGCCATCTCCTGCTTGCATGATCGGCGCATCGATGGGAGAATAGTTAACGTCACCTGGGCAAAAAGCCAACCATGGGAAGCAGAAAAACAAGCAGCCATCCCAGGTTCCAAGGACAGTAGATCCTCCTTTCCATAATTATAGATCTGGAACACGCCGTCAATCCCACTCGGCCCCCGTAGATCCGCCTCCTCCAGTGCAGCAGCCTCGAGTTCGCAGAGAAACAGGGGCCCCCCCTGCGAGATCTTACTCCCACACGGTTAACACCCCCTCCTCCGTTTCAACCTGACCTACGACCACAAACTCCAAACACCCACCCTGCTGTTTCTCCCTCCCGGCCGAACCTCATCATCTCGTCGGATGCCAGCCTGGTCAGAAAACTCAAGAGTTCCCTTCAACAAGCCCTAACGGTTACAACGAGAAGCGAATCTACCTCGATCCTAAACCTCATTGATGTATACAGGAAATCATCCATAGGCCATTTACAGGTCGATTTCACTAGAATCTCCCCAAATCGATTTCTACTAAAATTTCAATCGCAGGAAGACAGTGAGATATTTGAATCGGAGCAGAACCTCATAACCAGATGAACTTGACCGATGTTCGGCGATGGTCTCCGGAAACGGCGAGTCTACTCCAAGGAACCTGGATTCATTTGTTTGGTATACCACCACACGCTTGGCACCAGGATGTGATTACGAGTGTTGGTAACACCTTCGGCAAGGTTCAAGAGATTAACTCCATGACTGTCCATGCTACCTTCCAATCTTTCGCCAGGATTAGGATTCTTCTCTCCACTCAATCCATCCAACATTCTCTCTCCAGATATTTGCAGGTTGAAGGGATATCCTATTCGATCTTCGGGACCCTGGAAGATAATAGACCGATGCCTTACCTTTCAGACCCCACCCAGTCAAATCCTAACCTTCCAACTTCCACTAAAGACTGGGTCATTCAAACCTTTCCTAGGCAGCACTCACATGTTCGACAAAATGCCAGACCCAACCTTCCCCCTCTAGAACCTGTCCTCACCCACCCTACCCTGTCCTCACCTACAATCAGTCGCCCACCGAGTCCCCAACCACCTCCATTGTTTGACTCCTATTCCCCTCAATCCACCTTAGTCCCCATTCCTATCCTGACCTACCACCTTCATGTTCCTGAGCCAAATTTAGCCTCTACCCCTGCCCACCCGCCTGTAGCTGAACCTACTACCTTTGTACCCTCATTGGCCTCAACCATGCCCATCCACTATATCTGCAGTGCATGTAGAATGCAAGTTAATGTTGGCGATTCTCAGCTGTATCCTGGTCAGTACGCAGAGCCAAATTCAGCCTCTACCCCTGCCCACATCCAGCCACAACTACTCTCTCCCCTGGTGGTCATGCAACTGAAAAAGGGCAGCCCTCATTTAACCTCCCCGCAGCTGTTCAAGCCCAAAAGGAACAGGATCTCCTCCCCCCTCACAGAGTCAGACCATACTGATATCCATGCTTTGTCAGAATCTCATTAGGCAGAATTGTCGGTTGCTCCTCAAGCCCCACACCGGTTTTCTATGGAAATGCTCAGATCTTATGATCAACAACAACTATCAACACCTACCAATATACCTCAATCACCTAAGGTAAACCCTCAAGACATTAGAGCCAGATTTGAGGAGGCATCGTCCCTCTTCCTCCAACAGAGACATCCTCATGGCCACTTTGAACTCCAGAACATTGACATGGGGAATAGAGTTACAGATATCAGAAGGGGGATAAAGGAGGTAAGCGATTGCTCATTGGAAAATATGGGGGATTTATCAGTGGATTTATCTCCTTACTTCTCTCATTCAAGTTGTGAAAAGTCTGCACAGGACCCCCCGACTGTTCCAAACCAAATCATACAACCTCTTCACCTATTTGAACTGGCCCACAGTCGAAAGAAGCAGATGGCTTTAGATAAGCAGAAAAACAGGAATTCTTCAGCTCGATTGAAAGTTCAGAGTCAATCCACCAGCGTTTGGTACAGCAGGCTCAGAAAGCTGAAGCGACGGGCAGTAAACACAGGCCGTGTGACTAATGGATAACGCAATCTTTTGGAATGTGCATGGAGTGGGAAATGCTCCCACGATTGAAGCACTTAGGAAGATGGTCAGAAAGTTCCAACCCCAATTAGTTGCCATCTATGAACCCATGCTCCGTGAAGAAAAGAGGATAAAGACGGGGCTGAAGATTGGATTCCATTCCTCCTTTTCCAATACTGATGTGGGAGGAAATTTTGGATTTTCCATGAAAGTCAGATGAACATTTCCATTATATCTGGTTCTAACCAAATGATCTCCTTTAATGCGTCATGGACTTCCCTGCCACATTCGGTAATTATCTCCATAGTGTACACGCCAAATGTTGTAAGATTCTTCGTAGGGCTCTTTGGAGCGACCTCGGTTCTC
>JAJHSJ010000001.1:25176526-25278035 GCA_021015155.1 Magnolia officinalis | reverse complement strand
GGGCCGACCTTGATGTATGTGTTGTATATCCACATTGTTCATTGGTTTTTTCAACTCATTTTATGTCGCAGTCTTAAAAATGAATCATATCCAAATCTTATATATATATATAGATTAAAGGTCTGCATGAACTTATCAACATGTTGGGTGGAAAATAAATACTGCAGTTGACCTTAGAAAGTTTTTAATGGTGGACATTCAATGACAACTATTTCATGTAACTTAGTCATTAGAGATTTGGATTTGCTTCATTTTTGAGACTGTAACTGAAAATGATATGCAAAAACTCATGGACGGTGTTGATATACATGACATACATCAAGGTGGGCTCCACGGTGCGTAAACACCTAATCCGCTCTCTGCTATTTTTCCCATGTGATCCTTCCTTCGTTTTCTCCAGGGCGTTGAAGGATCCAAACTTCATTGAATGGCGTGAAGGAACGGTGGATAGAGATGCCCCAAAAGTGCAGAAATCATTCAGAGACAAGTGAGACTAAAAGCACTTGGATCTTGTCGTTGCCTTTGCCTTTGCCTTTTTAAAATATTAACGGTGACAGATGGACTAACATTATTGGGGGCATTTTGAATTATTGAGGACATGCTATATGTATTTATTTATTTATTTGATGGTCCATTTTTTTACGCATTACAGGTTGGTCCACGTGAAGAAGGGTTGTCAAAGGGGAATGAGAGAAATTTTATGTTAAAGGATTTCATGATATATGTATATTCAGGTTTCATTTCTAACAAGTGGGGCCATGTGTTTGACAGTGGGTGGAGTATAAGCCAAAATTCACATCGATGGAACAATCTTCCTTTGATCTATGGCTGAAAACTATACAAATAAGAAGAAAAATAACAACTTGATCCACGTAGAAAGTTCCTGGTTTTATCTAATATTCATAGCTGGGAGATTTTTGGGCCATGGTCTATCTTGTTATAGGAAACCAGCCATTGGTCTAGATTACTGACCATGGCTCGTGCTTGTCAGACTTGGAAACCTGTATACGGTGTGCAAAGATGTCGGTGCGTGTACCGTATAATTCATGTGGTAGGTTTTGAACGCGTGGGTCATGTGGATCTTAATAACAACAAACAAAGAGGTTGCAAGAACGCGGATTAGCTACTGAATCCGACAGTAGCGAGTCTCGCTAAAGTTACGTCACCACATTACGTGGGCTCCACCATGATTTATGTGTTGTATCTATACCATCCATCCATTTGGAGAGATTATTTTAGGCCATTAGCCAAAGAATGAGGTAGATCCAAAGTTCAAGTGGACCCCACCACAGAAAAAAGTGGGGACAGTGACGCCCACCGTTGAAATCTTCTTAGGGCCCACCATGATGTTTATTTGAGATCCAACCTGTTTATCCGTTAACACATACATGAAATAAGGAAAAACACAAATATCAGCTTGATCGAAAACTTCTGTGGCTCAAAGCATTTCTTAATGGTAGGCGTTCAATCCTCACTGTTTTCCGTGGTGGGGTCCACTTGAGCTTTGGATCTGACTAGTTCTTTGTATCATTCTCTAGAATGATCTTTCCAAATGAATGGGCCGTGTGGATACAACACATACATCATGGTGGGCCACAGAATATGGTGACGTCACTTCAGTAGGAGACTTGCTACTGCCTAGTTCAGTAGCTAATCCGCGTCCTGTGTCACTAACACTCTCATCTCTCCCTTTCGCTCTAACCGATCAACCCTTGCGCTTGGGCTTAAATATAAAAAAAAAAAAAACATTTTGGGCCGGGCTTGGCTGGACTGTTTTTGCTCGTCTTATGCCTAACCCTCGGCCACAGACATAGTATGAACATTTCAGGTGGTGGCTTAGCTGGATTATTTTGGCTTGTCAAGAGCCTGGGCAGGATAGGCTCCAACCTGATCAACCCTCAGGCTCAGGCCCAGGATAACCATTTTATTTTGGGCTGGACTATTGTGGCCTATCACAGGCTCAAGTGTATCTTGAACAATGCGAGCTAGGGTTCAACAGAGCTAGCTTGACCAGCCCTACGTCACCATGACATGAACACAACTCTCACACGTCCATGCACATGTGAAACTGACTCTACGCTTGGGGCTATCAATGGGTGAACCCCAGTTAGTTATCGAAATCAAGATTATCCTGGGCCACATCGTGGTGTGTGATACACCAGCCAATCTGCTTCCAGCCAAGTCCAGGCCAAAATGAAATGATTATCTTAGGCCTGGACCTGAAGGTTGATCAGGTTGGAGCCCTTCCTGGCCCTGGCCCTGGATGAGCCAAAATAATCCAGCTAAGCCCTGCTTGAAATGTTCATACTACTTATGTGCCCGAGGTTTAGGCCTAAGACAAGCCAAAACAGTCCAGCCATGCCTGGCCCTAAATGTTTTTTTAAGCCCAAGCGCAAGGGTTGATCAGTTAGAGGGAGGGGGAGAGATGGGAGTGTAAGGGATGGACGTGATGAGATTGAGCACTTTCTTCCTCGGGGGATACATACTCCGAATCCATGGAGCTTCTTTAGACTCCTCATGGAGATTCCTCAAATGCACGAGGAGAGATAGAAAATATAAATAAATTCTAAAAAAATCAAAAATAAATTGATTGATTATTAAAACCAGTTTACGCTCCCTTAAATATTGATATCAACCCTTGGAAGAAGTTTCAGAATCGAACTATAACTTAAACTCTCTAAAATTGTGACTTATAGACTATTTATAGACTATCATAATTTCCACTAGACTTCATGGTTTTCGGCCAAAAATAGTAAGCGTCCAATTTTGCCTGATCACATTATTCCCCTAATTTTTCTAAGCCCTTTTCATGTTGGGCACAACTTCCAAAGCTCAATCGATCAAAAGTTATGACCAAATTAAAACTTACTACAAATAGTAAAAACGGAAATAAAATGAATTTTCGACCATCGATCTGATGGAATCTCGCAAATTCGGAATGGGCAACCCAGCCTAGAAAAACTCATTCCGGTTTGCAAGATATGCAGGTTTTAAGGTTCTGCCGTTCCAGATCAGTTCTACCTCTGATCGGGCCTTCTTTGGTCCATCTTGGCCATGAAATTGTCCGAGACCTGCTCTACATCAGTGAGTGGGAGCAGTAACATGAAGAATAAATGAGGATTTCTATATATTATATGTAAGGCTGGGCTTAGGGCTGTTGTAGATGGTCCAAAACCAACCCATTCATAAACAAGCCTAGGTTTTAAGCTTGAGCTTGGCCCTCAGGCCTGATAATCCAGCCCAATCCCAGCCTATGATGGGTTGGGCCTGCCTCGCCCATCAACAATCCATATGTAGGACTATGTAGGACTCTAGACAAATGTGGCTAACGTTCTCAATAGTGGAAGTGGCAATTCAAACGGGATCCCACAGGCAGGCTTGGAAAAGTTAGTTCCTGCACCAGTCGCATTCCACCGTGAATTTAGATGGATTTCTAAACACACTAGGGATGGCATGAAGTTGAAATCAATTGATACGAATTATCATTTCTTGGCATTGCCAAAATAATCCCATTCCAATATTGTATAAGCTTTCTTCCCCAAGTACTAGAAAAATACATTATTGATGTTGGCCCACATAAATCAACACCGTACATGGCATTGTAGGAGTTGTTTATCTGGTGACACCATCTGTACTACTTGACTATAGTGTGAAATAGCACAATTTTGAGCATCCCGTCTTGGGCCTTAACACATATGGTGAGAAACAAAATGATCAGTGGTTCATGTTCTACATGCAAAGGTCTTTGATATCAAACGGTTCAGATAGTTCAATAATCGTGGGTTCATTTTTTGGCCAATAATCCACATGGACGTTTTGCATCGGTTGTCTCATCATGGGAGTCCCACCCATCTTAGTCTAGTTTAGCGGAATGAGACATTCTGATTTACAAGCTGCCTCACCATCTTTTGAAGTAGGACGAAGTCAAGGACATTCTCATTGACAGCCAATATCAAAGCAATTGGGAAAAAAAGTTCCATGCGCATTAATTACAACTTCCACTGGCCTTAACTTCGCAACCAGTCATTGACTTGGTTAATATGATGTATCCTTGTAAAGCCATTAACAAGTTTTGTATCGTTATAATTAGAACTAAAAATCTAAAATCTAAATATGACCTGAGGATTTATTCACCCAGATACAAGATGACTCACGTCAATGATCATTAATATATCTCACAAAAGAAAAGAAAAATGTACTAATGACTTCTTCCATATAAACTATATTTAGAGAGAGAGAGAGAGAGAGAGAGAGAGAGAGAGAGAGAGAGAGAGAGAGAGAGAGAGAGAGAGAGAGAGAGAGAGAGAGAGAGAGAGAGAGAGATATGGTGTTGGTTTAATGGTATGTTTTTTAAAAATAAAATAAAAGAGAGAGTTTGGGCAAAAAGTACATTGAACCTTCTTTGCTTTTTGTTGGTAGGAATATGGTGTTGGTTTAATGATATGGAAATTATTTCTCCTTTATATATATAGGAGCATATGATAATTTTATTTTGAGCTCTTAAGAATGCTTTGCCATGGATCATACACACAGGTGAACGTCATGTCATGCGGACGAGCCTGGCTTATGCTTGGGCTTGTATACATGATTCATTTTCTTTTCCATTGTTTTTTCTTTTCTTTTATTTGATCGAGTTTATTGCTACAATACGTGGCATTTCTTTACCAGACCATCCCCTATATTATCTTTTCCAAAAAAGGTCTTGCTCTTTTTTCCTTCAAAATTTCCCAATGCTTTTCACTTTTATAAAAAAAAATGGATGTACTGTGAGCATCAATCACTTGGCGTTTGAGTCGGTCGTTCCTAGCCAATTGGTAGTTGTATCCCTAAGGTTTTTTTTTTCAGGAGATCTGAATCGGTCATCTTGGTCATCAAATGGATGCGGATAGTTTTTACGAAAGCGATATAAATCAGTGCTTCTATTGAGTTTGTTGACACTATCTTCTTATCATTTCATTCATATTCTTTGATACATAAGCTTTCCTTCTATTATATTCTGTGTATTTCTCATCTCATAATCTGTCATTAACCTCTGTTAATATTTATACATATTTATTTATTGTTAATAATTTTTGTGCATTGAAATAACAGTTAGCCTCCCATTTAATGCGGCAGCTGCTGCTCTGCATCAGGTCCATTACAGATGAGGGTACCCTAAGATATCCCATAATGGAAGATCCTAAAACTTCAGCATTAGACCTTTCTATATATATATATATATATATATACATATATATATATATATATATATATGCTCTTAATCATCTATTATATAGGAACTTTCTCCATCTGTGTCGCAGTCCACTAGAGGAATGGTTTGGATAATCAAAACATGATTTCCAGATGTAAAGAATCTTGTGTAGAATAAATCATATTCAAAAGATAAAAATAAAAATCGATATACATGTTGATGAGCAAGACCTACTATTCCTTCTTTCTAAGATATGGATGCATCATGAGCGTGGCCCTATACGTTTATTAATCGGGCCTAAGTATTAGGGCAGGCCCAGCCCATCACTTGACTGGGCCTTTGAATTTAGGGACAAGCCTGCTCCGGCATGGCCTCAATAGACAAAAAATCTTTTACCAATTTGCTTCAAAATCAGGCCCATATCTGGCCCACCTACCTCTACTATAAACCCCAGCTCCGAAACCCAATGGGCCAAACCTGGGCCCCCACTGACCCGTTAAAAGATTCATGACTCTGATTGACTCATTCAGCCCTAAGTTGAGTAGGGAGTGACTATAGTTCAAAAACTCTCAACTCTCAATTTCTAGTAAGGTTGGGCCAACCGGAAGACTGGATGAGTCTGTAGTTGTCTTATTCAATGATGATGATGATTATTATTATTATTATTTTACAATTAAACTTATAATATTTAATACATTTAATTTTTTTTGAATAAAGTTATATTGATAAAAATATCCAGAGGTGCACGTTTGTCTTGAAAACTGTGGACCACCTGACCAGTGGGACAACCTATCTCTTGGTCTAGGGATCAATATAGCGGTGCCCCTCTGATGGATGGGTTGGATCTTGGATCTATCTTGCCATGCTGGCACATATGTGGCATAAGTTTTAGTGCACACGACATATGGGCTGATCGAAGCTTATATATGCTGTGTACAAGTTACAGATGCATGCATATCAAGGGTGATACTCTTGCTAGAGTATCAAATAACTCCACTTACACAATTGCTCCGCGACTCCTCTTGCTGCATCTTGTTAATCCTTCCTTTCTCCATATGCATGAACCTGCTGTTTTTTCAGCACATTTGATTTTTTATGTAGAATGTGGATTAAGCAAGTTCCTAACAACACATGGACCAGAAGAGGCCCAAAGAGAAATTGACAAAATTCAACATAATTGAACCAATCGACCGATCGGGTCGACATGTCAAATTTCCACCAGAAACTCCAGATTGATTGCTGGATAATTTTTTCCAATTTCGACATGTCAACAGATTTGGTTGACAGGTCGAAGGCCCTATTCAACAGGTTGACCAATCGGTTCGTCAGTTTGAAATTCATAGAATTTTTAGTTTTAGTCTCTAGACATTTTTGAGCCCATTCGACTGATTGACTCGAACGGTCGACGCAGATCGACGAACGATGGAAATTTTCATGGTTTTTAGAATTTGATTCTTTATTTGATTAGTACTCTTTTGATTACGTTTTAGGGTTTGTTTAGAGTTATTTAAGCATGCAAATTTTTTTATTTTGGAAGAATCTATCAATTAAAATTCTTATATTTTTATTATTTCTCTCGTGGATTCGAAAATTATCTTGTCGATTGAATGTATTTTTCGATCGAGGAAGACGGTAATCGACCTCATCATGTCCTTCCCTGTATCAGTTTGGTATCAGAGTGAGGCTTTCTCTTGGATCGGTGACTTCTAACAATGGGTCGAGCATAATCCCATGGACGGTGCTCCAGGGAATTATCATTTAACAGCGGCGACTTTCGAAGCGGCACAGCGGGAGAATTGGTAAGTCATGTAAGGGCTACATGTTTCCATCGATTGCAGGACGGATGCCCTAGGGCAACTCCATATTCGTGGCGATGATCCACTTTCGGTAGGCACTGGAATTCGTAATCGTGCTGATCGTGGGACGGTGCTAGCGATGAATCGTAGAATCACACCTGAGGATGTGGGATCCAATGATGAGGAGATCGATAACATGATCCTCCAACATCCCGGACGAGGCAACGATTGGGTAGATCAGACGGTTTGAGAATTCTGAATGAAAGTCGATCTTCCTATCTTTAATAGTCAACTCCACATTGATGACTTTCTCAATTGGCTACTTAAAGTCGAATGTTTCTTTAACTACATGAAAATCTCTTAAGAGAAGAAGGTTAAACTTGTATCCTGCAAGTTTAACAGCAGAGCTTTGTCTTGGCGGGATCAGCTTCAACTCGCATAGACAAGACATATGAATGCATCAATTGTTGAGCGCACGATTCCTCTCCAGCGATTACGATGAAGTATTGTTCCAAAAAAACTAAAATTGTTAGTAGGATAGCCGATCAGTGAGTTATGTAGAGAAATCGTATTGTTTGTTGTCGAGAGGTGAAGATAGCCAATCGGGTAGGGGTTATGTAGAGAAATCCCATTGTTAATTGGTGAGAGGTGACCTAGTCGAGATGGAGTCGCGACCGGTCACCAGATTCATCATTGGAATATGTGTGGCCCCTAAGGAAACAGAAAACCAAATCAATACTTCTAAAGTGGAGGAGTAGCCCGTCGTAAATGAATGGAATTTCGTCAAGCACTTTGAGGTGATGGGAGTGGTAGTGACATTAATAGAAAAGGAAGTGGATGTGGAGTCCATGAGTACATATTCCAAAAGATGCAAAGCCAGTGTTGCAGGAGTTCAAGACGATTGTGCTTGCCGAACTTCTTGACGAATTGTCCTCCATGTAAAAGATTCGTCTTTTTCAGGTTGAGTTTGTGAGACCCGTATCTTAGTTCGTACCATTCCGTAGGCTTCCGCGGTCCTTACGATCAAATTCCGGCAACCCTGAACCTGTAACCAGCATTTGCACGCGAACCTAAGTCGCATCCCGAAGATTTATATCGGCTCAACTCGAAACTTCTACCCTAGCGACTGCGCCGTCGCCGCGTCTCACGCGCCGATACGATACTCAGGCCAGAAGATGTGGGCCAGCATTCATTTCGAGGAAACCACCGTGCGTGCGAATTCTGAGAAAATCTCTACAACATATCCCATCAATCAAGTCAAGTACATCATCCATACCCCATGCCACCTCACCCTATCACAAGTACAAGCACCCATTCCCTCTTTTCCCCAAGTTAACTCTCTCTCTCTTCCCACCCATTCCTCTTTTACACAAAATTCAAACTAACCCATGCCTTCCCATTCCCTTTCTTACAACACCCACTCCACCCATCCCTTATCAATCCATTACTCTCTCTCTCTCTCTCTCTCTCTCTCTCTCTCTCTCTCTCTCTCATTCTCTAATAATTCTCCAAACTCCCAAGAGAAAAATCCAACGTCCAAGCCTTCCAAGAGCAACCCAAGTGTGGCCCACTTCTCTACCACCCAATCTCTCATCCCCACCATCAAAACTTCATCATCCTCCATCAAGATCGAAGCTAAGGAGCCTAGGAGTCCAATGAGCTAAAGAAGAAGGCTGATTGGTGGGTGATCCACCGTTGATTTCCATTTAAGGGCTCAATTGTGGTGGGGCCCATCGTGATGTTTGTGTTATAACAAAGAGGGGCCAATAGTGGCAGGGTCCCTCTAATGTACCGATATATCTTTCTCTATCTCTCCTTCTCTCTCTCTTTTGTGACGGAATGTGGCCTACTTGATCTAGACTGTCCATGTGTTAGGTCTCATCCCGCTGCCATGGGTGATGTAAGAACACAAATATCAGTTGATTCAATGCTTGGGCGGGCCACACTCTCGTGCACCACATCTCGCTGCTCACGTGGACCCACACGGTCCATCTACGGTTTGAGGCAGATCTGAATATCAGGTGGTGCACACCGTCCAGACCATGGACGTGTGACCCACACCAGCTATAAGCTGATGTATTGATGTCAGCATGGTGGTCTGATCATAGCCGTGATCCAGACCCTCCATCCCTTTTTTCTCTTTGGCGGGCCACACGTGGGAACCCCACCATGAGATATGCGTTATATCCTAACCGTCCAGTCCATCTTTCCCTGGACGGTTAGGCCGACACTCATATAGAGTGCCGGTCTCCTACGAACTGTACCGCACGGAATTTATGTGTGAGCCTTCATGTACGCCATAGGATGAGGAAAGCGGCTGGGATTCCACTGCGTTGAGAAAGAGAGTCTTCAACTCTCTCCTACATTCATTCTACATTCACGTTGAGGGAGGTGCATTAGCTACTGCCAAGTTGAGTAGCGAGACTTGAAGTGACGTCACCAAGTTTTGTGGGGCCACCTTCATGTATTTGTTGTATCTACACCGTCCATCTAGTTTTAGAGATCATTTTAGTACATGAGAAAAAGATTGAGCATATCGAAAGCGACCCCACCACATAAAATAATAAGGAGAGATTGAAACAGTGTTGATTGAACGTCGACTATTAAAAACTTTTTAGGGGCCATAAAAGTTTTGGATCAAGTTGATCTTTGTTTTTTTCCCTTCATCCAGGTTTGTATGACCTAATCAACAGATTGGATGTCAAATAAAGAGTACAGTGGGCCTTAGTAGGATTTTAATGTTGGATATCCAATCACTATTGTTTTCTTGTGGTGTGGTCCACCTTAGATTTATATCCGTCTCATTTTTTGTATTAAGCTCTAAAATGATCTTTAAAAATGGATGAAGGGCATGGATAAAAGACATACTTCATAGTGGGGCCCACATGGCTTGTGGCAGGGGGTAGCCAATCCGTTTCCACTTGTGTGTGGTACAACGTCCGATCAAGATGAAATCGGATTGCATACTGAGTTACTTAGTACGCTCTTATCGTTGGGCCCACAGTGAATGTATTTGGTTTATCCACACCGTTGATCCGTTTTTCCAGATCATTACAGTGGTTGAGCCCAAAATTGAAGCATATCCAAAGCTCAAGTGGACCATACCACATGAAACCATGGGAATAATGATTTCCACTGTTGAAATTTTCTTATGGCCCACAGTGATGTTTATTTGTCATTCAACCCGTTCATAAGATCACAAATACATGGATGAAGGGAAAACTAAAATATCAACTTGATCCAAAACTTCTGTGGCCTCCCAGAATTTTTCAATGGTAGATGTTCAATTCATACTGTTTCCTATGATGTGGTCCACTTAAGATTTTTATAGGCTTAAGTTTTGAACTCATGCAATAAAATTATATGATAAAATGGATGGACGGAGTGGATAAAATAAATAAATCACGGTGGGCCCCACAGATTTTACTTAGTACACTTAGGGTACTGAGTTACTCAGCACGCAATCCGCTTCCAATCCAGACTTCTGGACGTGGTTTGGCTAGTACGCTGCCACTAGCCAGGTGGCTAGTGGTCGGTTCTATGTGGACCCCACAATGATGTATAAGTTTTATCCACGCCGTCCATCCATTTTTAAAGATAATTTTATATCTTGATACCAAAAATGAGGTGGATCTAAATCTCAGGTGGACCACACCATGGAAAAGAAATTTGATTGAAAGTCCACCATTAAAAACCTCCTAGGCCTCTGTAATGGTTATTTGACATCTAACCTATTGATTAGGTCATACAAATTTGGAAGAAGTGAAAAAATATATATCAGCTTGATCCAAAACTTTTGTGGCCCCAAGAAGTTTTTAATGGTGGGCGTTCAATCAACACTTTGCGGTCCACTCGAGATTTGGATCAACCTCATTTTTAGGCTCATACCATAAAATGATATAAAAGAATGGGTGGACTGAATGGATGAAACACACATATCATGGTGGGGCTCACGGAGCATCGACCACTAGCCATTGGCTAGCCGGTTACCGGCCAATCCGTTTCCCGATTTCCTGCCAAAGCCTTTCGCATCAAGTTCCTACGCTAGAACGTAGGTGGGGTGCACCGTGATGTTTTTGAGAAATCCATCCTATTCATCCATTTTTTGAGATCATGTTAGGACATGGGGTAAAAAATGAGCTGGATCCACTACGCAAGTGTATTGAAAACATGAGGATTGAATGTCCACGGTTTAAATATTCATGGGGCCACGTAAGTTTTGAATCAAGATAATATTTTTTATTTTAGTTATCTCAGTAGAAATGATGTTATGAATGGTACGGATGTGACGCAGGGATGAACGTGATGAGGATAAATACTCCGAATCCACGGAGCTTCTCTGGACTCCTCACAGAGACTTCTCGAATCCACGAGGAAAGAAAGCAGAAAACAGAAATAATTTCTAATAAATTCGAAACTGATTAATTAATTCCTAAAAATGAGTTCACAGCCCTTTAAATAGGGGTGCCAAGCAATGAGAAAGAAATCAGAATCAAACTACAACTACAACTCCTAGAATTCGCGACTTACTATAAATAGTAAACTTACAATTTATAGACGGTCGTGATGTCTACTAGTGCGCAAGGTTTTCGGCCAAAAATAGTAAGTGTCCTATTTGGCTTCACCAAACCATTCTCCTAATTATTCTAAGCTCTTTTCACGTTGGGCGCAACTCCTAAAGCCCAACGGATGAAGAGTTATAATCAAACTAAAACTTACTATTTATAGTAAAATTGAAATTAAAACAGGGAAACGACCGTCAATCCAGGGATTTTTTGCAATTCTGGGCATCGCAACCCTGTGTAGCTGGGTTGGTTGGCTAAAGTAGCTCGTTCTACCCCAAAATCATATATTTTACGTCAGATAACTCATTCCGGATTGCGAGATATGCCTAATTTAAGGTCCAATGGTCTGGATCACTTCTGTCGTCGACCGAGCCTTTCCTGATCCATCTTGGCCATGTAACTATGCGCGACCCGCTCTACATCAGGATGTCATGTAAACATTACTGTCGACCTCGCAGGGCTGCGTATGGCATGTAAACATTACTGTCCACCTCGCAGAGCCTTGCCCTTCCGGGCGGGGGTGGGACGCAATCCCCATCCAAAACTGACTGGTTGAGAAGACTTGTTATTAAAGTGACGTCACCTAATTATGTGGGCCTCACTATGATGTATGTGTTGTATCCACACTGTCCATCCATTTGTAGAGATCATTTTATGACATGAGCCTAAGAATGAATCAGATCAAAAGCTTGAGTGGACCCCACCACAGAAAACAGTGGAGATAGTGATGCACACCATTAAAAACTTTTAAGGGCCACAAGTTTTTCGATCAAGCTGATATTAGTGTTTTCCCTTGTTTAATGTCTAAGTTAACTTATGAACAGGTTAGATCTTAAATAAACATCAGAGTGGACCTTAGGAAGGTTTTAACAGTGGGTGTCTCTCTCCCTATTGTTTCTATGGTGGGGTCCATGCCAGCTTTCGATATGTTCATTCCTTTTGTCATGTCCTAAAATGATTTCTAAAACTGGATGAACGGTGTGGATTCAACAAATACATCAAGGTGGGTCCACAAAACTTGGTGACATCACTTAAGTCTCGCTGCTCAACTTGGCAGTAGCTAATCCGCCTCCCTCGGCGTGAGTGTAGGAGAGAGTCTTTTTTCTGAAGACTCTCTCTTTCACAACACAACGGAATCCTAGCCGCTCTCCTCATCCTACGACGTATATGAAGGCTCGCACATAAATTCCGTGCGGTACGGTTCGTAGGAGACCGGCTCTCTCTCTCTCTCTCTCTCTCTCTCTCTCTCTCTATATATATATATATATATATATATATATATATATATATATATATATATATATAACAATGATATATAATATATATATATGTATGGGTGGTGGGCCCCACGTGGGACCCGCCTATCTGGGAAACAGATTGGCTGGTTTTCCACATACCAGCTATATGTATATAGTCGTGTATTGACATCAGTAAGGTCCTTGGGACCCAGTTGCTGTGAGGGTCTCATCCACACCGTCCAACAAGCAATCTGGACGGGTGGGACCCACCTCCCATGCCGTATGCAATATACCCCAACCGTCCATCCATTGGACTTGCTCGTGGACCCCACTCTGCTGGATATATTTCATCCAAACTGTCCATCCATCTGACGTGCTGGCCATCCCACCATTGACGCATGTGCTGCATCTATACTGCCCATCGATGGGCCCCACGACACCAGCAATTCTGTGGGGCCCACTAGTGTATGTGTTACATCTAAACCGTTAATCCATTTAGCGTCACGTCTCAAGGCTTGAGACTAAAAGTAAGTCAAATCTAGTATCAAGTGGACCACACTGCAGAAATAGTGGGATTGAATGTCTACCATTGAAACCCTTTGGGTTACAGTAGTTTTGGACCAACATGATATTTGTTTATCCTCTTAGATTAGGTCTTTGTGACCTTATGAACAGACTGGATGAAAAATAAATGTTATGGTGGGCCCACTGGAATTTCATCAGTGGAAACCATTATCACCACTATTATTTGTGGTATGGTCCAGATGATCATTTGATATGATATAATTTTAACTAATACTCTAATTGATCTCTAAAAATAGATGAATGGTGTAGTGATACGGCCCATTTGATACAACCCATTTGGTACGACCCATTTGATACAACCCATTTGATTCAGCCCATTTGATATAATTGGGGCCCATTTTGTGAGGTCCGATGTGATATACTTGGGGCTCATTTGATAAGGCCCAATGTGATATATGAGGCCCTTCTAAGAGGCCCAACTTGTTGTATTTGCAGAGGCCCAACGTGATGTATTGCGACCCATTTGAGTAAGGCCCAATACGATGCATATGTGGCCCATGAGCGAGGCCCATCATGATGTATAATAGGCCCTTGTGCGAGGCCATGGGCCTACGATACGTTTGGCTCTATGTGGGCCACTCCTTGGGAGCAATGATGGTTAAATGTCCACATTGATGGGCGATGATGGTTAAATGTCCACTTTGTGACCTTCCCTTAGGCCATTTGTTAGGCCAATTACCGATTCTGATTGTTAAAGCTGATTCCGATTGTCGATGCCGATTATCGATACCGATTCTAATTGTCGAGGCTGATTCTGATTGTCGAGGCCAATTATCTAGACCGATTCCGATTGTCGAGGCTGATTCCGATTGTCGAGACCGATTCTGATTGTCGAGGCCGATTTCGATTGCCGATATCAATTATCGAGACTGATTCCGATTATCGAAGCCGATTCCGATTGTCGAGGCCGATTCTGATTGTCGAGGTCGATTTCGATTATCGAGGCCAATTCTGATTGTTGAGGTCGATTATGGAGACCAATTCCGATTGTCGAGGCAAGGCCGATTCCGATTGTCGAGGCCGATTGTAAAGGCAGATTATTGAGGCTGGTCGTCGATACCAATTATGGGTATGTGACAGCATAGCATCATGATACATGTCCACACGCATATCTGCATGTTTGTTATGAGATATGGTTGACCATTGCATATGTCATTGAGTAGGTTGTTATGAGACTCCCTGATAGGCGGAGAATGTCTCACATGAGCGCACGATATGCACAGGATTGATGCATGACTGGATTGTATGACTCATGCATCTTACATTGTGTGTTGTGATTACTGTACGCCCTAGTGAAATCAGGGTCGTAGCCTTCACAGTCATGTCGTGAATGGCCAAATGAGATACCAGAAATCTGTTACTAGTATCGGGCCGCCATAAATGGCTTTAGGTGAAAATTCCTAAACTCTCTTGGTACTAGAGGACGCCCTAACATCGAAACCGAGTGGATATATGTATGAGCGCATGAGGACCGTATACCAGTAGGTCGCGTCTCCCACTGTGTCGTGGTCGGTTGGGAGGGGGTGTGGCCTTACCCGCCTGAGGGAGTAGGCATAGCTAGGCTGAGTCTGACCAGTTTGAGGAATGAGTCCACTATCGACGAGCCAGACCCGATATTGGCAGGCGGATAGTGAGGTCTCTTCCACTTACCCAGTTGTGCGCTTGATGGGGATGCAACTGGTGTAGAGTGTACTAGACCTCGATGATGATCCTAGAGATGTACAGTACTGATACGTGAACTTATTGAGCAGGAGGTGCATACTCATTCATTCATTCATTTACTATCCACTTGGGCTGGTGGTGTGCAACTAATTGTTGTGTACCTTCGTAATAACAAGGATTTCAGTTAGGGCGTGCGACTAACCTGAGATCAGGAGTCTACTACATTGAGTATGGCTATCCAAATTTAGGTATAGGACTAGTTTGGATAAAAGTCTCTTGTGGTGGACCCCGTAGCCTGCGATACTACGTACTATCATCCCGACTTCACACTCTTGCATGGTCATTTCATTCGCACCGCATATTGCATTACATCCGCGACATATAGCATTTTGGGTTGCTATGTTTTATATGATATTAGCTTATTATGTTTTTACATCGCATAGCCTGGATAAGGCTGATAGTATTTATGGACTTACCAGTATATTCCCGTATTACTCTGATATTGTACGATTTATGGATTGCTAGTATTTTCGCTTACTCTGATATCTATATGCTTAGCATGTGCATCACACACACTTTCACCACCCTCTAAGCTTTCTATAAGCTTATGCATGATAGATGTGTGCATGTGGCATTAGGTCGCAGCAGCGTTGAGCTTAGAGCGTGCATCGGACTCATGGAGCTTTGATTTTGATATATGTATTTCTCTTTCAGCATTGTATTCAAATGATTATATTAGTGGATATATGATAATGATGTTGTTCTTGCGATTTGGGTGTACTTGTGGTTATGCTTCTTATGAGATAAATTCATGTTGAAAATTCTCCTTGTAAGATTCCAGGATCGGAATCTGGCGTACGAACGCTGGGGCCGAGAATGGAGTACTACGGAGGCTGTCGGCACCGGATTCGGTGATTGAAAATTTTGTGAGCCTAGTTTCCAATTTTGGGGTGTGACAGAGTTTGTCTTCAACAACATAAAGAATCAATCTACTAACCATGCCCAATTTGAGGTTATGTATGCCTGAGTTCCTAAACATGCACTCGACTTGTTTCCATTTCCTAAACTACCTGTAATAAGTGTTGCGGTGAAGAATATGACAGTTCGGGTAACAACTATTCATGTTGATGTTTAGAAGAAATCAAAGAAACCTACTGCAAAGTACAAGGGTCAAGGAAGAGGATAATAAATGTCGGCACCTAATGTTTAATACGTATTGTGAAGCAAGTCTGTTGAAGAACTTGAGAAAGTTAAACACATATCGTGAACTAAACTCGAGGATGAGTTTTTTTCAAGTGGAGGGGTTTGATGTAGGACTTGGATCGAGCACGTTCCTGACACATATAGACCGGAAGAAGCCCAAAGAAAAATTGACAAAATTCGGCATAGTTTGACCGATCAACCCATTAGGTCGACAAGTCGAAATTCTGCCAGAAATTTCATATTTGTTGCTAGACAATTATTGTCAGTTTCGACAGGTCGACAGATCCGGTCAACAAGTCGAAGGCCCTGTTTGACAGGTCAACCAATCAGGTCAACAGGTCAAAATTCACAAAATTTTTAGTTTTAGTCAACTTGACTGGTCAACGATAGGTCGACGGATGATGAAAATTTGCATGATTTTTAGAATTTGTTTCCTTATTTGATTATGACTCTTTTAATTATGTTTTAGAATTTATTTATAGTTATTTAATCATGCTAAATTTATTTATTTTGAAAGAATCTATTAATTAAAATTCTGATATTTATATTATTTCTCTCATGGATTCAAGAAAATTCTCTTGTGAATTTAAGAGCACCTTGTGAATTCAAGATGTTAATTAATCGAGGAAGCTGGTAATCGACCTCATCACATCTTTCCTTGCATCAATTTCTCAAATAAAGCATTTTTAATTGAGTAGATATAACATAACTAGTTGGACACCAATGTCCTGCATGGTTGCCCTCATGTTGTGAGGGTATGACATCCAACCTATCCAGCTAATTGGCCCCACCATACCTAACACAAGAAATCAGGCCAATCCACTCATCAAGTGGGACCCAAAGTAAATGCATACTTGGAATAAAATGCACAGCTGCTCGTTCTTTACTGCAGTGGGTCAACACAAAAAGGGGCATGCCTTGTCACGAAAAAAAAACACAAAACTACAAATATAACCCAAAAACAGCATCAGCAGATAGCTTCTCTCTGGACGGAACATAGCGTCGGGAGCCTAAAGCAACCTGGCTTGAAATAAGTTGACCGATTAGAAAACTTCTGTGAACATTTTATAAATTGACATTAATTTTTCAGTTAAATCAGGCCTACTTGGGCTAAGAAATCTACATGGTGGAGCTGGCACATGTGGTGGACTATGGAGTTTATGTAAAAGTAGTGGAGGTTTACATCATCCGGCACTACTCTCGAAGGGTGACAGTGGCTGGATTGTGAGATGGGGTGCAAATGAGGAAACAGTCACTTGTAGCTGTTGGGGTCAGTTTGGTGGAATCTTATGTTGGCATGGGCTCTGTGTGCTCATACACTATAACCAATTTCCCATCCCTTATAAATACCATCTACTTGGCTGGATAATATTAAGGTGTTTCAAGATCCACAGCTATTCACGGTGGAGAATACTGACATCCAGATTTCTCATCTTCAATTTATGACAGCAAAATCCTGTTCTGCAATGCTAAGGACGGGATGGTGGACAATCTTAGGAAAATAGTGAGGTGGTTTCCAGGTTTAAAGATTAATACTCTGAAGAGTGAATTATCGGGCCTTTTCATTGCCCTTTTAGAGCCTTCAATTTGTACCAACTCACTCCTAACTGATGCAGTTCTTGGTCTTTGTTACACATAACCGACTCACTCCCTTTTTTGCCCTCCAATTCTTCGATAAATTCTACAATTGTTATTTTTGTTACAGTATGCTTTCAAGATCTCTGTTGCCTCCTAGGCATGATAAGCACATGGCAGGACTTATTTTTTGACAATTTCATTATGCTGATGATATAACTTAAAATTCTTTGTTAAATCATAAATGCACCAAAGAGGCTGATTTTCTTGTTAACAAGATGAAAATGCAATTTTGACTGATTATTGAATGCATGGAATTACCATAGTGCTGAGGTATATTCAGGTCCTTTGACAATTGCAGGAGTTCCACGAAAGCTTCTCAATTCTAATTTACAGAATAATGTGCAGGAATAACGAAGTTTTTGGTTGCATATGCAAATAAAAGATAACGATGGTGTTCTCATAGCAAAGAACTTCCAAAACAAGAAACAAGAAAATGACAAAATGCCTGTGGACCACTAGAAAAGATACACCTAACTCTTTTTTCTTTTTTTCTTTTTAAAAAAAATTAAGACAGAGAGATGAATACTGCTAGTAGCTACTATAACGTAGGCACACAATGTTGTAGCAAATCTCATGCACAAGGGCCTTACCTGTTAGACTTTTGGTCTTGTTGCTGGCCACTGTTAGATGATGAAAGGACAAGAGACTGATGGGAGTGCGACCTCAGTATTTTGAAGTTTGATGCCTAATTCTAAGGACCTTGTATAGGTTGGTGATGTGAAGGTCGTTTGCTCTATCCTGGATTTAACAGGATCACCTTCCTTTAGTTGACCCCTGATTGGGCTCAGGGGAAAGCATTTTAGGGCCTGTTTGGCCAGGCAGATCCCACGGTATTAGGAGGGATGGGATCAGCAATATCCTGGGATAGGCATGATGAGCCAAACAGAACCGGTGAACTTATCCTGGGATATGAGCAATCCCATGGATCTTAAGACAATCCACTGACATCACCATCATTACATTAAAATTGATCCTATCCCTTGGTTGGATGGATTGGAAGGTAAAATCCCGGGATATGCAGGGCGTGCCAAACAGACCCAGTGAACTTGTCCCGGGATATAAGCAATCCCATGGATCTTAAGACAATCCACTGACACCACCATTATTACCTTAAAATTGATCCCATCCCTCCCAATACCATGGGATCTGCCTGGCCAAACAAGCCCTCAATGCCTTTGCGCCTGAACTCAGGATGAGGGCTATGCAATTCAAGGGTCTAAATTTTTGTGAATGGACAGTTGGCATCTTTTATGATATGAAACTTGAGAGCATTGCTAAGCCCACAAGGATGTTCAAGGCATGAATGGACAGTTGGCATCTTATATCATGCTTGTCCCTTCATTCTAGTAGAGCGACCTGATTCTTGGGCTAAGAAATCTACATGGTGGCATCTTTTCTTATGGGTGGGCTTGGATACTGCACTTGCTCCTTGGCGTCTACATTAGCTCACTTGTACGCACAAAACACGCGTAATCAATGCTCAAGAGTTATAGCACACCTCATGCGTAGAATCACCAACACAAGAAATTAATCTAATATCATGTGGTACAATGGCACATATATTACATATTAAACTGATAATAATACATAGCAATTCAGTCTCCTTTCTAAAATTACTCTAACATCCTAAGAAATAACTATTAAAAAGTATTAATTTCTACTTTAACAATGACATTCAATAATTCGATTCATGGAAAAAAGGAAGAAAATAGGACTTGATGCCATATTCTTCCCACTCTAAATTATCCCACCATTCTTTCCTACCACGTATCTTCCTTAGAGAATTGTGTGCGCTATGGAGAGAAAGAGGGAGCTTTTTCAACTTTGGGCAATTAATGACGTCGATTTCCTCCAAGGAAGGAAAATGCAGTGCATAGCTACAGATGCTCGTTAGTTTTGAAAGGTCCCAGAGTTTTATACATTTTAGTTGCATTAGCCCTATATCTGCAACTTCATCATCAGGAATGACCGTACCTATTACTTCTTCGAGCTCATCGCAACGATTTATAAAAATTGTTTCAAGACTTTCAAGTTGTAGTAAACCATAAATTTTCTTCAACTTAGAACACCGCCCAATCGTTATGGTGTGAAGGTTTCTGAAGCATCCGCGGCCCACCCGAATGCAATTTAAGTGGGGGAGTTGCGAAAGGACTAGCCATTCTAGGCTCGAAACGGGATAATCGTCATCCTTCTTCGCATCCGCACTAATTGTCACCTCCACCAACCCATTGCAGCCGTAAAAAGTAAGCCGTTGAAGACTTTTCATTGCAGTGAAAAGGGATGATAGTTGGTCGGAGATAGTCAGATCCTCACAATTGTGCAGACTTAGATACCGAGCCAGGTTCCGCAGCTTGCTTGAGCAGAGCAACCTTTCAAGAGCATGCATGGATGATACGGTGATTCCAAGATGGATTAAACGTTCCAAGCCTTCCAACTCACTCATATTTAATCCCTCACTCCCTTCTTCCCACTTTGAATAACTTCCAAATAGTTTTAGCACTCTTAACTCAGAAAGCCTGGAGATTACCCCTTGAGGAATTGTGTGCAAACTAGTTGTATACTCCAAGTCCAAGTGCTTCAGCTTCACCAGATTTCCTATCTCTACAGGCAATGATGGGATCCCTGTGCGTGATAGATTGAGATATCGTAGTTCTGCCAACTTACCGATCTCTGCAGGAAGCTCTACTATCCATGAAAATGACAGATCCAAGACCCTAAGAAGAGGCATGAACTGAAAAAACTCGGTGCGGACTTTTCGAAAATTTAAATTCCATTGGAGCATCAAGGTTAAGAGGTTGGGGCATTGAGGTGTCTCTGTTACTTCTTTTATGTCATTTTTCATTAGAGATATCCTCTCGGCTTCCTTCCACCTTTCAAATTCTGGTACATGCGTCAGTCCCACGCCAGCTCTCACCAAAAACCTATTCTTCTTCTTCCCACACTCTGAAGCTATCCATAATGCCAGATCACGAATCACGTCATGCAACTTTACCTCTGTTTTTTCATCAGATCCAGTCTCCAACAAGCACGCAGCCTTTAATCTTCCAATGATATCATGTCCCTTGTTATGGGCTTCATCAAGATCATCATCCCACCCATCTAAGAATCCTTCGCCTATCCAGTAATCTATAAGTTGTTCTTTGCTAATGGAGTAGTCCTCCGGAAACAGTGCGCAGTACAGGAAACACGATTTAATCGTGTCACCATCGAGATTATCATAACTGAATTTCAAGCGCAAAAGCATTTTATCATTCATACCTGATATCTCCAATGGTGGCTTGCTTGTGCTCAGAACTGATATTGCATGCTTCCATTCCTGTGGTGTCTTCTTACATGCCATGGCCCGCCCAATGGTGATCAGCGCAAGGGGCAGACCCTTGCACTCTTTAGCGACGCTATTGGCAAGGATCGGTATCTCCGGATGGGATTTCATGGTCTCTTCACCAACATTCCGTAGAAATAGATTCATTGCTTCTTGCTCTGGCAGACATTCTACTTTGATCTTCTTGTCCGCAGCCATGTGTCTACAGACGTCCTCAAATCGTGTAGTGAAAACGACCTTGCTCATGTTTTGGTTGCTTGGATGAGGAATTCCGACCATATCTAGATCCAACGATTCCCAAATATCGTCCACCAATAGAATGAATTTCTTACTGCTCAAGACCTTGCGAATGTCATGAGCCCGTGTCTCGCTGTAGCTTTCATTCTCTGCCCAAGGCAAGCCCAATCGCTTGCCAATATCCATCTGAATCTTTCCCACATTTAATTCTTTAGACACTACCACCCAAATCACAACATAGAAATCATCATTTCTTTTAAGGAATTGGTTATTGATATCATTCAGGAGTGTTGTTTTCCCCACACCCCCCATTCCATATATTCCAATAACTCCCACTTTGCCTTGGCCAATCCAGTTTAGAACCTTCTCCAACACCAAGTCCCTGCCCACAGCTAATGTAAGAGGCTTGTCTTCAACAGCATCGGGAGGCTGCTTGTTCGCCACCTCTTTGAAGGAATCACCTTTGCTCTTCAGCACAGCTACATCTTTCAGCTTCTTCTCCGCCCACTTGCTAAGCTTGTAGGCCGACCAACAATTTGGATGGAAATTCCAAAGACACCTCATCATTTGCTTGAAAGTTTCTTCCATTGAATTCACTTCTCCTTCGGCTTCTTCTACCTTTTTTAGCCATAATTGAACCTCTTCCTTGCATTTGAGAAGCTCCCGCTCTGCGACATCCACCCTTGTCTTCACGTCAATCCTCACGCATTTCAATTCTTCCATTGCTTCCTTTAGGGAGCTGAAGTTGTCTTCAAGCTCAATGATGGGACGAGCGATCGGATCCCACCATCCAGATATGATGTTGATGATTTGACTGACGCACTCCATGTCTGTGGAGGGAAGAAGAAAATGGGTGGAAATGAGCTCTCAAAATGCAATTGAGGAGTTCAACGTTAATTCATTTGTAAGAACTTATATGAACAGTTTAGATGGCAAATAAACCTCACCAAAGGAAACAATAGGAATTGAAGCCTACTTCTGAAAAATTCTTGACGCCACAAAATGATATCATCAAGCTGATATTTGTGTTGTCCCTTCATCCAGATCTAGGTGATATTCTGAACAGTTTAGATGGCAAATAAACGTCCTAAGAAGGTTTCAACGGTAGCTTGTTTACCCTCCACTGGTTTCTGCGGTGTAGTCCATTTGAACTTTGGATGTGTTTTGTTTTTAGGCTCATGCTCTAAAATGATACGGACAAATGGATTAACAGTGGATATAATACAGCGGATTTGGTGAAACCCGGGCCCACGAGAGAGTGCAGCCCTTATCATGGTACCATAACCTTGACATGTATATTCTGTATCCATCCCATCCAGCCCTTTTTCCATAATATTTCAGGGCATTATCCAAAAAAATGAAGTCATCCATTTATCAGATGGACCATAACATAAGAAAAGTGGCGAGTGACCATTAATGGGCCATAAAAGTTTTGGATCCCTGTGCTGATATGCTTATGTGAACTTATTATTATTATTATTATTATTATTATTATTATTTTGCTATGTAATCTCCAATGTACTCCATTTGATATTTCCTGAAAGAAAGGGGACTATCTAACATGACTTGGTTAAACTCGTATAACACAACTAAAATAGAAGTACATACAAATGATGAAAACTGGAGACATTAAAGTGAGCACTGAGAAGTTTATAATGGTAGGGTGTTCAATTACCACCGTTTCATAGAGTATGGTCCACTTGATAATTGGAACTTCTTAATTTTTGTTATAATGCTCTAAAATGATATGTGAAAACGGATGGATAGAGTGGATAAAGAACAGACATCAGGGTGGGGTCCACGGTAAGGGCTGCACC
Source organism: Magnolia officinalis (assembly GCA_021015155.1). Taxonomy (NCBI): domain Eukaryota; kingdom Viridiplantae; phylum Streptophyta; class Magnoliopsida; order Magnoliales; family Magnoliaceae; genus Magnolia; species Magnolia officinalis. The sequence continues at coordinate 25,254,781 of JAJHSJ010000001.1, read as the reverse complement.
CTCTTGGGTGAGGCTGGGTCTCATCTAATCCACTCCCTTGCACCACACATCAAGCAACGTTGTGAAATTTATGTGGGCCCAAGATAATGTATTCATTAGATTCACACTGTCCATCCAATTTTTTCCAATCATTTTAAGGGGTGTTTGGACGACAGATTGGAAGGAATTGGATGGTAAAATCCTGGGATATGCCAAACGTGCCAAACAGACCCAGTGAACTTGTCCCGGGATATAGCGAACCCATGGATCTTAAACCAATCCACTGACATCACCATCATTACCTTAAAATTGATCCCATCCCTCCTAATCCCGTTCAATCAGGTCTGGGGCGTGTTTGGACGGGCGGATTGGAAGGGATTGGAAGGTAAAATCCTAGGATATGCCAAACGTGCCAAACAAACCCGGTGAACTTGTCCTGAGATATAGCAAACCCATGGATCTTAAACCAATCCACTGACATCACCATCACTACCTTAAAATTGATCCCATTCCCATTCAATCCGGCTGGCCAAACAAGCCCTTACGATATCAACAAAAAAGCAATGCAGATCCAAAGCTAAAGTGGACCACACTGGAGACAATGGGAATTAATGCTACAGTTCAAAATTTATTGGGGTCAGAGAAGGCTTTCATTAAGCTGATATTTGTATTTTAACTTCATGCAGCTATGTGTGATCTCACAAACGAGTATAAGATGGAAAATGAGCCTCATGGTTGGCCCTAGAAAAGTTTCAATGATAGTTTGTTCAATCCCCATTACTTTATTTAGTGTGATCTAGTTGAACTTTAGATGTACCTTATTATGGGAATCGTACTTTAAAATTATCTGAAAATTTTGATGGAAGGTATAGATCTAACATAAAAATTATAGTTGGACCAATGAGAAGCCAATGCGGCACTGAAATTTCTTATAATGCCTTCAACGCAGACTATCACTTAAATAGAGATGCTCAAGATGTCTCACACAACTGTAAGGGTTAGTTCTCCTAGTTGCTTGGGAAACTTAAACAGTTCATTCGATTGGTCTCAACCCTCAATTACGTTCAACAAAAATTTCATCGGCTAGCATGGAAATATTAGACAAAAATAAGTCTAACCAACAATGCCATCTATCTATATATGTGATTGCTCTTGTCATAGATTGCTTTGGATTCTAAAGAATTCCCTCCGGTAGACAATCTTAACAATCCTATCCGTGAGTCCCTACAGCTATAAAAAATGACTCAATTAAGATGGATTTGATTAATCAAGCAGACTCACTTATAATACATGGTAGCCCTTGAAAAGTATTCTATACTTAAATGTGTGTATTATTCAGGCTGTCCATTCATTTTTCAGATCAGTTTAGATATAAGCCAAAAAATGGGTGCAGCTTGGTGGAACCCTAGATCCACTATGGTCGGTGGAACCTTGTGGAGGCCTACTATGATGTATGTATCTTACATCCACACTATCCATCTATTTTAACAGCTCCGGTGGACCACATAATAGGACACAGTGGTGATTGACCATTAAAAATTTTTTGCAGGCTACACAAGTTTTGGATCAAGCTGATACTTCCGTGGTCCCTTCATCCAAGTCTATGACCTTATCAATACGTTGGATGGGAAATAAGTATAATGGTGGCTATGGTGGCCTCCAAGAAGTTTTTAATGGTGGGTATTTTGATCACTTCGTTTCCTGTGGTGTTGGCCCACCTAAGATTTGAATATGCTTAGTATTTTTGGGATCAGGCACTAAAATAAGTTGTCAAAATGGATGCATAGTTGATTTATAGCAGGTCACGAACACTTTCATGACCAAGATGGACCAATGAACACCCGATCAAAGGAGGAGGTCATCGATACTGTCAAAACCTTAAAACAAGCGTATCTCGCAAACCGGAATGAGTTACTCGTCGTACCATATATGATTTTGTGGTAGGACGAGCTACTTTAGCCAACCAACCCGGCTATGCTGAGTTGCCCACTCTTAATTTGCGATATTCCATCATAACGACGATTAAATTCCATGTTTATTTCCGTTTTTGCTATTTTTAGTAAGTTTTAGTTTGATTATAACTCTTCATCCGTTAGGCTTTAGGAGTTGTGTCCAACATGAAAAGTGTTTAGAAAAATTAAGAGAATAACCTGGTTAAGTCACATAGGATACTTACTGTAAATAGAAATTTACTATTTATAGCAAGTTGCGAATTCTAGGAGTTTTAGTTATAGTTTGCTTTGATTTCTCTCCCATTGCTTGGTATCCCTATTTAAAGGATTGTGAACTCATTTATTTCAATGATCAATTAAATTTCGAATTCATTAGAATTTATTTCTATTTCATTGCTTTCTTTTCTCATAGATTCGAGAAGTCTCTGTGAGGAGTCTAGAGAAGCTCCGTGGATTCATAGTAGTTATGATTGACCTTATCACGTTCATCCATGCGTCAATAGTGTGGATGTAAAGCACATACATCATAGTGGGTCCCACAGTCAAGGATTCACCCAAGCCATGCCCCCCAAAAATGAGATCCAAATCTAAGGTAGACCACACCCCAGCGGTGATTGAACCCTCACCATTAAAAATTCACTTGAGGCTATGAAAGTTTTGGATGAAGCTAATGTGTATTTTATCTCCATCAAGGTCCGTGTGACCTAATTAATAGGTTGGATGACAAATAAACATTACAGTGGACCCTAATGAAGTTTTTAATGGTGGGCGTTCAATCACCACGGCTTCTTACGGCGTGGTCCACTTGAGATTTTGATTTGCCTCATTTTTAGGCTATGTCCTTAAATGAGCTGGAAAATGGATAAATAGAGTTGATAAAATGCATACATCATGGGCTTTTCCGATAGCAGACAGTACCAACGTGGGCATTGTTTGCTACGCTACTACAATACAGGTCTGCTGCAAGAACGGATTAGTACTGCCCCCACCAATGCCGACATTTTGGTGACTCTATGCCATGGGATTTGAGCAACCTCGCATCAGGTGGCTCAATCAAATCGTGCTTACATCAGGTCACCAAGAATGTCAGTGGTGACATGGAGTACCCAATCCGCATCCTGGGAGAACATGCACCAAAAATATCTCTTTATTCTCTAAAATGATTATTATATCCATACGTGAGACAATTTCTATCATCTTTGATGATGGCAGCTTTGGATATTTTTGCCTAGGCCATTAGGCTTCAAAAAATTCACTAGAAGAGGGTAAATTTGTCCTAAATTTGTAGATGGTTGGTAAGGAACGGTTGAGAATTTTCTACAAAATACACGGCTTAGAGTACCCTTCCCTTAATGTGGGGAGCCGGCACGAGTACTGCATGTATGCGACATGAAGAGGAGATGGGGTTGCAGCCAGGGAGAGAACTTTGTAAGGTCATAGACCTTCATGTAGGTGGCCAATCCTACACGGTCTACGCGGCAATTGAGGTGCCCTCCTTGGAGAAAGGAGGTGGTGATCGGACGCAGACACATACTTTGGTAGAAACAAGAACGAGGATTTCAACAAGGCAATGGGTGGAAACAACCTTCTATTAACGGATAACAAGTAAAAGGCCCTAGAAATGTTCGAAGAAAGGTCAAACATAGAAAACCAGCACGGAAGGAAGATTAGAAGGGGACCCAAAAGAAGTCACGTGCGGTGTTTGTGGAAATGCCAGCAAGAAAAAAATATGGAGACAAGAACACTTCAATTAGATGCCCAAGCCCAAGCGCTAGCTACTCCCAATGAATGGTCGACACCACCTTCATGCCGTAGAACCAAGACCTAGCAACGCCTCTAACCGTGACAAATGGTTAATTCCAGGACTAGGGACATACTTTTAAAATCTATACGGCTGAAGTTAAAAATCAACCTGATAAAAGGATTAAGGTCATCAGATCTGATCGTGATGGTAAATACTATGGTAGATATGATGAATCAGGTCGTAATCCAGAGCCATTCGCTAGATACCTACAAGATTGTGGCATTGTCACCCAGTACACTATGCCTGAGATTACAGAGTAGAATGGTGTGACTGAAAAGAGTAATCACACCCTTATGGACATGGTGCGAATCATGATAAGCAATTCAACATCATCAAAATCTTTGTGGGGTGACGCGATCAAAATTGAAGTTTATATCCTGAACAGGGTTCCCAGCAAGGCTATAAATAAAATCCTTTTTAAGTTATAGAATGGGAGAAAGCCAAGTCTCCGATATCTGCATGTTTAAGGATGTCCTGCTGAGGCCAAAGTTTATAACCCGCATGAAAGACAGCTAGATCCCAGAACCATAAGTTGTTTCTTTATAAGATACCCGGAAAGGTCAAAAGGTTATCGATTCTACTGTCATTCCCACTCTATCAGGATCGTTGAGACTAGGAATGCTAGATTCATTGAGAACACTAAAAATAATGGGAGCACGAACATTAAGAACTTTGTATTTGAGAAGAAATGACTGACTCCAGTCACAGTTACTCCAGATCATGTGGATATTAATGCTGCAACAAAACCTGAAATCACTGCAGAACACCACTATGAACCTCCTGTACAACCCACTGATGAGGGAAATCAAAATTACACCCAAGAGACCAAACCATTGAGAAGACCCGAAAGAGAGAAAAAGCCTGTAAATCGAGACGATTACATCATATACTTACAGGAGCATGAGTTTGACATATGGGTGGAAAAAAATCCTAAATCCTTTACACAAGTCAAACAGAGTGTTTACCCTTCACGTTGGATTGATGGCATGGAAGATGAGTTGAAATCTATGAGGGACAATAAAGTATGAGATCTTGTATTACCTTTAGCAATAAAGTCGATTGGTTGTAATGGATATTTAAAACCAAGCAGGACTCCAAGGGTAATATTGAAAGATATAGTTAGACTTGTTGCCAACGGTTTTAACCAATGTGAAGGCATTGACTTTAAGGAGACTTTCTCACCAATATTTAAGAAAGACTCATTCAGGATCATAATAGTTCTTATGACTCATATGGTTTTGGAGCTGCATTAGATGGATGTAAAGACTGCGTTTCTTAATGGGAATCTTAATGAGAACGTATATATGTTACAACCTGAAGGTTTCGTAGGCAATGACTTATAACATCTAGTTTGTAAACTACAAAAATTCATCTATGGGTTGAAACAGGCATCACGACAGTGGTACTTAAAGTTTCATAAAGTGATTTATTCATATGGTTTTATAGAAAATACCGCGGATGAATGTATCTACATTAAAACCAGTAGGAGTAAATTCATTATGATGATTTTGTATGTTGATGACATTTTGTTGGTTAGCGGTGACATCAGGATGTTGAGCGGCACTAAGAAATTCTAATCTCAAATATTTGAAATGAAGGACCTTGGCGACACCTTTTATGTTATCGGCATTGATATTCTTTGTGACAGATCACATGGACTACTCAGCCCGTCTCAGAGGGCCTGTATTATTAGGGTACTCGAAAGGTATGACATGCAAAATTGTGCTCTTGGACAGTCACCCATTGTTAAAGGTGATAAATTTGGATAATTCCAATGTCCTAAGAATAAATTGGAAAAGAATCGAATGAAGGAATTTTTGTATGCGTTAGTAGCAGGGAGCATCATGTATGCCGAAGTCCGCACGCGACCGGATATTGCCTTCGTTGTTGGAATGTTGGGCATGTATCTATCTAATCCAGGAATGCAGCATTTGGATAGCTGCAAAGAAACCGTTACGCTACTTGTAAAAAACAGAGGACTTCGGACTTACCAATAAAAGATCTGACCCTTTGGAGTTGGTTGGATACTCAGATGTAGATCATGCTAGTTGCGTTGATACTAAGAAGTTCACCTTAGGCTACGGTGGGCCGTGTCTTGGAAAAGTGTGAAATAGTCAACTACAACCTCATCCGCCATGTAAGGTGAATTCATTGGTTGTCATGGGGCATCTAATCAGACATTGTGATTACAATGTTTCTTCTCAAGTTTGCGGGTACTGGCGCATATCTCGAAATTATTAAGAATATTTTGCGATAATTCAGCTGCGATTTTCTTCTCTAGTAACAACAAGCATTCATCAAGGTCGAAGCACATCGACATCAAATATCTTGTTGTAAAAGAAAGAGTTGAGAATCGTCAAGTGTTTGTAGAGTTCATTGGCACTAAGCAAATGATTGTAAATCCCCTCACTAAAGGACTTTCTATCACATCATTTCAGGAGCATGTAACATCCATGTGAGTCATTGATCTCACAGATATTTTCAGTTAGTGAGAGTTGAGCATGTTTTATTTTCACAGACATTTAAGAGATCTCATTTGATAAAGTTATTTGATGATTCTGATATAAAGTTTATTTATGTTTCTCTCTAAGTATACACAATCTATTTTGAGTAAGTAGAACTATAGTCATGTCTCGTTGAAGACAATTGAAAGCTTCGGGATCTCTTAAGGATAGGCACACATCGTCACACTACGTGTGTAATTCTTATATCACACTTCTTAGTTCCTGATCTTTGTCATTAAGAGACTGACAGTTTTTGTGACCGCGCTTGGTCTTACTTCGCTTAGATTAAATGTTGTGATGGCTACTGCAATCCGATACTGACAGTCTTGATGGACCAGATTGTAATAACATTACTTGTATTATCCAACAATTGCATTGGTTAACCATTTGGATGTTTCTTCAAATTAAAACATGTTTTTCAAAATTATTTTTAAAAGATTAATCATTGACATTGATCAATGTGGCCCAAATGAGAGAATGTAAGAATCCTATAAGGTAGGCTTTATTGATCAATGGTCTGGATTATCCTAAGAGTTGGATAATATGATCAGGTGTACTAGTGGGCCTCACTAAGTTGTGATACATTTAAAATTCCTGTAAGGGGTAGAATGCTACAATTGTGATATGCACACAGTATTTTAGAGGAACTAGGATTACCAATTCGTGTGGAGCCTTGGGGAGAGGAGTTTTGATGAGTTTCAAACTCCTCACCCCTCTAACCTATATTAACAGGGTTGGGTCCCCAATCCAACACCACTGACAGAAGCAGCAATCCCATCAGAGCTTTTCTAAGGGTGTAAGGAGAGGAAGACTCCGGCATCGAACCTACGGCAATGGCGTCCCAACAAGGTACGCCCTATAGCTCTTCAGATCTCCATATCCTATGCACAGCTTGGTCCTTGCAATTCCGCATAATGCGTTACATCTACCTCATTGTTAGATCTGCCTAATTTTTGGGATCATACCTTAAAATGACCTGAGAAAAGGGATGAGCGGCATGGATAAACAGATACATCATAGCGGGCTCCCACACATATCTGCCCATTTGTGGCTAGAGACGAGAGAAGGTAGGAGGCAACCTCCTTCCCATGTAGTTGCACATACATTTTACTAGTTTAATTAAATGGCCATAAAAATTAGGCTATTTAACAGTTATTTTCAAATTTTTATATGTATAAACTCTAAGATGATAATGTTCAATTAAAGAATAACATAGTTCTTTTGCATTTCTAGTTTGTCCGGAGAAACAGCTGAAAGCTTACATTTAACTAAGTAAAAATATTTTATACTCTCCTGCAGATGATAGATGACTCCAAGGCACTGAAAATTTGTACATATAACACAAAAGTAATTCCAATTGAAGTAGAAAAATTATTTTTCCTAGTTTAATGTATCATAAACGAAGAATTACACTTATTTAACTGCATTACTAATGGATTTATGAGGAGTTATATATTGGACGGTTGAAATGAAAAATATCAAACAGCCTTATTTGATCAGCAAACAGATGTCAATCAGATTTTTCAAACAATCTGATTTTCCAATTGTAGTTTAGTTACAATCAGTTTCACGGTTTATGCAAATTAATTTGAGTTAATGTATTCAAACGAGTAACCTTTTAACAGCTGCAACATGATGAAATCTTATTGAAAATTAAGAAAAAACACATACCGGAATCTCTATATTTCAGTTCGAACAAGCGTGGCACCTGGTTATGTAATCCAAACCCTATATTGTGGATCACAATTCGAATGGTCCAAACACCAAATATACTTCATTACACTTTAAACTTATAAGGCATGAGCATTACAAAAATAAATAAAAATAAAAATAAAAATAAAAATAAAACTAGAGGTAAAAACCCTCCACAGCCTGTACCTGGACTTAAGAAAAATTCACGTAAAAATGCATACAAACCAACACCAACATGAGGCAAGAGTAATGAGCTTTGCTGGGCCCACATGCATGTACAGGTCACCGTTATGTTTCTTTGAAAATGGGACTCATTTGACGTATGATTATAATTTCCTAACAAAAGCGATTCTTAAGAACCATAAGATATATATGTTGGTTCCTACAAATAGATGGATCAAATTTTTTATTAGATCTTTTTCATGTAAATAATCTTGACCGTCCGTATCAAAATCCATTGATCAAATAGCTAATATTTTTCAGATGAGTGTGATATTTATGGGTGGTGTAGGAAATGTGTACTGGACTTATGGAACCATTCAGATCAATGGAAGAATATGCAATGGACCTACGGAACGGTTTGGATCAATGGAAGAGATTGTCCAAGTGTCCCAATGCAACTAGGAGCACTATAACTTATATAGTGCTCTAAGGGCACTGTAAGACTTCTTGTTTTTTTTAATATTTTTGATCAAAATTACTCTCAAAGCAGTACTATATGTCGTAAGTGCTCTGGGAGTTTAAAAAAAAATAAGCCAAGCGCACCCGCCACACACTCACGCACGCCTTAGTGGGATTTCACCACCTGTGGGTTTCGAACCCAAGACCTCGTTTGGAAACTTATTAGAGTCTACCACTCGGGCAAGGACTGGAACCCCCGGGAGCGGATTAGATGAGACCCCGGACCCACCGTGTCCGTAGGACCCTTGACTGTGGGGCCCACTGTGTGTATGTGACTACATCCATGCCGTCCATCCATATTGAAAGATCATTTTAAGGCATGATTAAAAAATAAAGCAGATCCAAATCTCAGGTGGACCATAAGGGAGGAAATAGCTAGTGGTAATCGACTGCTAAAAATTTCTTGTGGGCCACAGAAGTTTTGGGTCGACAAGATGATATTTGTGTGGTTTGTTCATCCAGATTTTTGTGACATTATCAACAGGTTGGATGGCAAATAAACATTCCGGTGGCCCCATGAAGTTTTTAATGGTGGGCATTCAATCATTACTGTTTCCTATGGTATGGTCCACATAAGATTTCGATCTGCTTCATTTTTTTGGGATCGGACCCTAAAATGAGCTTTCAAAACGGTTGGACGGTGTGGATTTGAGGCACATACATCACTATGAGCCCCACAGTCAGAGGTCCCATCCGCCACGGAGGATCCGGCGTCTCACCTAATCCGCTCCCAAGTGATCTTAGTTGGCGTTGAGACCTTATACAGTCCAACACATTAATCTAGACCGTTTATTATATTCCATAAAAATTTCAAGGTGTAAGATGTAAGCGCACCAAGTTAGTATTCAAATTAAGTTAGGTTACGCTGAAAATTACGAGGTGTTGCAGCATGTCATCTGAATTAAATTGATTTTATGGTCCTAACTTCCTACTAATTGACATTTGGAAATTAGTCTTAATTCTTGAAAAACTCTTCCTTGCTGCTACAAGGGAAACAACTTCACGTGCATGAGATCCACACTGTCCATCAGGTATAAAACCCCTTGGTGCCCTTGATCCCTAAATATAAGGCGGATTCAACACTCAGGTGGGCCATCCATATGCAGAAACCTCTGAGTTCACGTGTTATGGCCCATCTCAGTTTTGGAATGGCATCGGATTTTGGGGAATGCTTTCATCCTGATGAGGCAAGTTAGATGAATGGACTGGATGATATATGTATATATAGCACTGTGGCCCCTCACAAAACCAATGGTGAGCATTCTTTATCTACTTTTTTCCATAGCGTGACCTGCCTAAGTTTTTGACCATCATGATTTCTGGGTACGACTAAATAAGAGTCTGTGTGGCTTATGAATGGGTTGGATCTAATGAAAATTTGATCCACTACGCTCTCTACATACCTCCTATCAGTAAGGCTAGTCCGTCCATGATGTTTTATTTTACAGAGAGAGAGAGAGAGAGAGAGAGAGAGAGAGATACACGCTGACCTGCTTAAGGCTTGCCTTCTGCAACAGCCACAACGCCTTGTGTTTGGTCCGGTGGTTGTTGGGTATTTAAAGGCGAGAATGGTGCCAAATTTGAGGCAGGTCGGGGCAAAAATCTGACGGTTTGGTCGGAGGCGATAACTGGAAGAGTTTGTAAGGTGAAAGAAGGAGAGCGGAGGTTGGAGCTAGAATGTTTCTCTTGTTGTGGCCCATTGGAAGTATATACGGGCCTTATTTTTTACCCCCATGCCTAAATTTTGGTATGCCACCAGGTATATCCAAAGCTCAGGAGGACCCCACGGCTTGATTTGGATCCTATTTGTAGATTTGCTTCAATCCGATGGTCATACTACGTTTAAACTTATCATCAATGGTAAAAAGGATCCACAAGACCACTTAACTAGAAATTAGTCGTTGGATTATAGATCAGATGGAATAATACACATTTATAATATTAACTATCCTTTTTAGAATGCTTTTAATATCATTATTATTTTTTTAAGTTGTTTACGTGGGTCACATCCCAGATCAGCGCCATTTATTTACTCACTCAACCCCCTATGAGGCTTTCATCAGAAAGATTTGATTATTTTAATTTGTAAGTGTGCCATACTTTTAGATTTGGGTGTTAACTATGGATTATCATCGATCCAATGGCTAGATTGCACCCAAATCTAACTATATATCGACGGTTATCAAGGCCTCTAGTCTAATTTAGAGGGGTTCTTAAAGGTTGTCTTCATAATCAGGTAGCCGGACTGTATGATCAGATAATGAATTGATCAGTAGGGTGTGATGGACACGATAAACGACAGATCTCGTGATTCAGAATTCTAAATCTAAGATGGTTGGTTAGATTTATCTATCAATGAAATTGGAATCTTACAAAAATAGGTCTCTTTATTGATGTGATGGTCCATCTTGAATAACAACGGATAGGTAGCTTGATATATGAGTGGGGATTGCTTCTAGCAGTCAGATTTAAACTAGAATGAATGTAGATATTCGTATAAGTTAGGTTTGTATAATAAGTTAGGTTACAAGGTAACACCTAAGTACCGAAAAGTATGGTGTGTTACAATCTACCCTCCTTAAAAGAATTTTGTCCTCGAAATTCAGCAATTCTATTATGAATGGGAAAAATAATATATTTTACAATGCCTCTATGCACTCATTAGTTTTCAATCTATTTAAAGCAAAGTACTATTTTTTAGCTTTCAGTGTTCAAGTGAGCACAAATGGTTGGTTGTAGTAAGTTTGATCCCGATACATCTATCATATGCTTGGGCAGAACAGTGGATTTACTAGTATCATTTTTTAATTTTGGTAAGTCTTGATCTTCTACCTGATCAGGGCATTAAGATCATTAGAATTTGTTAGGATTAAAAATTTGGATCAAACCGCGTATACATCGTGTGAACATGATTCCATCAGTCCGTGACTCCAATTATTTTAGAATCTTGGAAAATATCATGCAATCTTATATTATCATAAGAGATAAATCTACATGGGTCATTACACTTTCACTATGTACTTTGATTATCTAAGCACTATGTAAAAATTTCAGGGTCGAGACTTCTACATGGAAGTTTGAGTTCAAAATTATCTGCGAAACTCATCCGCGCATGTCCTCAAATCTAGTCTCAATAAGTCCAATCTAGGGTTGAAATTTTACCCAAAATTCTAAAATTTCACCCCTAGTTCTTTCTAATTCTTGGAACTTGTGAGGGATGTTGTTTCTAATTGAAGAGATGTATTAAGGGATTTAAATTACAATTCCCAGTATGGTCCCTTAAGGTTAGAGAGTGCTTATGTTCGATCTAATGTATGATGTGGTGGGTAAGTGATTTTCCTACGATGCCTAAGTTCATTTCATCCGTTGAGTGTTGTGACAATGATATTTCTAACTAAGAAATTTTTGGAAAGCTCAAATTCTAGATCCAAAAAAAAATAAAATAATAAAATAAAATAAAATAAAATCTTGAAAGTCAAGTCTAGAGAATGTTCTTGTTTGGTCCTATGTACATCATAGTGGGTGTTTGTTCTCCCATGATACCTAGGTTTAGTTTCTAAGCTCAAATGACTAAACCTAAATTTTAAAAGAAACTTAAGTTCATTTCTAAGTCATATGCTTATCCAAACAATTTTCTAGAGAGCCTAACAATTCGAGTTTCTATATTCTCGCTTCCTACTAATTCTAAGGGACTTTTACATAAGTTTAAAGTCTAAAGGTACAACCTAAAATTTTTAAGGGAGCCTAAAGTTTGAAGTATGTACGTTCTCAATTTTTCCTTAATTCAAATGGGACTTTTCATAAGTTTGAATGGCTAGTGGCAGGGCCACTGGCCAAATCTGCCTCCCCAATCTTGGGGGAGTGGATTTGGTGCGACCCCGGATCCACCAAGGTGGGTTGGACCCCTAATTGTGGGGCCAACTGTGATATATGCGACTACATCCATACCGTCCATCTGTATTGAAAGCCTATTTTAGGACATGATTCAAAAAATAAAGTAGCTCCAAATCTTAGATGGACCTTTGTATAGGAAACAGTGATGATTGACCATTTAAAAAGTCTTGTGGGCCACAAAAGCTTTGGATCCTGTTGATATTTGTGTCATTTCTTCATCTAGCTGTTTGTGACCTTTTCAATGGGTTGGATGACAAATAAACATTTTAGTGAAATCCATGAAGTTTTTAAAAGTAGGGATTCAATCACAATTGTTTCATATGGCCAAATGTGTCAAATTAATATATTTCAAACATTTCACATGTTAGTTAACAGACCAATTATTTTAGATTCACAGTGGTTTTCTGACTTTATATTCAAATTTTAGATTTAGATTTCAGATTCAAACTTTGGATTTCAGATTTAACAAATAATCCAAAGTTAGGTTACAAGGTAACACTTGAGTATTGAAATTTACGGGATGTTACGCCTATGGCTATAAAATCGGATTGACCTGTGTGGGCTACACCAAAACAAATAGTTAAGAAAAGGACATTGACCCCTAATTTTTAGACGGCCACATCAATTTTTATATAAAATCCACTCCAACTATTAGATGCCACACCAAAATTTAGGCATGTGGCTCAAAAACAACCCCAATAAGTGATTCAGCTGGGCCACAACAAGAGTAACGGTTTGGAGGATGAGCATTGCCCTTTTCATTATTTCCAATCACACGGTACACCTGAATTACAAAATGGCTGATACTTGATTGTGGGCCTAAATTGAAGTGACACACTTAGTGATGGATGTTGTTACCACCCTGATCCAAATTAAGTCATCCATCCATTCAATATTATTCACTTAAACTTTGTTGTGATTCTTTCCATTGGAGTCTTGTCCATCAAATGAATGGTTAAAATCGAAGTAGTCCAGTATGAAATTCACCGAACAAGTACCCATTCATTAGAGGTTAGATCATCTACAACTTGATTTAAGGGCCATGTCTCATTTGTAATGGTACCAACAATTTGGACAGTTCGGATTGACTTATGTCCCTCATCAATAGCACTGACGCCTCTGGTGGATGAAACAAAATGGTAGAGTCCCATCTGTCATCCCTATAAAAATAATAGGACAGCCCTGACCATCCTTTCTTATCGGTTCAGAGGTGGGCATTTTGGACCAATCCGGTGGATCCAAGAGCGTCGGCCGCTTTTTCTTTATCACTTCGGTGTTTTATGATTGGGAAAGGTGATATTTTATAAGGCGGTCTGAGAAAAAAAATAATAATAAAACGGCTAAGAACCGTACAATAATATGAGAGAAACAATGATACTCCCAAACACACTGTAATCAACTACACTCGTGCATACAGATACCATAAACGTGTCAGACGTTACCTCAATCCAGACCATCCATTGAGTGGACCGTGTCCTTAAAATTAGATTTGATTACATGATCCTGGCTCATGTGGGCCACTCATATGGGAATAATATATAAAAAACTAAGTCTTTTTATGGGCCCACCTGAGTTGTGGAATAGGATGTGAGTGGAATGCGAGTGCCAATACATTGTCATGAGGACTACCGACGGCCGTGGAGGAATGGCTCCACCGACATGCGAGTGCCAATCTCTAAGTCTTTAAGAATCTTGTTAAGCTCAGGCGCGTGTAATAAATCTCACGCGCATGCCACACGTATGCTAGAATGGCATGACATGTGCGAGATCTAATCCATCTATCAGAAAACAAACCACTATACAGTTTCCAAGACGAAGAATCAGATTGATAAACTGGTCTTGTTGGGTACAATTCGCAAAACAAACATATGATTCTGGACTTGGCCGAAGATTTCTAAGCCATAAAATAGAGCAGATTAATTTATAAACACACGTGTACAAGCTCCTATCAACCTCAAGGATGGATCGGATTTCCCCCTATGTGCTGTTCCGACACATGTGTCGCATGCATACACGAGTTTTATTGTACACACGAATCCCTGTTTCTAAAAAACACGAATTTCTTATTCAGATTTTTCTCACATAATATCTCACCTTTTACCCACCGCCTTCTCAGAATCACCCAAACCCACCGCCTTCTCAGAACCACCCAAACTTTAGTGGAAGCGGATTGGCTGGTGTACCACACACCAGCTATATAGCTATATTGATGTCAGCGAGTTCCGTGGGGGCCATCATAAGGTACGTGGATTGACGTTTACCATTGAAACTCTTTTGAGATCAAAGAAGTTTCTGATCAACAGGAAATTTGTTTATCTAATTCATCAATGTATGTTTGACCTTATTAAGAGATTGGATGGAAAATAAATGTTATAGTGGGCCTACAAGTTTTTCAACGGTGAATATCATTATCATCGCTGTTATTTTTATCGTGGTTCATTTGAGCTTGGATATGATTCATTTTTATTTTTATTTTTCTAATGCTCTAAAATGATATCTAAAAATGGATAAATCGGTGTGGATATAATAAATACATCATTGTAAGGCCCGTGTAACTTTGATCTCCTTTGAACCGTTCGGACAACACGAAGGTTGGTACGGAAACTCAACGAGATCCAAAACTTTAAAAGCTTCTTAGGGCATAAAAGTTTGGGATGTTGTTCTTTGTTTTATCCGTTGACCTAGGTCTGCATGACCTAATCAACTAATTGAATGTCAAATAAACAGTAAAGTGGGCCTTAGAAGCATTTTAGTGGTGGATATTTAATCATTATTATTTTCATGTGATGTGGTCCACTTGAGATTTATACCCCTCTCATTTTTTTGCATCAAGCCCTAAAATGATATGTAAAATTAGATGAACGGAATGGATGAAAGATATACATCATGGTGGGGCCCATAGAGCCTCACATGAAATTGAGCAAGCTTCACATGAAATTGATCGCAGTTCATGTGAAATTGACCGCACTTCACATGAAATTGAGCGAGCTTCACATGAAATTCAACGAGCCTCACATGAAATTGATCGAGTATAACGGGAAATTGACCGAACTTCAAATAAATTTGACCGAGCCTCACATGAAATTGAGCGAGCTTCACATGAAATTCAACGAACCTCATATGAAATTGATCGAGTTTCACATGAAATGAAATTGAGCGAGCCTAACATGAAATTAACGAGCTTTAAATGAAATTGAGCAAGCTTCACATGAAATTGAGCGAGCTTCATAGGAAACAGTGGGGATAATGATTTCCACCGTTGAAACCTTGTTAGGCCCCACAATGATGTTTTATTTGTCATCTAGCCTCTTCATAGGATGATGTAGACATAGATGAACGGAAAACACGAATACAAGCTTGATCCAAAACTTTTATAGCTCTCACAAGAAAAATTTTCGGTTTAGGGTTTAGGGCAATTTGTTCAAATAAACCTGTATTGCGTACTTTCTTCGATGGAGGCACCATTTTCGTCATTTCTTGACAAACTAAAATGAAAACAAACAGATAACGGTTTAGTGGAAGGGCATTCATATATGAAGAAGAGAGGAGATTTCAAAAAATGGGTTTTAAGTAGATGGGTATTATTGTATGGAGATGATAGAAGATTCCAAAAAACGAATTTTAGGTAAATGGGTATTGTTGTATAAAGAGGAGAGAAGAATTCAAAAAATGAGTTTTTGCAGAAGAGAAGAGGATAGAAGATTACAAAAAATGGGTTTATAATGCAGGAGTATTTTCGTCCAGAAAATGGCAGTGGTTTAGTCTTAGAAAGTAATGTTTGAGAGTATTCAAAAAAGCCGGTGGTTGAAATGTGAGATTTACAGTCGAAAAAACTTGATTTCTTATTTACCTTATTTTCGTAGCTCAAAAAATGGATAGATGGGGTGGAAAATGGCAGTGGCTTAGTCTTAGAAAGTAAAGTTTGAGAGTATTCAAAAAAGCAGGTGGATGAAATGTGAGATTTACAGTCGGAAAAATCTCATTTCTTATTTACCTTATTTTCATTGGGTCATTTTATGATTGAGCGGTGGCAATATGGGACACGGATTTCCTACGGAAGCATTTCGTAGGAAGTTCCTTCACTGTAAACTTAGGTGGGGTCCACCATAATTTTTGTGAGACATCCACCCCATCCATCCATTTTTTGAGCTAATTTTAGGACATGAGGCTAAAAATGAGCTGAATCCAAGACTCAAGCAGGCCGAAAACATGAGGATTGAATGTCTACGATTGAAATATTCGTGGGACCATAGAAGTTTTGAATCAGTCCAATATTTGTGTTTTTAGTTCATCCCAGTATGAATGACATTAAAAACAGTATGTATGACATGTAAACATCACTGTCCACCCAAGTTTCAATGGTTGGAATTTCCCTGCCCACCTTTTCCTTTAGTGCGGCGCACGTATTGAAATTAACTCACAAAATGGATGTACAGGGACACGGTGGCCCCCTCTAGGTTTCCAGCACAGGAGCTTCCTGTGAAAGGCTTTGGTAGGAAATTGTATGGCAAAATGGGATGCAAATTAGCTACTGAGAGGTTGAGTTGCGAAACTCGTTACTGAAGTAGTGTCACCAAGTTTCGTGGGCCTAACCATGATGTATGTGTTTTATCCACATTGTTATGCCCCGAAATTCGGATACAGAGAGTTTGCACCCTTAGACCCAAGTTTCGGCTCATGACACGTACACCGAGTGTACTTAATTCCTTCTTCATACAGTTGTCTAGAGGCACAATTTAATGAATTCTAAATTCATATCCAAATTTAACATTCATTCATCAATGTTTATGTTACATTCTTATAATTTCCATAATAATGTATTCAAAACCACATCAACTGAACATGAATCATCTGAGTCCACTCATTTGAGACTTCATTCAACAAAAAAAAAATAAAAAATCAAATATCGTTCACCATGATCAGATTTTTTAAACAATGATGAATTATATTTATGTACAAATAGATGCAATAAATAAATCAAACTCCTACTAATAAACACATAAATCATTCATTAATCTAGTACAACAAGTTCATCTTTCGCCAAAATACGGCAACTGGTCCCGCTATTTGTCTGGCAATCGGTCCTCATTTTTTTTGATACTTGGTTCGGATTTCTTGTTTCATTCATCTCTATACGGTTGTCAATCCACAAAATTAGCTGGCCAAGCTAGTGAGTAAACCCATCATGGTTTGTGCACGATACTATTAAAATAAAATACAGAAGTAAAGAATAACAGTCAAGTATAAAAATTAGAAATACAACGCAAATAATATAATTAATGCGAATATTGTGAATGATGTTGATGATGCATCAAGTGGGTATAAATAGAAACTATCCACTTGCTTGAGTTGAATATCGACAACTCGCATCTGCACTTGGCAAACTTCTACCAGTGGTTGGCATGGTCAAGGCCTACTTCCCCCCATTGGGCAGGCTTCTACATATAATAGGCTTCTAGTGGGTACAATGGGTTGTTCCCTAGGTAAATATCGTACAATAGAGTTAACGATGCAAGGCATGAATGTTTAATGTGTCTATAATCATATAAACGGTTACATACATATCTCTATATGAGAGGAATTTCACATATTCATAATCTAAGAATATCTCAACACTAATCAGTCCATGATCAATTCAATATAGTCATGCACAATAATAATAAAACAATTAATCATAGCAATACAATAATTTATTTTAATCATATGGAGAGGAAACATGTTGGGATCACTCACCTAATGATTTAGGGAGATATTTGACAGAGTAGATCAGAGAATACCTATAATCCATATGCAGTACACCATAATATTAAAATGAATGGATAAAAATATCAAGTTCATAAAACCTTTGATTTATTTTGATTACTAAGGCTATAAATGGGAGTGATGCTTAAGTTTTACAAGGTCACATACCTAATATATAGGGTTTATCTTATCTATCTCCGCCAAAAAGGGTAGGCTACATATCCTATAAGATAACCCATCAAATAGATAGCTTGGATCTTATAATAACATGATATAATGATAGATATTTTAGCATGTGGATGTTTTGTCCAAAACATGCATGTAGCTTAGATAAGTTTTACTATGCATCCGTATGGTATATAAACATATATATATATATATATATATATATATATATATATATATATATATATATATAACGCACATTTTTTTTATGGGGTTATACTACTGATTACATGGTTACCACCACTATATTGACCATTGGGAAGAAATTTCAATCCATTTTGGAATCTGTGGGACCCGTAATAACCTAAAAGATTTTGTACAACTACCATTATTTTCTTTCTATATGGGTCGCAAAAATTTTGGATATGTCCAAATCAAATGGATAGAGTGGAAACAATACATGCATATATCACCGTGGGTCCACAATCTCGTGCCCCAAGATGGTTTATAACGTTAGAAACCGCACTTGGTATCAACGCTGAAAACCAAACTTTATTTTTTTTGTACTATATATATATATATATATATATATATATATATATATATATATATATATATATATATTGAATAGGTCCTATAATAATCTAAACCATGGGTGAGATAAGTAATATCCTCATAAAGGAGGAGCCCAAAAAACTCCTCGAAACAACACTTTTGTGGCCCACACGAATACTCAATGGTAACCATTTAATTTTCACTATTTAAGGCACTGTGGTCCACGTGAGTTTTCTTTCGAATAATTTTTTCAAGCACATGTCTCTTATTAAGTGACAAGATTAATAGACGGTATGGATTTGCCACTTATATCAAGAAAGCCTGATATAGAAGGTCCGCTAATTCAGATGAATTTCGGTTCGTAATTATGTAAAATTCTCTTTTGCACGGTGGAGTGTTTTTCTACCTATTTTATATTATTATATTTGTTTTTGATAGTCTACACATAATGTGTGTGTATTAAATCTATTCCCTTCACCAATTTACCAACATCGTTTTAGGACACTGGTAAAAAAATGAACCGGATTCTTGATTCTGGTGGGCCATACCATCATGAACAACACCGACCGTTCTTCCACCATTAAAACATATACATTTCTTATTTTAGACTCTCCTAATTGTTTATGTAAGATCCAAGTTGTTTATTGGTTCGCCCAATTAATTTTTTAATGGTCATAATAATTAGTATCTCCATCGGAAAGTCCCTGTGGCCCCAATGGATATTCCAATGGCGAATGCATGCATCATGAATTCTATTTTACAGGTTTGCCATATTTTGGTCCTTAGAACCTAATGGACTGAATTGATTGGGCTCCATATGCCAAATAAGCCTAATCTCCGCGGCCGACTTTAAGTATTTCCTTTTTATTTTATCTATACTGAAGAGAAAATGTCTTTTCGTATGAAAGGCTGAGGTGTGACCCATTTTCAGAGGAACCCCACCCTCTGATAATCGCTTGATCATCTTAAGAAACACTATGTGAGTGGCTGAATAGGCAATCAATCTTATTAGATCTTGGTCATATACGGTTGATTTCCAATGTATTTGTCTATCTTGGTGCTTCGGGTCGTAACTGTTCGGTTCGAATTAAGCCTCACATTTAATTTTGGCATGCTCGTACTAATCACGTGACCGATATTAAAATAGCAGCAATAAATAGAACCATATGGATTGGAAAGGACATGACTTATGACGGGTTTTAGAGTTAACCAATGGGCCGGATCAGCCGATTGGGTAACCCCTCGATCCGTTTCCCAGCACAATTTTCTAAGTCTCTGGGATGATCAAATACGCGACATTCCGATAAAACCACTCCTAAGTTGACCTTAAGGTCCAAAAAGCCCAAAAGGAAAGCCCGGGAAGGCTATCGACGCAACTCAAAAACAATTAATGGCATAGATTGATGGAACATAGCCCGCATGGCCCGAGATCGACCATTCACTCAAGGTACCAGCAGGCTGCAAACCGATTAGAACACATTTCCTTAACTTTAATGACACTAATATCATATGAAAATCCAGCTAAGGGATCTTAGAGATATTTCGAAAACAACCATTGGATCCGATTGCTTGTCGCCGGAGCAAACAGACAGTATGCCAAAAGAATGGGTAACATAGCTCTTAAACATCGATGAAGCACCGCAGCGGGCGCTAAATTCCAGAAGCCTTGAAAAGGGCTCTCCCAAAAATGGTCTTCCAAGAAAAGTCCTAGACGTTGTGGCACCGTTTGCAAAAGCAACATCATGTAAAGAGATTAAAAAAGGAAATACCGGCCATTATTAGGTTCTTTCAGCCTATTTAAAAAGCAAAAACTGTCAATGAGCTAGGGGATGGAGTGCTAGAGAAGGCAAAGGCTATGGAAAGGTTTAATATTCACGAACAAGTTATTTGGGAGTTTGGGTTCGAGTCCTTACCTTAGTGGTAGACTTTGAGGAGTTTCAACACGAGGTCTTGGGTTCGATACTCATAGCTGGTGAAATCCCACTATGACGTGCGTGGGTGTGTCTGTCGGGTGCGTGTTAAAAAAAAAAAAAAAAGCCGTTCGGGAGTCGATTCTTGACTTTATTTGTAATCGTGGCGTACCATCATCTACTTAAAGCTATATGTGCCCAAACCTGCCTGATCCATTGTTATCTCAAAAAAAGTTCCCCTTTTAAGGCCGCTCTATCCAATTGAGGTATAAAACATTTAAAACTGAAGAAGATATTGAAATTAACAAATAGAGTTGGAATTCGAGTAATCCCTTTGACCAAAAAGGATATCTGATTTTCCATTTTCCTTTTCACATCTCGAATCAAATTGTACTCCACCTGCACATACCTATAACATCAATAACTTCCACTCGCACACACATCTTCACTATATACTTCTACTGCTTATTTTATTTTATTTTACTTTGCCTACTCAAGGTCCTGAAACCCAGCGCAATATGGCTTAACACGACAACATTGGACTCCTTCTAATGTCTTTATTTATTTTCTTTACTTCACCTATCTAGGGTCCTATAACCCAACATAGTATGGCTTAATATAGTAACATTAGAAGTTTTTCTGAATCTCCCTAAAAATCATAAAGTCACATAAAGTAGAGATCATGTAATGCACCGGTGAAAAATGGATGGCTAACCCCTTCCTTTCCCATAACTGAGGCCTATACCTAGAATTTACAGTGTAGACCAACTACAAGAGTCACTTGAGTCGAAGAATTTTATATTTTCTTGTCCTCTAGGAAATTTACAGGTTCTAACAGACCATAGATTCTAAAGCTATATTTTGGCTAGTGGCGATTTCAAGTCAATAAAAAGACATACCTTCAGATTGGAGCTAACCCCACATATAATCTAAACCTAACAAGTACCGGCTGAAGTAAGAAGAGTCCAGATAGAAAAAAGACCAAGTGAGGGTTGTGCCTCGTGTCCGCACAAGGGAGGGAATTCACACTAATATTTGTGTTTCCCCTTCATCCAGGTCTATGTGACCTTATGAATAGATTGGATGGCAAATAAACATCATGATGGGCCTTAGGAAGGTTTCATAGTAAGCGTAGTAACTTAATCTTCCTCCTCCTTAGGCTTATGCCTTAAAATGATGTGTTAAAATGGATGGATGATCGGATAAACTAATACATCACGGTGGGCCCCATAGAGCCCCTATTAGGGCTAAGTCCATCATGGGTAGGCGTAAGATGCAATCCGCGTCTATGAAATCCACCCAACTACCAAGTGTGCTACTCCATGTTAGACCCACGGCCTAGAAATCAGCCCCATATATATGTGATTAGGTGAACCACACAATTGGAAAAAGTGTACAGATAACACTCAACTTCCAAACTCTTTCGCTTCATATGCCCCCACTTGAATTATGGATGTGCCTCATTTTTGGGCTCCAGACCTAAGTTTTGGTGTGTCATCCAATGGTTGGAGTGGATTTCATATAATCATCATAGTGGACCTTATAAAAATTAATGGTTGACGTCTCTCTCCCAACTGTTTCCCTTGGTGTGGCCCACCCAACTTGATTTTTTGGCTTTGGGCGTAACACATTTAATGGATGGAGTGGATCTCACATACATGTTATGGTGGGCCCCATAACAATTAGGGGTTTCTATTGATGTGGACATATTGGACTATAAGTTGAGGTCCAACTTATAAATAACTTACATTCTTTCATGTATATAAGAAATCCAACTCGTCTAATTGGTTTGCCTCATAATGCAATTCACATCTTGGGGAACTTCATAACATCTACTCATTAAGTGGACTGCACTTTTGTTTCAATATTTGCCAATATTTGGAAGATTATAGGGTGTGGTCCAATTAATTTGTAAATAGGACTGACCATTGTACTAGTAAATCGTTTGGGCAGGGCTAGCATGTTGGAAGGTCTGGATGTCACATGCACTTTATACTTCAAAAGTTAACATATGGGTGAACTATTATAGCTTATAGTCCACTTGGTTTGACTTAAGATATCTTGGTTAAGATTTTATGTTTTTTTAAATAGGTGCGAAACCGACACCCATCCTTTATTTTTTATGAGGCCTACTGTGGTGAATATATGAGATCCACTCTGACTAGTAGATGTATAATCCTACATTATTAGGCCCATGCACAAAAATTGAGGCTACCTAGGATTTAGGTGGGCCTGTTGCGCAGCACACCAACAACGCAATGAGCCTAGAACCAATCTCAGGTCTCACCTACAAACGATAAACAAGAAGAAATATAAACTAGAAACAGATTAAAGGAATCCGAATAAACCACAAGACAAGATATACGTGGAAAAACCCCAAACTAGGGTAAAAAACCACAGATGCAAACTTCCAATATGAAGAATAACAAAGATTACAGGGCAATATACTAACCTCTTACTTGGAAATACAGAGAAAACCCTTTTTCCCACACCTTAGAATAACTCCCCAATATTCACCTTAACCCTAGAAAAGCCCTAGGGACCCCTATTTATAGTTTAGGCAACTTCTCTTTCGCACCCTTGCGAATTCGACTCAAATTTTCGCAGTCCGCATCAAATCCGGAAACGAATCTGCGTAACCTCGACTGGTCGAGCAGACTGCACGACCGGGCGAGAGGACCCTTCGATCGGTCGAGAATGATCCACGATTGGTCGAGCACCTCGGAACCCAAAAACCTATGCTCGCCAGACTTTGAGTCGAGCCAGTCCACGACTGGTCACGACTGGTCGAGTGGACTCCTCGACCGGTTGAGCAAGGGCCACGACTAGTCGTGCGCGGCCCCAGATGTGGCTCCACTTCTTAATAATCTCCCACTTGGAGACACATCGCCATAAACCTTTGTCTTCCTCATCTGGAGTGCACCACCTCCCCGTCTTCAAGCCTTTTTTTTTTAAGAAGGAAAATCTGAGAGCTTAAGCTAGGTGACTGATTCGGATCGCTCCAAGGCCCACCTTATCCAAGAAAAATAATCCCTTGGTTTGCCTAGGAAGGGAATGAGTATGATGGTGATAGGTCTTGACCTGAGAATCACTACCCAATCTCGCCAAACTACCTGCCGGGCCATTACCTTCACGAAAGATGTGCTTAAACATGCACGTACCATACTGCCTCAAATTGTTTATCCTGTTCACCCAAGGTTTCCAATTCCAGGGGCAATTAGATTTACCGGCAAATGTCCGTTGCCAACTTGGAGTCAGATTCTACAATAATCCTGAACAGCCCTTTCAGAAGGCAGAATTCGAGCCCGTCATGAATGACGCGTAATTCCACCAGGTTGTTCGTCCCATGTCCATATCTAGCGGAGAAGGCAAAAATGAAGGATCCGTCTTCCTTTCTGCAGATCCCTCCGCCTCCGGAGATGCCCGGGTTACCCCTGACAAACTCGTCCACATTTAATTTGACCCAACCCGAGGTGGGTTGGAGCCATTTAACAACAACTGCTGAAGGCCTGGTTTTGTTGGGCATCGGGGGGGGGGGGGGGGGGGGTCCCTAGTAGGAAAATGAGAAGGATCGAGAACCTGACAGTCATGGATCGTCTGACCAGCCCACCATTTGATCTGAGCAATGGACATTTGAACGTTTATCTTCTTATTTTCAAAGGTTGCTTCATTCCTCGCTATCCATATCTCCCAGAGGATGAGAAAAGGGAGGGAAAATCTGATATGCTTGGAGGTGGAGCCCGGCGCTGCTGCAGTTCTCCATTGTTAGATTCTGCCGAAAACTGAGTTCTGATATACGGAGGTTACACCACACAACCTCTCAAAATGATTCCATATCTGGACCGCCAAATCTGTTAGGAATAAATGGCTAATTGTTTCCACACTTGGCTGAGCATCATTACCACCCTGGTAGCATCTACACTTAGAGGTGAGGGCAACGCCTTTTGATTTAACGGCGCTATCAACAGGGATGGCATTATGAAGAAGCCTCCAGATAAAAACTGAAACTTTTGGCGGAGTTTTACCACACCAGATCCAGTTCCCCCATGGGACGTGTTCAGCTGGGTCCCTGCTAAGCTTCTAAGCAGACTTGAGTGTGAAATTTCCAGTTGGGTCGTGAGGCCATATGCACTCTGCTGGTTCATCAGAGATAGCGAATCCCCTAGAGAAAATCTCATCAATGATCAGTTGAGGTAAAAATTCAAAGAACCTGGATGGAGGCAGTGGACCTGATTTTCCTAAAATATCCTTCAATTGGAGCTGCCGTAATTCAGAGGGGATTGGGATGGAGACAAGCTGCTGTAGAGGACCCATTCCACTCCAATTATCAAACCATATGTTGGCTTCACCCCTTCCTACCGACCAAAGGGTATTGTCTTGGATAGTCGGAAGATGATACCTTACCTTTTTCCACCAAATTGAGGTGTTACGTTGCATGAAGATTAAATGTGCATCCTGCAGATCCCTGTAGTGCTTATTGTGCATCAGCTGTACCCACGGCCCTTTGTTCTTACCACACTTCACGTTCCAAGCAAGTTTCATGCGAAGAGCGTTCATTTCCTCCTTCAGATTTCGAATCCCCAAACCCCCCTCCAGTTTTAGTCTAGTCACCTTTTGCCAAGCAATCCAGTGGAGTACTTTCTTTTTCCCATCAGCCCATCCCCAGAAAAAATCAGCGAACTTCCTTTCAAGTTGTTGAATTACTTGCGCCGGGACATGCATTGCAGCCATGATATGGATTGGATAGCTTCCCAACACGTGACAGATAAGAGTCACTCTTCCTGCTTGAGTTATGTGCCTAGCTGCCCACCCCGAGATCTTGTTGGTAACCTTTTCCTGAAGAGCTTGGAAGACAACTGATTTGATTCTCCCTCTCACCATTGGGGCCCCCAAGTAACGCATGGGTTCTCTCGCTTGCCCAAAACCCAGCTCGGACTTAACAGATCTGATTTTGGCCGCCGTCCATTTAAAAGGCGGGATAAAACTGCTCTTGATGGGATTTATTTTCTGCCCTGTGGCAACTTGGAAAAGACGAAGGAAATCCCTCATTGCAGTAAGGAAACGTTTGCTTGCGTTTAGGAAAACCAACATGTCATCTACATATAGAAGATGAGAAATTAATGGTAGTGCCACCGCGCAGGTACTTGAAAGGCAAACACCGCCCTTGGGAGAAAAGCAACTTCAAATTGCACGAGAATGCTTCCATTGCCATGATGAATAGAGCCGGTGAAAGGGGGTCTCCCTGTTGGAGACCTCTGGAAGATTTGAAGAAGCCTGATGCTTCACCATTAATGAGAATGGAAAACCAGTTATCTGCCCAACAGGATTCAAGAAGATGTACGCTTTTCTCATTGAAACCGAACCTGAACAAGACCATCTTGAGAAACTTCCAATTCACCCTATCATAGGCCTTTTTGAGGTCGAGCTTGAGGATCAGATTGCCTCCCCTGGATGGGCTGTTTATATCTCTCAACGCTTCTTGTGCCAGGCTAATGTTTTCAGCTATGTACCTCCCTTGGACGAATGCTCCCTGTTCCTGAGAAATCAGTTTTGGTAAAATACAGCTTAAATGGTTAGCAAGAATCTTAGC
Source organism: Magnolia officinalis (assembly GCA_021015155.1). NCBI lineage: Eukaryota > Viridiplantae > Streptophyta > Magnoliopsida > Magnoliales > Magnoliaceae > Magnolia > Magnolia officinalis. Next base: position 25,228,313 of record JAJHSJ010000001.1, on the reverse strand, counting down.
AAAGATTTTGTATAATACATTACAGAGGCTTATCGGCCTGAAATCTGATAAATTGGTAGCCGAAGGGGACTTGGGAATAAGACAAATCAGGGTGGTTTTGAAAGCTCTAGGGAGAGGCATCCTGGAAAACATAGCTACGGCCGCTCTATGGATGTCATCACCTATGATACCCCAACAGGCGGAGAAGAAGGCGGCCGAGAAGCCGTCAGGACTTGCTGCTCCATCTCTAGGAATGGCGTTGAGAGCAACGTGCACTTCCTCCTTCGATGGTGGGCATTGGAAAGAAATGTTATCTTGAAGGTGAAGACACTGTAGGAGGTGTCGAACAAAGGCCGTTGGGTGGACAACCTCTTCCTCCTGGAAGAACCGTTGAAAAAAGGAAACTGCCGTCAATTTGATCTCATCAATGTCTGAAATTTTTGTTCCATCTTCCGTGCTGACTGTTTGGATTTCAGATCTCCGAACCCTTTCAGTCGCCGACGCGTGAAAGAAGGCCGTATTCTTATCGCCTTCCTCTAGCCAGGTGTTTCTCGGCTTTTGCTTCCAATAAACCTCTTCCATTAATTCCAATTGATCTAGCTTATGTTTCAGCTCCATACTTTGAGTGATGAGCGAGCCAGAGTTGTCGAGCTGCATCCTACTGTCTAGAAGATCAATTTCTTCTTCCGTCTTCTGTATTTGGTGGAATATGTTCCCAAAATGGTCCCTATTCTAGGTTTTAAGCAGCTGTTTTACCTTTATGAGCTTGAGATACACATTGGAAAAGGGGTCATCTGCACATCTCCCTTCCCATGCCTTGGAAATCATGGACTGGAAGGAGTCATGGAGCGTCCACATTCTAAGGAACCGAAACGGCTTTACCTTTGAGCTCAACACCGACGGGAAATACAACCTGAGAGGGGCGTGGTCCGACCTGGACCTGGGGAGGTGCTCCACTTTAAAGCGAGGAAAAGTAATAGCCCAGGTGTTGTTCATAAGAACTCGGTCAAGTCTGGCCCAAACTCGGGCATTACCTTCCCGATTATTGCACCAGGTAAAGCGATTTCCCGTGAAACCTGCATCTAGGAGATTGGCCGTTTGAATGGCGTCAGCAAATTTCGACATAGCCAAACAGTCTGGGGACCGCTGACTTCTTCTTTCATCCACATTAGCCACTGCATTGAAATCCCCTGCTATAACCCAAGCACCTTGAATGCTCCTACTTAGAGAACCGAGGTCGCTCCAAAGAGCCCTACGAAGAATCTTACAACATTTGGCGTACACTATGGAGATAATTACCGAATGTGGCAGGGAAGTCCATGACGCATTAAAGGAGATCATTTGGTTAGAACCAGATATAATGGAAATGTTCATCTGACTTTCATGGAAAATCCAAAATTTTCCTCCCACATCAGTATTGGAAAAGGAGGAATGGAATCCAATCTTCAGCCCCGTCTTTATCCTCTTTTCTTCACGGAGCATGGGTTCATAGATGGCAACTAATTGGGGTTGGAACTTTCTGACCATCTTCCTAAGTGCTTCAATCGTGGGAGCATTTCCCACTCCATGCACATTCCAAAAGATTGCGTTATCCATTAGTCACACGGCCTGTGTTTACTGCCCGTCGCTTCAGCTTTCTGAGCCTGCTGTACCAAACGCTGGTGGATTGACTCTGAACTTTCAATCGAGCTGAAGAATTCCTGTTTTTCTGCTTATCTAAAGCCATCTGCTTCTTTCGACTGTGGGCCAGTTCAAATAGGTGAAGAGGTTGTATGATTTGGTTTGGAACAGTCGGGGGGTCCTGTGCAGACTTTTCACAACTTGAATGAGAGAAGTAAGGAGATAAATCCACTGATAAATCCCCCATATTTTCCAATGAGCAATCGCTTACCTCCTTTATCCCCCTTCTGATATCTGTAACTCTATTCCCCATGTCAATGTTCTGGAGTTCAAAGTGGCCATGAGGATGTCTCTGTTGGAGGAAGAGGGGCGATGCCTCCTCAAATCTGGCTCTAATGTCTTGAGGGTTTACCTTAGGTGATTGAGGTATATTGGTAGGTGTTGATAGTTGTTGTTGATCATAAGATCTGAGCATTTCCATAGAAAACCGGTGTGGGGCTTGAGGAGCAACCGACAATTCTGCCTAATGAGATTCTGACAAAGCATGGATATCAGTATGGTCTGACTCTGTGAGGGGAGGAGGATCCTGTTCCTTTTGGGCTTGAACAGCTGCCGGGGAGGTTAAATGAGGGCTGCCCTTTTTCAGTTGCATGACCACCAGGGGAGAGAGTAGTTGTGGCTGGATGTGGGCAGGGGTAGAGGCTGAATTTGGCTCTGCGTACTGACCAGGATACAGCTGAGAATCGCCAACATTAACTTGCATTCTACATGCACTGCAGATATAGTGGATGGGCATGGTTGAGGCCAATGAGGGTACAAAGGTAGTAGGTTCAGCTACAGGCGGGTGGGCAGGGGTAGAGGCTAAATTTGGCTCAGGAACATGAAGGTGGTAGGTCAGGATAGGAATGGGGACTAAGGTGGATTGAGGGGAATAGGAGTCAAACAATGGAGGTGGTTGGGGACTCGGTGGGCGACTGATTGTAGGTGAGGACAGGGTAGGGTGGGTGAGGACAGGTTCTAGAGGGGGAAGGTTGGGTCTGGCATTTTGTCGAACAGGTGAGTGCTGCCTAGGAAAGGTTTGAATGACCCAGTCTTTAGTGGAAGTTGGAAGGTTAGGATTGAACTGGGTGGGGTCTGAAAGGTAAGGCATCGGTCTATTATCTTCCAGGGTCCCGAAGATCGAATAGGATATCCCTTCAACCTGCAAATATCTGGAGAGATGAATGTTGGATTGAGTGGAGAGAAGAATCCTAATCCTGGCGAAAGATTGGAAGGTAGCATGGACAGTCATGGAGTTAATCTCTTGAACCTTACCGAAGGTGTTACCAACACTCGTAATCACATCCTGGTGCCAAGCGTGTGGTGGTATACCAAACAAATGAATCCAGGTTCCTTGGAGTAGACTCGCCGTTTCCGGAGACCATCGCCGAACATCGGTCAAGTTCATCTGGTTATGAAGGTTCTGCTCCGATTCAAATATCTCACTGTCTTCCTGCGATTGAAATTTTAGTAGAAATCGATTTGGGGAGATTCTAGTGAAATCGACCTGTAAATGGCCTATGGATGATTTCCTGTATACATCAATGAGGTTTAGGATCGAGGTAGATTCGCTTCTCGTTGTAACCGTTAGGGCTTGTTGAAGGGAACTCTTGAGTTTTCTGACCAGGCTGGCATCCGACGAGATGATGAGGTTCGGCCGGGAGGGAGAAACAGCAGGGTGGGTGTTTGGAGTTTGTGGTCGTAGGTCAGGTTGAACCGGAGGAGGGGTGTTAACCGTGTGGGAGTAAGATCTCGCAGGGGGGGCCCCTGTTTCTCTGCGAACTCGAGGCTGCTGCACTGGAGGAGGCGGATCTACGGGGGCCGAGTGGGATTGACGGCGTGTTCCAGATCTATAATTATGGAAAGGAGGATCTACTGTCCTTGGAACCTGGGATGGCTGCTTGTTTTCTGCTTCCCATGGTTGGCTTTTTGCCCAGGTGACGTTAACTATTCTCCCATCGATGCGCCGATCATGCAAGCAGGAGATGGCATTGAACGCCTCTTGTTCGTAGCGGAATCTGACGAACGCGAATCCTCTTGATCGATTGAGTTCTCTGTTCCATGGGATGAAAACATCCACCATCGATCCGTAGCGCCCAAAGATTCGATGAAGATCTTTGGTTGTGGTGTCGTAGGTGAGATTTGCAATGAAAACGGAGAAGAAAACGAGGGGGCGCTTAGGTTTCCGGCGTGAAACAACCTCCCACCGTGAGTTCAAATTTCTTTCCCGCTCATGCTCTGCCATCCTTCATCAAATCCCAGTCTTCAAGCCTGAAGACCAATCAAAGCTGAACAGAGCTTCAGCTTCTCCCGTGTGACCGCCTTGGTCAACATATCCGCAGGATTCTCACTTGTATGAATCTTCTCTAGAGCAATCGATCCATCTTCCAGTAACGAACATATGAAGTGATATCTAATGACAATATGCTTGGTCCTTGAATGAAAGGTTGAATTCTTAGCCAAGTGTATTGCACACTGACTGTTACTGTACAGCTTGCAATCTGCTTATTTCTTACCCAACTCTTCCATGAAACCCTGCATCCACACCATCTCCTTGCACGCTTCTGTAGTCACAACATATTCCGCTTCCGTCGTACTAATAGATACTATCTTCTGTAACTGAGAGACCTAACTGACTGCAACACGAGTAAAGACATAACCTGTAGTACTTCTTCTGTTGTCGATATTTCCTGCCAAATCTGAATCTACGTAGCCTTGTAGCTTGATTTCCGATTCACCATAACACAGCCCTACATCCTTAGTATCTACTAAGTATCTAAGGATCCACTTCACAGCTTCCCAATATTCCTTCTCGGGGTTGTTCATAAACCTGCTAACAACTCCCACTCCTTGAGCAATGTCTGACCTCGTGCTCACTATAACATACATGAGACTCCCAATAGCTGACGCGTATAGGACTTTAGCCATATAGTCATGTTCCTCCTGTGTCTTTGTACCTTGCTCCTTGGACAACTTGAAGTGATTGGCTAATGGAGTGCTAACCGGCTTAGCACCTTTGATATTGAATCGATCAAGTACCTTGGCTATGTACTCTGCCTGTGAGAAAACCAGTTTCTTGTTTTCTCTATCACGCTTTATTCTCATGCCTAGGATTTATTTTGCAGCTCCTAAATCCTTCATGGCAAATTCTCTAGACAGTTGTCTTTTGAGATCTGAGATGTCCTTCATGCTTGAACCAGCCAGAAGCATGTTATCAACGTACAGAAGAAGGATGATATACGACGTATCAAACTTCTTCAAATAACAACAGTGGTCTGCATGACATCTCTTATAACCGTTTTCCGACATGAAACTGTCGAACTTCTTGTACCACTTCCTCGGGGCCTGCTTCAGGCCATATAAATTCTTCTTCGGTCTGCACACCTTGTTCTCCTTTCCTGGTGCCACGTATCCTGTCGGTTGATGCATATATATCTCTTCTTCAAGGTCCCCATGAAGAAAGGTTGTTTTAACATCTAGCTGCTTTATATGTAAGTCCTCTGTAGTCATTATACTTAAGACCATGCGAATCGTAGACATTTTCACTACAGGTGAAAAATATTTTAGACCTAGCTTTTGTTGAAATCCTTTCACAACCAATCTATCCTTATACCGTTTTGAACCATCGTGCTCCTCCTTCAGTCTGTAAACCCACTTGTTATGAATAGCTTTCTTACCCTTAGGTAGAGTGACTAGCTCCCATGTACGATTGGACTCAAGAGAGTCCATCTCCTCATCCATGGCTTACTCCCACTTAACCCGTGTATCTGACTGTAACGCCTCTTTAAAACACACTGGCTCACCATTATCTGTCAGCAGTAGATAATATAAGGAGGGTGAGTATCAGACCGTGGGTCTCCTCTCCTGAGTAGACCTCCTCACAGCTGGTGTATGTAGCTTTGCCTCATAATACTCTTGTGCATGATCATCATGTGGTGCTGTAACACCTGTGTCTGGTAACTCTTCCAACTCTACGAATCTCTTTTCCTTGGCCTTAGTTTCTTGCACACTGTCCTTATATATCACTTTTTCATTAAAAACTATGTCTTTGCTTCTGATGATTTTTCTGTTTTCTGCATCCCAAAACCTGTAGACAAAATCATGCTGCCCGTAGCCTATAAACGTGCACCTCTTAGACTTCGCATCCAGCTTGTTTCTGTGCTATGCATCAATGTGAACATACGAAGTGCAACCGAACACTCTAAGATGTGCAAGGTTCACTTCTTTCCCAGTCCACGCTTCTTTTGGTAGCCCACCATCCAATGGTGCTGAGTGACTTCTATTGATGAGATATGTGACAGTATTTGCAGCATCTGTCCAAAACATTTTGGGCAACCCTGCATGTAACCTCATTCTCCTGGCGCACTCAAGGATGGTCCTGTTAATGCGCTTAGCCACACCATTCTGCTGCGGTATGCCTGGAATCATTTTCTGATATTTGATTCTATTTGCTGCACAATACTCCTCAAACCTCTTATCACAGTACTCTCCTCCATTATCAGATCTGAGACATTTTACTGTTTTACCTGTCTCGTTTTCTACCATAACTTTCCACCTCTTAAATACATCAAATACATCAGATTTATGCTTTAAGAAATAGACCTACAGTTTTCTACTAGCATCATCAATAAAAGAAACAAAATAATGTGAGCCACCAAGAGATAATACCTATGCAGGTCCCTACACACCAATGTGTACAAGCTCCAATAGATGCGTCTTTGGAGCGCGTCCTATTTTCTTGAAGCTTACCCTCTTCTGCTTGCCATACACGCAGTCCTCGAAGAATTCCAAGTCAATAGAATTCAGCCCTGGTAGCTTCCCTTTTGACAATGACACTTTCACCCCCTTCTCACTCATATGTCCCAACCTTTGATGCCATAACTGCCCATTCACTCCAGTTGATGTGGCTGCGAGTGAACTATACGATTCTGAAGTCACATATAAGGTACCTTCCTTCTTTCCTAGAGATATCACCAAAGCACCTTTTGTGATCTTCTAGGAATCACTAGTGAAGGTCGTCACATAACCGGTATCGGTCAACTGCCCCACTGAGATTAAGTTTCGTTTCAAACTCAGTATATGTTTGACATCCTTCAATTTCAAAACCGTTCCATCTCTCTGAATGACATGAACGTCTCTCTTTCCAACAATACTGCACGGCTCATTATCAACCAGGTAGACTCTCCGAAAGTCACCTGACACCTAATCACGCAGAACTTCCTTATACGAAGTGGCATGAAACGAAGCACCCGAGTCTATAACTCAAGACTCATTCCTCACATCAAGAGACAAGATTAACGCCTCTATGTCACTCTCCTTAGATAGATTCACTGAATCCTTCCCGCCTTGAAGCTTCCTTCTTGTTTCTTGAGCGCCCTGCAATCACGTTTCATGTGCCCCTTCTTGCCGCAATGCCAACACCCATCTTGATCTTTCGGTCCCTTGTACTTCTTCCTCGACTTAGAACGCCCGTGTTTATTGCCTCATTTGTTCAGCGATCTTCCTCTTCCTTCAACGTTTAGAGCATTCCCTGAAACTCCTGATGCCCTTCTTCTAGATTCTTCGCTGAGAATTAGACCGGGCACATCATCAAATTTTAGCTTTGTCGATCCGGAATAATTGCTTACAACAATCACCAAACCATCCCAACTGTCTGGCAAACTGGAAAATATCAATAACTCCCTGACCTCATCCTCAAAAGCAATGTCAACGGATTCCAATTGGCTCGTGACTGTATTGAACTCGTTTAGATGTTCAGCCACGCTCCCACCATCTGACATCTTCATATTGAATAGTTGTTTCATAAGATGAGCCTTGTTGGATGCTGAAGGCTTTTCATACATGTTGACTAGGGCTTCTATTAATTCTTTTATAGTTTTCACCTTGGATATATTGAAGGCGACGCTCTTAGACAAAGAGAGTTGGATCGTTCCTAAAGCCTTCCTATCCAGTAAAAACCATTCATCATCTATCATCTTTTCTCATTTTTTCTCTTTTCCTCCTAGAGGAATATAGAGGTCCTTCTGATACAAATAATCCTCTATCTGCATCTTCCATAAGGTAAAGTTTGAACCATCAAACTTCTCAATTCTAGTTTTCCTTTCTTCTGTCATCGCTCCCAATAGAACTAAACCAATAGTTCTGATACCAGTTGTTGCGTAGTACGCCAACAACGCAGTGAGCCTAGATCCAATCTCAGGTCTCACCCACAAATGATAAACAAGAAGAAATATAAACTAAAAACAAATCAAAGCAATTCAAACAAACCACAAGACAATATATACGTGGAAAAACCCAAACTAGGGTAAAAAACCACGGATGCAAACTTCCACTATGAAGAATAACAAAGATTACAAGGCAATATACTAACCTCTCCTTTGGAAATACAGAGAAAACTCTTTTTCCCACACCTTAGAATAACTCCCCCATATTCACCTTAACCCTAGAAAAGCCCTAGGGACCCCTATTTATAGTTTAGGTAACTTCCCTTTCGCACCCTTGCGAAAGGCGGCTCAAATTTTCGCAGTCCGCATCAAATCCAGAAACGAATTTGCGTAACCTCGACTGGTCGAGCAAACTGCACGACCGATCGAGAGGACTCTTTGACCGATCGAGAATGATCCACGATCGATCGAGCACCTTAGAACCCAAAAAACCCATGCTCGCTAGACTTTGAGTCGAGCCAGTCCACGACTGGTCACGACCGGTCGAGTGGACTCCTCGACTGGTTGAGCAGGGGCCACGACTGGTCATGCGCGGCCCCAGATGTGGCTCCACTTCTCAACAGGGCCACACCACGGGAGATGGTTGGGAGAGAGACTACACCATTGATTTTTATTGGGCCCACTATGATGTGAAATCCACCCAACCATTACTTGCCACATTAAAAATTAGGCCTGGAGAGAGAGAGAGAGAAAAAAAAAAGGACCCATCAATGATTTAAGTGGGCCACATGGAGGGAATGATTTGGAGGGTGAGTGTGCCGTACATTATTTCCAATCATGTGGTCTGCTTGAATGATGGATGAGGCTGATTTTTGGGCCTTGGGCTTAACATGGTGTGGAACCCTGGTTGTGTACTGATGAATATATATGGCTTGTTTGTGCAGATGAGGTTAGCATTGGCTCACAAATGATAGATCGCCTGTTTTAGCATCATCACTAGCCAATTAATCTTATGATCTATGGTTGGTCAGACACCGTAGAATCGCTTAGGGAACGAAAGATCTAAAGGCTTATCGACCTATGGTTGGTTTACGGCCAAAGACTCTAATCAAGGGCCTCAGTAATAAAAAAAAAAATAAAAAAAAATAAATAAATAAATTTAAAGGAAGGGAACAGGCACATTTTTTTGCTTGTATTGAGTGTTGTCTCTACTTCTATGGGATTTTGATTTTTTTTTGGTAATTTGGAAGAGTTCTAAGATGACTACATCTAGGGTGCAAGTGGACAAACACTAGAGTTTAAAAAATAAATAAATAAATAAAAAGAGAATAGAATATGATTTTTAGATGCAGAGTGTGGAATGGTTATATAAACTTATAGAGATATGAGAATAGAAAGAGGGAAACTAAGCACTCTTATATATAAAAAAAAGGTTAGCTGCGTGTATCTAATTCTAACTTTACTCCATTAGTCGATGAACTCTTCTGAAACTGGCAGCCTTCCAGCGTAGCGGAGACATTCAGGCTCCTTTAGGCACCCTCTCCCTACAGAGGATTCTCTCTCTCGTACTCACTTCTCTTTTCTTAAGTGTAGAGAAGGACTTAAGAGACAACAAAAGGCATCTTAAACCAATCACCTTTTGTTAAGTTCAGGTTGTCATGCTATTCTTAACGACTCGCAGGAGTTCCAAAACCATTTATTGTTGTTGCATTGGTAACCCGAGGAGAATGGAAGACTTTCCAATATCTCCGTTGCCAATTCTTGTATTTTTCGAATTTATTTAGATTTTTTTTTGTCTTCTTTGAAATGAACCCCATCTAAAGAACAACATTCCATGAAAATTTTATTGTAGCTGTTTTTTGAAGATTTTTCTAGACTATTTATTTTAGAAAAAATTGTCCAATTTCGTGGAAGGACATCCTTAGGTGTTTTTTTTTTTTTTTTTTTTGGAAATACCCACATTTCACTAATTTTTCATAGCTTTAAATGGCAATAATGCCCATATGGAATAGACTACAAAATTCACCCTTCATTTGTCCTTCGTATGGAACAAAGGATAAAATAATTTTAACTGTTTTATTTATTTATTTTTAATTGAGAGAGAAAAAGATTTAGGTAAGGGTAGCTTCATCATTAATTTTTCTCCCAAAATATACTAAAAATATTAATAGGCATTAGTAAAAATTAACAAAAGGTGAGTATTTGTAATAACCACGAATTAATGATGTGGTTATTTTTAAACATATAAGTTTCATAGTTATTTTTCAAAACTTAACAGGATTAGGGTACCTCCCATTAGGCCCAGACCGAAGAAAAGACCACCGTGCAAAAAATCCACCCCGTCCGTCATGTACAGCACCCCTAGTTGATCCTTCATCCTAACAATCAGGATGATTCTAAATCACGTCACATGGCTTGGTCCACCTAAGTTTTAGAACACAATTTTTTTTTTTTTTTTTCAATTCTTTCATCTTAATGAGGCACAACATATGAATGGATTGGATGACATATGAACTCTACGGTGGGTCCTACATAAAGCTAATGGTGGAGGTTTCCTCCTAACTATTTTCTATGCTGTGGCCTACTTAATTAAAATTTTGGATGATCATGATTTTTTAGTTCAACCGTGAAAATGGATATACCTGATGGACATGATGGATAGGGTAGATCTGACAAAAGTTCCACCCACGTGGCTATTGGTTTGCCAAAGTAAATCCAGTACAACCTAGAACGAGTTACCATAGCTTGGCTCTTTCAAAAATATATAAAAATATTTAAAATTAATAAAATCTCTATTACACTGGGAAATATCCAAAGTCTTATAATGATAGTGACACTTGTGTTAGATAAATTTTGATGGGCTTGCCTTTGTTCTTGTTACTTGTGTTGGTGTCAATTGGGCTTGGACCGTCACTAATATATTAGTGCTTTAACTTGGCTTTGGATGGCTTAAACTGAGTTTGAGTGCCGTCAAGTTGTCAAGGTCCTTGGTTGTGTTCAGGTCAGAAAATGCTAACCTCATTTGGATTGAGTTCGGGTTGAGCAATTTGAACTGGGTCGACGAAAATCACTTGTATTTGGGTCCAGTTGAGTTGGGTCAAGTATTGAGTTCTAGGTCTTTACTCATGGCTCAGTGGTAGACTCATGAGAGTTTTAACATGAGGTAATGGGTTCAAGTGGTGGTAATTAAATGCCAATGTGGTGTGAGTGTGTGGGTGTGTGTGTGAGGTGTGAGTTGCCTAAAAAAAATAGGTATCGAGGAGTTTGGATTGGGCACCTTGGGTTAGGATCTAGGCCGGTTTGCAAGTTTAGCCTCCTCTCGGTCAAGTTGGTTTGAGTTGACACCCAACCCAATTCAACTCAACTCAACCCAACCTAACCCAACCCAACTTAATGATGTAGAGCGGGTCGCGGACAATTACATGGCAAAGATGGATCAGAAAAGGCCCGGTCGGCGACAGAAGTGATCTGGACCATCAGACCTTAAATCAGGCGTATCTCGCAATCCGGGATGAGTTAGCGGACGAAAAATATATGATTTTGGGGTAGAACGAGCTACTTTAGCCAACAAACCCAGCTATGCCGGGTTGCGACGCTCGGAATTGCGAGAACCCCTGATTTGACGGTCGTTTCCCTATTTCAATTTCGTTTTTACTATAAATAGTAAGTTTTAGTTTGCTTATAACTCTTTATCCGTCGGGCTTTAGGAGTTGCGCCCAACGTGAAAAGAGCTTAGAATAATTAGGAGAACAGGTTGGCGAAGCCAAATAGTGGCCGAAAACCTTGCGCACTAGTAGACATCACGACCATCTATAAATAGTAAGTTGCGAATTCTATGAGTCCTAGTTGTAGTTTGATTCTAATTTCTTTCTCATTGCTTAGTACCCTTATTTAAAAGGTTGTGAACTCGTTTTTATGGATTCATTAATCTATTTCAAATTTATTAGAATTTATTTATATTTCCTGTTCTCTTTTCTCGTGGATTCGAGAAAGTCTCTGTGAGGAGTCCAGAGAGGTTCCGTGGATTCGGAATATTTATCCTCTTGAGGAAGACGGTGCTCGACCTCACGTCCTCCCCTGCGTCAGTTTGGTATCAGAGCGAGGTTTCTCCTCGGGTCGATGGCTTCTAACGACGGGTCGGGCAACAATCCCATAGGCGGTGCTCCAGGAAATTTTCCTTTAACAGCTGCAACTTTCCAAGCAGCGCAGCAAGAGAATCGGCAAGCCATGCAAGGGCTGCAGGCTTCCATGGACCGCATAGCGAATCTCTTAGCAGAAACCCTAGGGCAACTCCGTGTTCCTGGTGGTAATCCTCCACCACCAATTGCTGAAACCCGTAATCACCCTGATCGCAGGATAATCCCAGCAGTGCATCCAAGGGCCGTCCCTGAGGACGGGGGCTCCAGTGAAGAGGAGATCGATGACGTCATCTTCCAACACCCCAGGCAAGGCGGCGATCGGGTAGATCGAGACTTCAAGATACGGGTTGATATTCCTAACTTCAATGGCCAGTTACACATTGAGGATTTTCTCGATTGGCTTTCTGAAGTTGAGCGATTTTTTGACTATATGGACATCCCTGAAACAAAGAAGGTCAAGCTTGTGGCCTACAAGTTGAAAGGAGGAGCTTCAGCTTGGTGGGAACAACTGCAACTCGCACGAACCAGGCAGATGAAAGCACCAATTCGCACATGGCAGTGAATGAAGCAGCTCCTATGTGCCTGATTCCTCCCTAGCGATTACGATCGGGTATTATTCCAACAATACCAAAATTGTCGACAGGGTAGTCGGTCGGTGAGAGTACGCAGAAGAATTTTACCGCCTAGCAGCGCGCAACGATTTGGTCGAGACTGAATTGCAGCAAGTCGTCCGATTTAACGGTGGATTGCGTATGGTGATCCAGGATCGGGTCCAGATGCAGTCCGTCTGGACAATGAATGATGCGATCAATTTGGCTACTCGGGCAGAAGCGCAACTTGAACGTTCTAACACACGGGCCTATCCTACTGCGAGGATCACTGCGGCAGGTCCACCCCAGGGAGCTCCACAGCTTAAGGGGAAGGAGCCCGTAGGCGCACGCACTCAACCTCCTACGTCTGAGAACCGAGATCAGGGAAGCGGGCAAGCTAGACCCCAAAGGGGCGTGTCGACTGTCGCTGGTCCAAGTACAATCCCGAACCCTTATGCTCGGCCAAGACCCAACAACTGCTATCGTTGTGGCCAGCCCGGCCACCTGTCAAATACTTGTCCCCAACGAAAAGTGGCAAACCTCGCCATTAATGATGGTAGTGCTGATAATGCTTATGAAGATCCAGATATTGAAGAACAGAAGCATACCGTCGAGGACGAGGTAGATGATTAAGATTGGGTTCAGCAAGATCACGGCGAGTCGCTCGTCGTGAGGCGGCTATTATATGCGCCAAGAAAAGAAGTGCATCCACAGCGGCATAACATCTTCTGCACTAGGTGTACGGCGAATCGAAAGGTTTGTGATGTGATCATTGACAGTGGAAGCAGCGAGAACATTGTCTCCAAAGGCATGGTGGAAAAATTGCAATTGAAAACAGAGCGTCATCCCTCTCCATATACAATCGGTTGGATCAAGAAGGTCAGCGAAACAAAGGTAACTGAACGGTGCACCATATCCTTTTCAATTGGCAAACATTATAAGGATGAAGTAGTATGCGATGTAGTTGACATAGAAGCATGTCACATACTACTCAGTCGACCCTGGCAATCTGACCGTGACGCCACTCATAAAGGGCGAGATAACATATATATCTTCGTCAAGGACGGCCGGAAGACCATATTGGCCCCTATGGATCCAGAAGGACCACCTGAAACTTCTAAAGTGGAGGGTCGTTTTCTCTTAACCATTCGGGACTTCGTGGAAGAATCCAAAGAAACAAGACAGACTTATGCATTAATTGTAAAAGGGGAAGAACTCGAGCCTACCATCATCCCTGAAAGACTAAGGCCCTTGTTACATGAATTCCAAGAAATCTGGCCCGAGGACCTTCCCGATGGGTTACCCCCTATGCGAGATATCCAACACCATATCGACCTTGTCCCTGGATCCAGTTTACCTAATCGTCCTCATTATCGAATGAGCCCGAATGAGTGCGAGATTCTGCAGGGACAAGTAGAGGAACTGATCCGTAAGGGTCTTATTCGAGAAAGCATGAGCCCATGTGCTGTACCAGCTTGCTAACTCCAAAGAAAGATGGGAGTTGGCGCATGTGTGTCGACAGCCGGGCCATCAACAAGATCACCATAAAATACAGGTTTTCTATACCACGGTTGGATGATATGTTGGATATGCTAGAGGGCGCAAAAATATTCTCTAAATTGGACTTAAGGAGCGGCTACCATCAGATTCGAATACGGCCGGGTGATGAGTGGAAGACAACCTTCAAGACCAAGGAAGGATTGTACGAATGGATGGTCATGCCTTTCGGTCTTTCTAATGCGCCTAGCACATTCATGAGGTTGATGAATCAAGTTCTGAAACTTTTCATTGGGCGGTTCGTTGTGGTTTATTTTGATGATATTTTGATATACAGTCAAGACGAAACCACCCATATGGAGCACCTCAAGAAAGTCCTTCAAGTGCTCATTGAAAATAAATTGTACCTCAATTTAAAAAAGTGTAGCTTCATGACTGATAGCCTATTGTTTCTGGGTTTTGTGGTTACATCCACGGGCATTCGAGTGGATGAGGAAAAGGTGAAGACAATCAGAGAATGGCCGGTTCCCAAAAATATTCACGAAGTACTAAGTTTCCATGGACTAGCGACATTCTATCGTTGGTTCGTGAAAAATTTCAGTAGCATTGTGTCACCGATCACAGATTGCATGAAGAAATGGCAGTTTCAGTGGACTGACGAAGCCGACAGGAGCTTTGCCGAAATCAAGCTCAGATTATCCACGACCCCGGTTCTTGTACTTCCCTACTTCGACAAACTGTTTGAAGTCGAATGTGATGCCTCATATGTCCGGATTGGGGGAGTTTTGTCTCAAGAAGGTAGGCCAGTAGCCTTCTACAGTGAGAAACTTAGTTATGCACGCAAGAAGTGGTCTACATATGAAATCAAGTTGTACGCGGTGGTCCAGGCACTGCGACACTGGCGACATTATTTGATTCAAAGGGAATTTATACTTTACACGGACCATCAAGCCCTCAAGTTTATTAATAGTCAAGCTAACATTAACCGTGTGCATGCTAGATGGATCTCATTTTTGCAGGAATTCACATTCGTGCTAAAGCATAAGTCAGAGCAACAGAACAAAGTAGCCAATGCGCTGAGTCGCCGTGCAACTTTGTTAGTCACTATGAGCAATGAAGTTGTCGGGTTCGATCGCCTCAAAGACATATGCCGACGATGACGACTTCAAGGACGCATGGGTTAGATGTCAGGAAGGTCACCTCGATGACTTACATATACAAGACGGGTTCCTTTTTAAGGGAAATCGACTATGTATCCCAAAGAGTTCGCTAAGGGAACAGATAATCTAAGAGCTACATGGAGGTGGCCTCAGTGGACACCTTGGACGAGACAAGACGCGAGCTCTTGTGGAAGAACGGTATTATTGGCCGCAATTGATACGTGATGTGGGAAAGGCAGTCCAACGCTGTTTTATTTGTCAGACTTCCAAGGGGCAATCTCATAATACGGGCCTCTACACCCCGTTATCCGTGCCTGACGGCCCTTGGGAGGATTTATCTATGGACTTTGTACTTGGTCTCCCACGAACACAACGCGGCATAGATTCAGTGTTCGTGGTAGTAGATCGTTTTTTCAAGATGGCGCACTTTATTCCATGCAAGAAGACTCTCGATGCAACACACATGGCGGATCTATTCTTCAGAGAAATTGCACGGCTACATGGGGTTCCCAAGACTATTACTTCCGACCGTGACACGAAGTTCATAAGCCACTTTTGGCGGACTTTGTGGACTTGATTCGATACACGCCTTCAGTTCAGCAGCGCGTACCACCCACAGACTGACGGTCAAACTGAGGTTGTGAATCACACGTTGGGAAACCTCCTTCGATGTATTTCAGGAGAAAAACTGAAGCAGTGAGATTTGACCTTGTCTCAAGCGGAGTTTGCATTCAACAACATGGTGAACCGCTCGACAGGAAAATCCCCGTTCCAGGTTATCTACGGACGAGTACCTCGCCATACACTAGACTTGGTCCCTCTGCCCAAGCTCTCAGGCATGAGCATTGCAGCAGATCATATGGCAGACAAAATCATGGCATTCATGCGGAGGTACAGAACAAGCTACATGCCTCGAACGAAAAGTACAAGGAGCAAGCGGACAAGCATTGGCGACAGAAAGTGTTCGAGGTGGGCGACCAAGTAATGGTCCATCTGCGCAAAGAAAGATTTCCAACCGGAACGTACAACAAGTTGAAAAATAAAAAGATTGGACCGGTACCAATCATCCGAAAGATCAATGACAACGCTTATGTTGTTGATCTTCCAGATGATATGGCGATCTCACGAACTTTCAATGTCGCGGACCTTACTGAGTATCATGAACCAGCGCATAATGATAACTCGAGGACGAGTTCTTTTGAAGTGGAGGAGACTAATGTAGAGCGGGTCGCGGACAATTACATGGCAAATATGGATCAGAAAAGGCCCGGTTGGCGACAGAAGTGATCTGGACCATCAGACCTTAAATCAGGCGTATCTCGCAATCCGGGATGAGTTAGCGGACGAAAAATATATGATTTTGGGGTAGAACGAGCTACTTTAGCCAACCAACCCAGCTATGCAGGGTTGCGACGCTCGGAATTGCGAGAAACCCCTGATTTGACGGTCGTTTCCCTGTTTCAATTTCGTTTTTACTATAAATAGTAAGTTTTAGTTTGCTTATAACTCTTTATCCGTCGGGCTTTAGGAGTTGCGCCCAACGTGAAAAGAGCTTAGAATAATTAGGAGAACAGGTTGGCGAAGCCGAATAGGACACTTACTATTTTTGGCCGAAAACCTTGCGCACTAGTAGACATCACGACCGTCTATAAATTGTAAGTTTACTATTTATAGTAAGTCGCGAATTCTAGGAGTCCTAGTTGTAGTTTGATTCTAATTTCTTTCCCATTGCTTAGTACCCTTATTTAAAGGGTTGTGAACTCGTTTTTATGGATTCATTAATCTATTTCAAATTTATTAGAATTTATTTATATTTCCTGCTCTCTTTTCTCGTGGATTCAAGAAAGTCTCTGTGAGGAGTCCTGAGAGGTTCCGTGGATTCAGAATATTTATCCTCTTGAGGAAGACGGTGCTCGACCTCACGTCCTCCCTTGCGTCACTTAAGTTCTGTTCCCTCGAGGTTAGGTTGGTTTGAGTTGACACCTAACCCAACCCAACCCTACCCTACCCTACCCACTCGAGTTGCACGCCTGTTCCATATTGCGTTGGGACTGATGGGTACAACATTATATATTATTACTCTAAACTCACTAGTAATTCCAGTTAAACCAAACATACTGGGATCGGTACCTAGCAATATGAATTTAAAGCTATTTGAAGCCAATCGTTTCTGAAATTCCCATCCATTGCTTGATATGTTTGATGACTGATCATCTGCACAAGCTAGAAGTCTGGGCAAGAGTGTTGTAATATATTCAGCTTCTCCTGGTTGTAAAAGGCTAAGAGGAAAACGCTGTGGGGCCTGCCAGGATGTTTGAGTTACGTTTTCTCTGTACGACGCCTCATGTTAGGACAAAACAAAAGATCAGGCATATTTAAAACTCAGTTGGCACGTGCCTTAGAAACGGTAAGATGAGACATTCGCTACTAATAACATTTCACATTTATATATTCTTTTTAGATGGGGAGTCAACTTTTAGTTTTATAAAGAACCTGAAAAGATATTTTAATAAAGTCAAGGGAATTTTAAAAAGCTTGAGAATGTGACTGCTCACAAATGCACTGTCACCATTTCACCTGTAAAATAGCAGGTCGACTCTTTCACTTTTGATCTCTCCCTTTCTCTTCACATGCGTCACACATGACATACCCTAGTATGCAATGGGAGGATCTTTATTTCTTCATTATTAAAAAGATCAGTGCTGATGTTACACCATGCAACTTACAAAATGCACTTAACAGATGGCGCCCGAGACAATATCCAACTACAGCATGGAGGCATTAGACCTTACTAGGTAAGATATGCAGATATTTTTTTGGCACAGGAGAATTTTTCTTATTTTAAATTATTTTTCATAGGCATTCTTGAAATTGTCTCAAGAAATCATATGCACAATTAGAGCTCACATCATGCACAGACAATTAATTAAACACGTACATCTATGGGAATTCTTTATAATATTGACATGATATTAAATAATAATAAAAAAAGTACCTAATGCGTGTGTAAGAGATAAGACCTGAGCTAAAATATATCTCAATTAAAAAGACAAAATGATCATTTCACCAACCGAAACAAGCACATGAAGCTTTCACTAGGTCATGTCAGGTAACCCACGATGTGACAAATACAAGAGCAGATTGTGTGTGAACCCTGGCACAGCTGTGGGGTTCGCAGAGGTGCACGTCCGTGATAAATTCACTCCATCTACCTGTTTTGAAATACTACAATAAAATCCAGATCCAAAACTCATGTCGGCCATTCCACACGAAACAGTGGAGATTGATCATGCATGGCAATGACAGAAGTTTTGTATGAGGATGTATTTGTTCCTGCTGTTTATTTAAGTGGTAATAATTCTATGAACGGTTTGGATGGCATATAAACATCATGATCAACTCTAAGAAGATTTCACAAGTGGACATTGTTATTCTCACTGTTTTATTGGTGTGGACCACTTGAGTATTGGATCTGTCTGATTTTTTGAATCTTGTCCTATTATTGAGGTGTTTCAAAACAGATGGACGGAGTAGATTTATCACAGACATCTCTGTGGACTCCACTCCAGGCAGTCCTGGGCACAGAGAGATATATCTCTGTTGGGTCACAGGCAATCAGCTCCCAAAAAATGCCACCTAAAATTAGAAAATTCGCCCATGAAAAATACAGTAATATTATCCCAATATCATCAAATACTTGATAAATTTTAAAACATTACAATTAAATCACAATATCATTGAGAAAAATAAGCCTAAGTATTTTGTTATATAAATATAAATTTTTAAAAGTTTAATTATAAATATTTTAAAGTTTAATTAACTTCATAACTTAAAATAAATATTTTTATTTTAAACTAGATTTTCACATTAATATTTCAAGGAAAATATGAAAATCTCTTTCCTGTTGAAATTGCCTGAAATGAGACTTGCGTAGCCAGTTTGGTTGATTCAGAAGAGGAGCAGGTACATCTGTTTGGGGCTGCCATGATATATCTGTTTATGTATGCCGTCCATCTCCTTTTTCATGTCATTTTAAGATATGAGCCAAAAAATATAGTAGTTCTAATGCTGAAGTAGATGAAAACTCAGATGACTGGCATTTAATGCTTTGTGCATTTAATCTAACTTAAAGTTATTATTCTGTGTGGTTCACTTGAGCATTAGATCTACCTTATTTTTGGGCAGGGAAAAGGGATAGATACATCACGGTGGGTCCTCACATAGATGTATCCGTTCGTGGCTAGAGACCGACAGGTAAGACACGCCTGCTTCCCCCAGGATGTACGATGACCACGCGTTTTGGGCAATCATGTTACATGTGTGAGATCCATTCCATCCTCATTTTCCTCGGTTCAGAAAAGACAGGCCCTTCCAGAACTCAAATAGGCCACACCATTGAAAACTATATAAATTAGCACCTAAAGCCTCTAAGTTCACGCCACGTGGCCTCCTCCTGGGAAGTCCTTTGCCTGTGTGGACGGCTCGGTCTAGGTAGAAGCCCTGCAGGGCATATAATGACGTCTGTGTTTTTATCCACATCGTTCATTCATTTTAATAAATTATTTTAATGTAAGATTAAAATTAAAAACATCTAGTGCTCAAGTCCACTGCACTGCAAGCATCAACCATGAAACCTTCGTAGAACTCAATAAAATATTATTGGCCATCCAACAACTTCATAAAGTCAAAGAAAACATAAGTATCCCTATTGTAGCTCTCAAGAAAATTTTAATGGTGGCCATTTAATTCTCACCATGTGGTCCATTTGAACTTTGGATTTCCCTATTTTTTGGCACATACCCTAAATTGATATGGCAAAATGCATGGACCACACCGTGGATAGAACCAATACATTATGGTGGGTCCACAACACCCTTCCTTGACCGACCATGTCTAGGGAGAGGCATGACATAGGGAAGTACGTATTGTGGTCCGGCACTGTCTTCCTCATGGGGTAACTATTCCGAATCTATTAAACTTTTTGGACTCTTCAAAGAAATACATTGACTCCACGGGAAAAAAAAGAAGAAGAAAAGAAAATAATTATAAAAAATTGGTAAATTGATTGATGATTGAAATAAATATGCTTACAAACCTTTAAATAGGGATAATAAACCTTTGAAGAAGTTTCTGAATTAAACTACAACTAAAACTCCTATAAATGGTGACTTACTATAAATAGTAAACTTATTATTTATGGACGATTGTGATTCCTACTAATCATCAAGGTTTTTGGACAAAAATAGTATCCTATTTGGCTCAACCACGTGATTCTCGTAATTATTTTAAGCACTTTTCATGTTAGACGCAACTCTTAAACTTCAATGGATGAAGAGTTAAAATCAAACCAAAACTTACAAAAAATAGTAAAATTGAAAATAAACAGAGATTTCGACCCGGCTTAGTGGGTTGGGTGGCTAAATAGTTTGTTCTACCCTAAAATCATATATGGCATTTCAGTAACTCATCCCGGTCTGCGAGATATGCCCTTTTAAGGTTCTAACGGTCTAGATCACTTCTGTCGTCAAACGGGCCTTTTCTGATCCATTTAGGCCATGAAATTGTCCACGACCCGCTCTACGACAAGGCAAGACACCATCCACTTCCCATCCCGTGATCCACACCTGACTGATGATCATGGTGGCTACACACAAAAATCTTTGGTTGGCATCTCGTTTTGATTACACCATGTGGTATGCCTGCCTAACATGTGGATTTGGCTGATTTTTGAGCCCAGGGCCTAGTAACACACGGATGTGCACCAGCTTCCATCATGGATGGAGTATTTTTTATTTTTATTTTGTAAGTCACAAGTTAGATGATCCTATCCTTTACATTTCTTCACCTACTGATGTTGAAATTTGACCGTCCACACAGATTTTTGTTACCACCGTTTCTTGGAACATCTCTCCTGTAGGATGGCTAAGATCATGTAGTGGATGTCTTTTAGGGTCCGTTTGGATACCACACCAAATGAGTTACTACTTCTACTTGCAAACCACCTGGTTCAAAAATCAGCTCTATCTACTAATTTAGTGGGCCACACCATAATAATTTCTACCCACTACTAAATAACAAAGCGTGGTCTATTGGATGAGTGGATATGGCTGAATTTTTGCACAAGGTAATCTTCACAAGTGACTAGCCTATCGGATGCGTTGGATGTCATATGAACATGAAAGACTCGATGATATGCCTTGTGTGGGCCGTGACTTATAATCCAATCAGTTGAACTTCAAACTTCCTTGTGTGTTACTTATTCCATTTACATTGGCTATTGAACTTTACTACACACATTGTGTACTAGTCCGCTAATGCAAGAGCCACCCCAAGTGCTACTGACAGGTGGAATGGTTCCAACGATGTAGATATTCTCTCCCAAAGATAAGTCTGGTATATTCAATTCAGAAGGTGGTTGACAATGTTAAAAATAGTTGGACAATTAATTTTAAAAAAATCAAAAGTATTTTTCAGCCTTAAACTTGTTTGGTAAACTGAGAACCACTTGACATTTGAACAAAACATTATTAAAATATTGAAACATTGCCTGCTATTGATCCAATGGGGTTTGGGTGAGCGGCTAACACCATGGGTTTGTTCCTTATAGATGAGAGTCCAACTTTCCTCCCTGGCATTATCTGGTGAAGGTGGTTGCGGGTTACTGCATATGTATCCACAGGGAAGGGTCTAGCTTAAACAATGAGGCAGATTTAGTTGGGAATGTGAAAAGTTGGCTAATCTTAGATGATTTTCTGAACTAAAGCAATAACCATCAAGCTAATGTATTTACTTTCAAGAATTAAGGGTGCATTTGGTTGCACCAGAAATCACGAAATATCAAATGTAACAATTCAAGAAAAAACAGAATTAACAATTGCTGCGTTCAATTCAAATTACATGTACATTTCTCATCCTTGATACAAATCCAAGGTAAAGGATTAATTGCCTCCCTTCCCATCACTTTTATTTATAAAATTTGAAAAAATGCTTAAAAAAAAAATAATAGTTTAAGGTCCACCTATTAAGATACACCCATTCACTTTAACTGCTTCATCAGAGCGGTGGCCCACAGCTTATATATGAGTATTCCTGGAGTATTCCCAGCATGCACCTCAAATTGGAAGTGCTCAAACAGCAGGACCCACTGTAGAAATGGATTGTTCCCCTACATTTACTCTGGAACAAATGATCGAAATTGGTTGATTTGCCGACATCTAGCTAACGGACAAAAGTTAGCCAATGTTCCAAATTTGACAAGCAAATGTCGATTGATCAATCAAAGGAGAGGTTTGTTTAATCTTATATGATTTTGAGTACATGATCAATCTAAAGTCCTTTCCACCATTTGATTATTTAATAAGGAGAAGTCCAAAGCTGTGCAGTTTTGACCTTAGAAACACTCTCCAACACTTCAAATGGAGCAATATCGCCTATCACAATCACCTTCTTGGTCTCCAGATCTACTTGAAAAGAGGTCACTCATGCAGAGAGAGAGAGAGAGAGAGAGAGAGAGAGAGAGAGAGAGAGAGAGAGAGAGAGAAATGAGGAATAAGGGGAAATATTGCATAATTGAGTTGTGTGGGGCTAACCAGTGATGTAAACGTGGCATTCAAACCATCCATCTGGTGAGTCTTCTCATGTTCACCGCACATGCCAAGAATCATCCCAGTCCAGAACACAGGTGGAGGACACCACAGGGAGCAATGTACAATCCCACTTGAGATTTGGAATGGGCTGAATTTCCATTGGATCAGGATGGATTTTGTGATCTAGGCCTAACATTGGGGAAGCGTCTAATGCACGGTTTGGATGATCCTCACACATCACCGCACGTCCCAAACAGCTGCAATTAATGGTAGTTACTGTAAATTCGAACATTTGTTATCATTGGCCATGGAACAAATTTATATCATAGGTGGAATTTTCTATGCATGTGTCAGCCAGACTACATTTGGGTGATTCGAAAAGGTTGGCATTTGTCAAGCTGATTGAGTGTGAGCAGATGGTGGGCCCCATGCCTACAACCATTCGATTAGGATCATAAGGTTGGGATTTCATCTCACACCGGAATCTTTGGTGGACCACTACTTAATGAAGAGAGTATTATAAAATGCTTGGCCGAAAGTTTATACTACTTTGCGTTTTATTTTGTGCCAATGGACCCATGGTTCAGTATCCAAATTGTAGATATGATTCCCCATTTCTAGATGGCCCATGAACCAAAACTCTCCTGAATTTTAAGATCCTAACCGTCAATTTGTTCATCCACCTATAGATGGATGCGGATTGGTCCATCTGGTAGAAATTTGGTTAATCGGCCATCCAATGTGGGCCCCACAGTATCGACTGCATGGATCACTGAACCACAAGCTTTATGCATGGCACGACACGTGTTCCAACCTACGCGTGTGTGAGACATCTAACAATATGCATATAGTATTCCACTATCAGATTTTTTTCGAAGGATCATCTTTACTATGCAGCCCACCTTGACTGAAACATCCCACACGTGCCATGTATACTGGTCCTGCTCATTCTCGGCTTTGGGCCGGAGTCGACCCATTAGCTAGTCCTATGGGCTCGGCTTGGCCCCGACATGTAAGGCCTAAGAAATTATCAGTCTGAGCTTGGTCTCAGATCATTAATTCAACTTGGCCGGGCCCAGCCTTTTAAATATTTCAAATACACCACACACTCCTCTTTGATGTTAACACGAGATTAGGCGGACTCAGATTCGTCAGTGACCCATCCAGTACCGACGTTTGTAATGGTCGGTGCTGGCCCACATGATGCTTATCTTTTATCCACACCGTCCCATTTTTCCAGCTCATTTTAGTAGTGCTTGAACGCCTGAAAATTTCATTGGGCCACTATAATTTTTGTTTTCCATCCAACCTGTAGGTCATACAGACCTGGATGAAGGGAAAACACAAATATCAGCTTGATCCAAACTTTGTGGTCCTCAAGAAGTTTTTAACGGTGGGTGTTCAATCACTACTATTTCCTAGTGTGGTTGGCCTGAGACTTTGATCTGACTCACTTTTGGTCTTACGCCTTAAAATAAGCTGGAAAATGGATGGACGGAGTGGATAAAACACACGCATCATGGTGGGGCCCACAGCACACCGACTATCACCGACCAATACCGAAGTTGGTGCTGCAGGGTTCACTACCGAATCCCAGTCCCATAACGTGGGGTAAACGAGGACTGTGTCTTTTATTTATTGAGATGGAATTGTTTTTATATGCAATAATAGAGATATCTAGTACAACTGTCTACAAAGCTATACACAATGTATTAAAAAAATGTTATGTAACATCTGCTATGTTACATAATGGGCCGTCATGGCCCAACCC
The DNA here is from genome assembly GCA_021015155.1 of Magnolia officinalis. Classification (NCBI taxonomy): domain Eukaryota; kingdom Viridiplantae; phylum Streptophyta; class Magnoliopsida; order Magnoliales; family Magnoliaceae; genus Magnolia; species Magnolia officinalis. The sequence continues at coordinate 25,203,768 of JAJHSJ010000001.1, read as the reverse complement.
ATTGCCAGCCCTACTCAAAAGAGATCCTTTCAATTATTTATTTATTTATAATATATATAGATATAAATAACCCCCTAATTTTAAAAAGGCGCCCCACTTCCACGCTTGTGATTGATTTTAGATTAAGGGCCATGATGGTAATCCTAGTAAAAGAGGTGGGCCAATTTCATACCTTCCATCTTTGAGATATGCTTCTCAACTTTTCTTGCACAGCCATTACAATGCATAGATACCCTTAAGATCACCATCTACATAATACCCCAACAAAAAAACGTTACAAATATCTAAGTTATACTTACAGAATGTTAGAAATTTAGACATGAATCCAAAACTATAGGAGAAACAATGAGCTCTCAAAATTCATCAGATTGTCCAAATAGTGCATTGTTTTGGCTCACCGGGACATTTGTTGAGCCTGACTTTGACCAGAATGAGTAACTTGCCTGACCACTTTATGTTTTTCTCAAACATAAAATTGGATCAAAAGGGGTTTTCAACCATGACATGTTAGTAATGCGGGGGCATTTTCATATTGAACTTGAGTGAGGTAGCATCTGGGATGGGAGGACACACTCGGGGTGAGCACCCCGTGTGAGACGGGTGGCTTGTGTTAGGCGGGCCCCACCCCTGTGAGGCAGGTGGCTAGTGTGAGGCGGTACCCATGTGACGTGGGGCCCACGAGGAGTGTTCGGCCGAGATCCTAACCCATGCGATGTGGCGTCCGGGCTATGAGATAAGAGGATTAATTAGCCATGCTCTACCAGTTTGAGCTTTTAGAGTAGGTAGTTAATTGTCCAACATTAAATTGATATCAGCGCGAGAGGTTTCATGTTTGAGACTCCCCCTCATTAATGAAGGGGCATTGCATTTTCATACCGCAATGAGTTTGTCTCATTTTAGTAATATTATTTGTTTATTAGAAATTTTTGTTTATCTTAATTATTTTTAGTCCTTACCCTCCTACAGAGTCCAAATATTTTTGAAACTATTAATATTATTAGATATGGTGGTGAGTCAAGTAAAAACTTATTTAAGTCTCAATTTGACCGACCAAAGTGAATATTAAGTTTTTGGGTTTTCAAGTATGATGATCGGCATCCAAGCAGGCCATAAGATGTCATAAATGGTGTCTTAGTTTCATTTGAGACTTCATGTTTTCTTATTAAAAAAAAAAAAGAGACTAATTCAAAGTTTAAAAAATAAAAATGAAAATAAAATAATTAAACATACAAGAAAAAAAAAGAACAAAGAAGAAAGAAGTACCTTGGGTTTTAAATGAAAAGCCAATGTTTGGTTCCCATCAGCAACATCTCTAGTTCTCATCATCCGACCTCTGGCACTTCCAATGAGTGCCCTCCTCTCCATATCATCTTGGTTGTCCAGTGAATTCATGCAAAAACAAGAGTTTGAACAAGTAAGGAGGCATAAGCAATCCAACACCCTCCCAAACAACTTCCCCATGTGACCCATTTTCTATAAATAACAAAACAAACTAAAAACAGTATCAAATCCTCACACAGGATATAAGGTGGTCTTAGAAAAAAAAATCAACAAACCCAAAACCCACAATTAACACCTCCCCATACAGCCAACTGCCCAAAAGAGAGAAAAATTAAAAAGGAGGAAGTTATAGTTGAAAGAAAGAAGATATCAATGTGGAAGGACCCATTTGGATTGGCGTTCATATACTCTACAAGAAAGCATCAAGACCCATTTTCCCATGTGACCATCTCTCAAGGTAAGAAACATTGACATACACCAAAGAGTCCAACTAGATTACTAGGAAACTTCATGTGTAACACAAATGGGAATCTCACCCATGTGACCAACTTATATTAGGAAACCTTAACAAAATATCAAAACCAACCACTTTCCATTTGGAGTGCTGGATATGCTCATGAGCTCATTAACTAACATGTGAAGAAGGAATATTAAGAGAAGAAAAATAAAAGAAGAAAACAAAAGGTGATCTATGACATAATGGGGGAACCTCATGCTTGTGGGTATATATAGGTGGATATGGATGAGCATAGTGAATCATGGTCATGATGGTATATGAACTCTTGTACTTTTGAAAATTGAAAATTACACAAGTACCCTTGAGTTTTTACAGGTTATAACTTTAAAGGAACACTTCTCTCAACATCCCAAAGTTCTATGCATGCATGGGAACTGAACAGTTACTTGCCTGGGATATGATAAGGTAGAGCCCAAAGGACTAGAATATGATAGAGCATCTCTCCATAGGATGTGTCGGGTTGATGTATCAATCTAGTCCATCTATACTGGCACCACTACGATGGATGGCTTACATCTTAAAATCAAAATCCCATGAAATCATAGAACCCCATGAAACAATCCCATCAATTTCCTTTTCTTTTGTTTATCCAAGTGCACATTTTGCTGTTAATTGTTTTTTTTTTTTTTTTTTTTTTTTTTTTTTTTTTTTTTTTTTTGTCTTTTTTTAATAATTAACCATCCATGCTAGGGTTTGCATACAACCATAACATAGAAGTCATTTAATGATTTGGAACATTGATGAGAGATGTGGATATTTTTATTTAACCATAACATAGAAGTCATTTAATGATTTGGATCATTGATGAGAGATGTGGATATTTTTATTTAATTATTTATTTTAAACACACATTCATACCACTCCGGTTTTTCATCAGAGTGGGTACTCGAACCCATGACCTCATGTTGAAACTCTTGTGAGTCTACCACTGAGCCATGAGCACCAACCCAAAGAAGTGGAGATAGAAAGATCCAAGATCTTAGTAATGGGAAAAGCTTCTCATTTATTCATTTATAAAGATGCTCCTCTCATTCATTCATGAAGGTGCAGTTGAGGATGAAGAAACTCGGCTAGATCTTGGCTTTTCACCAAACTTCTTGTTCGTTAAAATTTACTGTCTATCAGTAACGAATTTCACATGCACATATAATATCCTCTTTCAATGTGATGGATGCATGAGTGATCTTACGTGCAAAAGTGTAACATTATATCCAAGCGGGACCAGTGGAAGGGGCCATTATTAAGATCGACTGACAAGAAAATCAGATGGATCAACTCATGAGATGGGTTCATACCATCAAAATGGATGGATGGAAGGATGATGATCTGACCCAATGTACCTGCAGTGCAGTGCACCTGATGTTTGCACCTCATGATATCATGCATGGTGGACTGATCGTTTTTCATGGCTCACATGTCCTACAGTCATGATACATGGCAAGAGATATGCTAAGCTTAGCATGTGATGTTGGGAGTGGATCAGGTGTTAGCCAGGTGTTGGCCTGAGCCTAAAGTGCCGAACTTTTTTTTTTTTTCTTTCAAGAAATGATTGTATAAAAAAACTGCACAGTGGCAGGGGGATATACAAATATTTCGAGTGGGCATCACAAAATGGTCAATGCCTCAGATATCCTAATCCTACCTTATCCAAAAACACCAGGCCTTTAGCAGTGTGAGGCAGATCAGATTGTGAATTGAAGAAAACTGAAGCATGAGAAGCACTGGCTGCCCTTGCTAGGTTGTCGGCCACGGCATTAGCCTCCCTAGGCGTGTGAAGGAGAGTAAACATCAGGGAATCCCTCAGAGCTCTGATTTTGGCACACCAAGATTGCAGATGCCAGGCTGGCGAGGCCTGGTTGGAGAGAATTTCTACACAGGACTTGGAGTCGCTGGCCACCTCAATCCTTGAGAAACCTAACCTTGCACAAATCGAGAGATCCTCTCAGATGGCATATTGTAACTTAGCCCGAGTGTTGGACCCTGTGCCATAACCAGAAGAGAAAGCAAATAAGAAATTCCTGTAATAGTCTCTGCCAAGGCCTCCCCCGCCCGATGGGCCCGGGTTCCCCAAAGTTGAACCATCCACGTTAATTTTAACCCAGCCCTCTCTTGGCCCACACCATTTGATGATAGAAGGGGAGCTACACTTTTTAGCCGGGGGCAATATTTGTAAGTGGGCTAACAGGGAGCTAAATTCCTGTTGAGGTACGTAGGGAGGGGGAGAGAAGGGCCTGTCAGCGCAATCCATCAGTGGACCCGAGCAACCACTCTGTGGGGCGAGAAGATGGAGTCCTTGAATCTGGCCCTGTTTCTCTCCAGCCATATCTCCCAGAAAATGAAGGGTGGGAGGAGGGGTCGAAGGCGGAAGAAACGATCCGGCGAGAGCGGGGAGAGGGGGCCCACCACAAGGAAGCTCTAGCCAATGCTGAAAGCTGTGAGTTGCTATAAATCCTGAAGAAGGGCTGAAAATGATGCCAAACATGGGTAGCTGCAGTGCCAAGGGAGAAAAGATGGTTAATAGACTCAATACTGGGCTTGTGAGGAGGTGGACAACACACGCACTTTGATGCCATCTGAATCCCTTTATTTTGAGTCCTAGAGTCCACCAAGACTGCACCATGGATGATTCTCCAAGAGAAGAGAGATTTTGAAGGGAATAAGGGGATGCCAAACCCATCTGGACCAAGGAAGCGGAGCACCAACCGATCTGAGAGACTCCTAGGCCGATTTGATCTTGAAATCACCTGAGGATTGAATCTAGACCAACCTATCAGTCTCAGGAGAGGTGCAAGTTCCTTCCTCCATGATATGCTCCACAATGTCTGCTGGAAGGAGGGACCGCGCTCGGTCATGGTCTAACCAGCCCTGAGGGCCAATGAGGTAAGCTACTTTCAACATCTGAGGGACGGGTGGGTGAAGACGAAAGGGAGACAGAGGGCCCAGATCTGACCACTGGTTGTCCCAAAAATCTAGGTCGCCTATGCCAACATTCCACCTCGACTTGGCTGAGACAAGAGGGAGGAAAGAGCATATTCTCTTCCAAATCGGCGAGGCATGAAGGTGGCGACATGACCCGTCCATGATGGCCACGTCCGTTGCGTATTTGGCCCTGACAAAGGAGACCCAACAGTTGGACGTATTGGCCTGGATGACGCTCCAAGCTAATTTCATTCTGAAGGCTGCCATCATATCCGCAAGGTTCTTGATTCCAAGGCCTCCCTTTTCCTTCGGGCGAGATATTTGGCCCCATCTAAGCCAGTGGAAACGACGACGGGTTCCCTCCCAACCCCAGAAAAAATTTGTGCACGCTTTATCAAGGTCCCTCAACATAGTTAACCGGATATCGGAAGTTGCCAAAACATGAAGATGTTATTTAGCATGTGGTTAATTAGAGTTGTCCGGCCCGCTTCAGATAGCCCTTTCGTCTTCCACCCCGAGATCCTCCACTGGAAATTCTCCAACAGGGGGCGGTAGTAGGTTGTAAGGGGTCTCCCCTTGAATATTGGGATGCCCAAGTATGTAAAAGGGGCTCGCCCCTTGCTGAATCCAAGGATCTTTTAAACAACACTCAGGTGGGCCCGAGATAGGGAGGAGGATGGGATGAAGAAGCTCTTGTTACAGTTAATTTTCTGGCCAGACGCTGACTAGTAACCCCTCAGAAATTTCGTAATCTTCTTTAGTGTAGAACTCCCCCCGTTCGCAAATAATAGGGTGCCATCAGCAAAAAGTTGGTGGGAGATGGGCGGGCAGGATCTATGAGTGGTGAAAGGACGATAGTCCCTACTTCTGAATAGAAAATTGAGGCCTCTGCTGAGAACTTCGGAGGCTAAAATGAAGAGACTCAGGGAGATAGGATCCCCCTGGCGAAGCCCCCTCGTTGACAAGGTTCCCCATTAATGAGAACCGAGAAGCAGGGGATAGCCTAACATTTTTCGACCAGGTTAACCCAGATTGGATCAAAGTCGAACCTATGAAGGACTACTTTCAGGAACCCCCAGTGCAGACGATCGTACGCCTTCTCCATATCCAGCTTCATAAGGATGTTACCCCCTCTGACTTTCTTATCAATGTCCCTGAAAAGTTCTTGGGTAAGAGCACAATTTTCCGCAATGACCCTGCCAGTAATAAAGGCGTCCTACTCAGGGGAAACAATCTTGGGCAGAATTCTGCAAAGTCGGTCAACGATTAGTTTGGAAAATTTTTTGTAGATGCAATTACATAACCTAATAGGCCTGAAATCAACAAATTTTTTGGGGTTCACCGATTTGGGGATTAGACAGATGAGAGTGGCCATGAACGCCCTTGGAAGTTGCCCTCCCTTGAAGAAGGCAATGGCAGCTTGGGCAATGTTTTGGCCAATAGTATCCCAACAATCTTGAAAAAAGGCTCCCGTAAAACCATCCGGGCCAGGGGCCCTGTCCGGAGGGATGGCTTTGACCACCGCATGAACCTCATCATAGGAAGGCTCCTTCAACAGCCCGTTGTTGTCGTCAGCAGAGATAGCCAAGGGGATGGCCATGAGGATCTCCTCATCCAAAGGAATCTGCTCAGCCGACAGCAGGTCAGAGAAAAACTCAATGGCTGCCTGCTTGATGGACGTTTGGCCCGAGATGACCTGGCCGCTAGGTAGTTCGATATCCAGGATGGAAGCTCTCCTGGCCCTATCCGATGCCATGTTATGGAAGAAGCTCATGTTACGGTCTCCCTCCTTCAACCAATTACACCTGGATTTCTGCTTCCAGAAAATCTCTTCAGACAGTTCAAGCGCAGCCAGTTTCGCCTTTGCCTCCTCCAGGGCCTTTAGGTTGCCCTGAGAGGCAGAAGAAATTGTGGCCTCCTCTGCGTGCGCCACCTCCACTTCCGCAAGTTTGATGTTTTGGAACACATTACCAAACACATCCTTGTTCCAAGCTTTCAAAGCCGTCTTAACGCTTCGCAATTTTCTTTGCAATGTGAAGAGGGGGTCACCCACCAAATCTGATTTCCAGGATGATTGGACCAGATTCTGGAAAGAGGCGTGGCCCAGCCACATTCTCTGGAATCTGAAGGGCTTCGAGAACAAGCAATTAGTCGTCGGAATTGAGACTAGGATAGGCGCATGGTCGAAATTGAGCCTAGGCAAATGCTTAACCTGAGAAGTAGGGAATAGCCCCACCCAAGACGAGTTACAGCACACCCTGTCCAATCTTGCCCAACTTCTCGCCTGACCACTCTGATTATTGCACCACGTAAACCTACTGCCAGTAAAGCCCATGTCCGACAACCCCGCCGTTTCGAGGGCCTCCTGAAAGTCTGCAGCACTTCTAGAGTCAAAAGGACCGGAACATTTTCGCTCAGAAGAGTCTTGGACAACGTTGAAATCCCCCGCCACAAGCTAAGGTGAAGAGAGACCCACTGCCAAGGCTGAGAGCTGGTCCTAGAGTAAAGTGCGCTGTTGGAGCACTTTGCATAGAAAAAGGAAAGCAGGTAACTGCTAGTGGAGCCGTGGAAAGAAACCGAGCAGGAGAGCATTTGAGAGGAGGCAGCCACCCTATTTAGAGAGCAGGAGGAGTCGTGGAAGAGCTACACCTGACCTCCCTCATTGGCATTAGACAAGGAGGAGTGGAAACCCAGCTTCAGCCCTATCTGAACTCTACTAGAATCGTTGAGCATGGGTTCTAAAATTCCCACCAAAGAAGGCTTGAATTTATTTATCAGGCGCTTGAGAGTGGTGATGGTGGGTTTCTTTCCCACCCCTCGGGCATTCCAAATGAGCATATTATCCATGGACGATTTTCTTGGACGTTGGACTTGTTTTCTTGAGATTGTTTAATTTGTTTTTCAGAGATGAAACTGACGCAAAAGGATTAGAGGCATAAGAACGCCTCACTTTAGCTGAGAGTCTGCACGATCTTCTATAGTAAGCTAATGGAGATGTTGTCACTTTACTTGCAGGAGGAGCCTGTAAGGAGGGCCCCTCCAGGGGAAAAGCATGGGCAGCAGGAGAATCTCCTCTGGGCAGAGGGGGGAAGGCCGGATAAGGAAGGGGGATAGGTTCGCTGCAAGATGGACATCACCCAATACCCCTCCCTGATGGGACAAGCTCGGTCCCAGCCGCGGCCTACAGTGACACCATCTCCACCCATAGAGGCTCGGTTAGGTTTTAATGGGCTATCTCCTTTCGATAGGGCATTACGGGTTGCAGGGATGAGACGCTGGGTAGGGGGCAGCAACGAAACTGGAAGGAGGGGAGGGGGTTCACTGGGCCTGACATTGGGGCGCTTGGGAGGGGAGATGGTAGGACAATGCATCAAGTCGAGGACCGGGTTGGGGGGAGAATTCAGTCGAGCAGTCGAAGGGTGGGTTGATGGGAGCGGTATGGCCACATGAGCAGGGTTTGGGCAGAGAGTATGTGAGGGGGTTGTGGACGGCCTGATCCCATCTGGCGCTGGGAGGATGAAGGCCTGTAGGGGATGGCTGGGGGGGTAGCAGGGTGATGGAAGACAGATTCAACTCAATCCCTCGTCGAACGGCGCACCTCTGGGTTAGGGGGGCCCAGATCCCCGAGGCCTTCCAAACAGGGTGCGTCCAGGGCCACTCAAATCGGGTATTCTCGACCTGACACCACTAGTTTCTTCACCAAATTAACATCAGTCACTGGCCGAAGCTGGACTCTCACCCTGACAGCAGTGAGAAACAAGGCAAGGGATGTGCACCTGTTGACCTCAACAACCTGTCCAAAGGTATTACCTAATCCAACAAACACAGCATCAATCCAAGCATGGATAGGGATGCCATAAAGGGTCAGCCAAGTACCTTCCTGCCTGGGAATCGAGGAAGCGTTCCAAGGGTCCACGCGGGCTAGCTTCATCTGAAGATGCAGGGATGAGTCCGAAAAGGAGGTGAAGTTGTCCCTAGATTTGAAGGAGAAGAGGAACCGATCCGTATCAATCCAAGTGATTTCCACTCCCGAGGCCACAAATCTGGAATCAGCTATGAAGCATGATAGGTGGATGAGTTGGACTCCTGAGTTGATCGCCATGACGATGAGAGACAGGGAGAGGGCTTTTGCCCTGTCACGAATGTCATCCTGGATTGCCACGAACGAGAGGGCTGCCACATCCGAAGCTGATGGAGAAAGTATTGGCAGAGGATAGGGTGCTGGGATCGCCACTGTTGAAGGTTTGGGCGGTTTTGGGGGTTTAGGAGGTTTGACAGGTTTTGGGGGTTTTGGCGGCCGATTGTGTCGGGGATCCGGGAGAATAGGGGGGAAGGGGTTTAGGGGGTAGGGAGATGCAAGTTGGGTGAGAGGATATCTCCGGTTCGGCGGACGGTCCCCGGCGGAATAGGGTTCTTGGTTCCCCAAAATCGGAAAGGGGTTTTCGAAATGGTAGGCTTCCAAATCTGTCTAGGGTTTGGGTTAACACGATTTTGGGTTTGGGATTTTATAGCTTTTGCCATCTCCACTGTCAGTCTCCTACCATCCACCAACCTACCATGCAAGACACCAATCGCCGCATAAGCGTCGGCTGCGTACATGAAAGTGATGAAAGCAAAGCCTCTATGCCTGTTGAGATTCTCAGCTCTCGGGATGTCTACATCGACAATCCTGTTGTACTTCCCAAAAATCTTGTACAAATCCTCACAATTCGTATCAAACGTGAGGTTCCTGACGAAGATCGCAAAACCCCGCGCTCTTCTAGAAGACTCGCTCATCGCAAAACCCCCCTGTCAATTTCTAAAGTCTGTAGTACCAAACTTGATGTATGTGTTGTATATGCATATTGTTCATCACTTTTCAACTCTCATGGTCTTAAAAATTAATCATATCCAAATCTCTTATAGATTTAGGTCTGCATGAACTTATCAACATGTTAGGTGGAAAATAAATATTGTCGGTTGACCCCAGGAAGTTTTTAATGATGGGCATTCAATGACAACTATTGCATGTAATGTAGTCATTAGAGATTTGTATCTGCTTCATTTTTGAGACTGTTACTTAAAATGATATGCAAAAACTGATGGACGGTGTGGGTATACAAGACATACATCAAGATGGGCTCCAGGTGGCGTAAATACCTAATCCGCTCTCTGCTATTTTTCCCAATCCTTCCTTCCTTCCTTCTCTCCAAGGCGTTGAAGGATCCAAACTTCATTGAATGGCGTGAAGGAACGGTGGATAGAATTGCCCCAAGAGTGCAGAAATCATTCAGAGACAAGTGAGACTAGAAGCACTTGGATCTTGTCGTTGCCTTTGCCTTTTTAAAATATTAACGGTGACAGATGGACTGACATTATTGGGAGCATTTTGAATTATTAAGGACATGCTATATGTATTTATTTATTTATTTTGATGATCCATTTTTTTATGCATTACAGGTTGGTCCATGTGAAGAAGGGTTGCCCATGTTTTCGCGATCAAAACTATTGGTCTATTGTGTTTGACGGTGGATGGAGCATAAGCCAAAAGTTACATCGATGGGACAATCTTAACCCTTTGATCTATGGCTGAAAACTATACAAATAAGAAGAAAAATAATAAATTGATCCACGTAGAAAGTTCCATGATTGGTTTTATCTAATATTCATAGCTGGGAGATTTTTGGGGCATGGTCTATCTTGTTATAGGAAACCAGCCATTGGTCTGGATTACTGACCATGGCTCGTGCTTGTCAGAATTGAAAACCTGTACATGGCGTGCAAAGATGTCGGTGCGTGTGTACCTTATAATTCATGTGATAGGTGTTGAACGTGTGGGTCATGTGGATCTTAATAACAACAAACAAGAGGCTGCAAGAACGCGGATTAGCTACTGAACCCGACATTACGTAGCCACATTACGCCACATTGATTTTTGTGTTGTATCTACACCATCCATCCATTTGGAGAGATTATTTTAGGCCATGAGCCAAAGGATGAGGTAGATCCAAAATTCAAGTGGACCCCACCACAGAAAAAAGTGGAGACAATAATGCCCGCCGTTGAAATCTTCTTAGGGTCCACCAGGATGTTTATTTGATATCCAACACAAATATCCAGTAACGCGCACTGTTGAAATCTTCTTATGGTCCACCATGATATTTATTTGAGAACCAACCTATTTATACGATAACACAGATATGAAATAAGGAAAAACACAAATATCAGCTTGATTGAAAACTTCTGTTTATCACAGGCGTTCGATCCTCATTGTTCTTTGTATCATTCTCTAAAATGATCACTCCAAATGGATGGGCCATGTGGATACAACACATACATCATGGTGTGGAGCCCACAAAATGTGGTGACATCACTTCAGTAGGAGACTTGCTACTAAATCAGTAGCTAATCCGCGTCCTGTGTCACTCACACTCCCATCTCTCCCTCTCCCGCCCCATCTAACCGATCAACCCTTGCGTTTGGGCTTAAAAAAACATTTCATGCCGGGTTTGGCTGGACCGTTTTGGTTTGTCTTATGCCTAACCCTCAGGCACAGATGTAGTATGAACATTTCAGGCGGGGCTTAGCTGGATTATTTTAGCTCGTCAAGAGCCTGCATGGGTAGGCTCCAACCTGATCAACCCTCAGGCTCAGGCCTAGGATAATCATTTCATTTTGGGCTTGACTTGGCTGGACTATTGTGGTCTATCGCAGGCTCAAGTGTATCTTGAACAATGCGAGGTAGGGTTCAACAGAGCTTGTCCAGCCCTGCGTCACCATGACATGAACACAACTCTCACACGTCTATGCACAAGGAGAGATAGAAAATAGAAATAAATTCTAATAAAATCGAAAATAAATGGATTGATAATAAAAACGAGTTCACACTCCCTTAAATATTGATATCAACCCTTGAAAAAGTTTCAGAATCAAACTATAACTTAAACTCTCTAAAATTGTGACTTAACATAAATAATGAACTTACTATTTACATACTATCATAATTTCCACTAGACTTCATGGTTTTTGGCCAAAAATAGTGTCCAATTTGGCCTGACCACATTATTCCCCTAATTTTTCTAAGCCCTTTTCATGTTGGGCACGACATCTAAAACTCAATGGATCAAAAGTTATGATTGAATTAAAACTTACTATAAATAGTAAAAACGGAAATAAAATGGATTTTCGACCGTATGGAATCTTGCAAATTCAGCACGGGCAACCTGGCGTAGAATAACTCATTTCAGTTTGAGAGATATGCAGGTTTTATGGTTATGATTGTCCGGATCACTTCCGCCTCTGATCGGGCCTTCTCTAGTCCATCTTGGCCATGAAATTGTCCGCGATCCGCTCTACTTCAGTGAGTGGGAGCAGTAACATGAAGAATAAATGATGATTTCTATATATTATATGTAAGGCCGGGCTGAGGGCTGTTGTAGTTGGTCCAAAACCAACCCATTCAGAAACGAGCCTAAATTTTAAGCTTGAGCTTGGCCCTCAGGCCTGATACTCTAGCCCAATCCCATCCTATAATGGGTTGGGCCTGGCCTGGCACATCAACAATCCAGATGTTGGACTACGTAGGACGCTTAGACAAATGTGGTTACAACGTTCTCGATAGTGGAAGTGGCAATTCAAACGGGATCCCATAGACAGTTAGTTTCTGCACCAGTCGCATCCCACAGCGAATTTAGATGGATTTCTAAACTCACTAGGACTGGCATGAAAATGAAATCAATTGATATGAATTATCATTTCTTGGCATTGCCAAAATAATCCCATTCCAATATTGTATAAGCTTTCTTCCCCAAGTACAGGAAAAATACATTATTGATGTTGCGGCCCACATAAATCAACACCTTACACGGCGTTGTCGTAGGAGTCTTTTTATCTGGTGACACCATCTGTCCTTGACTATAGTGTGAAATAGCACAATTTTGAGCATCCCGTCTTGGGCCTTAATACATATGATGAGAAACAAAATGATCAGTGATTCATGTTCTACATGCAAAGGTCTTTGATCAAACGGTTCAGATATTTCAGTCATCTTGGGTTCATTTTTTGGCCGATCCACGTGGACGTTTTGCATCGGTAGTCTCATCAGCCGCACATGTTGGTGATGGGAGGCCCACCCATCTTAGTTTAGTTTACCGGAATGAGACATTCTGATTTACAAGCTGCCTCACCATCTTTTGAAGTAGGACGAAGCCAAGGACGTTCTCATTGACAGACAACGTCTCCATGCCTTTTAGTTTCTGGTTTTCTTTCTTCCTTTTAGTCTAAGTTATACGATAGGCTGCCCTTGGGACTTTTTACCCGAGCTCTGCCCGAATGTAATCAGCACTTCCTCTTTGTAAATAAAAGTTTTTTTTTTTGGTTTAAAAAAAAAAAAAAAAACGTTCTCATTGACAGACATCGTCAAAGCAATTTGGAAAAAAATTTCCATGCGACATGACAACTTCCACTGGCATTAACTTCGCAACTGGTTTTCGACTTCGTTAGTATGATGTATGACTCATTGACTCTCAACTATTAATATATCTGACAAAAGAAAAGAAAAATGTACTTATGACGTCTTCCATATAAACTATATTTATAGAGATGGGGAAATAGAAGAGAGAGCAGTTGGAGAGAGAGAGAGAGAGTCGTTGGTGTTGGTTGAATGGTATGGTTTTTTAAAAATAAAAGAGAGAAAGTTCAAGCAAAAAGTACTTTGAACTTTCTTTTCTTTTTGCTAGTAGGCATAATTCCAGACCGGAGAGATAGAAAAACAATTTCTCCTTTATATATAGGAGCATATGATAAGTTTATATTGAGCTTTTGAGAATGCATAACGGGCCTAGCTTGGGCTTATATATATGATTCCTTTTTCTTTTCTGTATTTTCTTTTTCTTTTTCTTTTTCTTTGATCGAGTCTATTGCTAATATATGTGACATTTCTTTATAATATTTTTGTAACTGTTTGTAAAACTAATGTTTACGTTGGCTGACACCTTAGCATCAGATATCTGCCACATAATACATATGATTACTATAAATAGTATTTTTGAGAAAAGAACTTAGCAACCATTAGCCGCTCTATTATCTTTTCCAAAAGAGGTCTTTCTCTTGTTTCCTTAAAAATTTCCCAATGTTTTACCCTTTTATAAAAAAAGTGAATGTAAGCATCAATCACTTGGTGTTTGAGTCGGCCATTCCTAGCCAATTGGTAGTTGTATCCCAAAGGTTTTTTTTTTTTTTTTTTTTATTGCAGGAGATCTGAATCAGTCATTTAGGTCATCAAAAGGATGCTAATAGTCTTCGGGGAAGCAATATAGATCCATGCTTCTACTGAGTTTGTTGACACTATCTTCTTATCATTTCATTCTTTCTTTGACACGGGAGCTTTCCTTCTATTATATTCTGTGTATATCTAATCTCATAATCTGTCATTAATCTCTGTTAATATTTATACATCTTTATTTTTGGTCAATAATTTTTGTGCGTTGAAATAACAGTTAGCCTCCCATTTAATGTAGCAGCTGCTGCTCTGCATCAGGTCCATTACAAATGAGGGTACCTAATTAAGATATCCCATAATGGAAGATCCTATAACTTCAGCATTGGACCTTTCTTCCATTGATGTGGGCCTTTTCTATATAATTTTTTTTTTTTCTCTTAAGCATCTATCATATATGAACTTTCTCCATCTGTGGCGCAACCCGCTAAAGGAATGGTTTGGATAATCAAAACATGATGCCCAGATGTAAAGAATCTCGTGTAGAATAAATCATATTCAAAAGATCAAAATAAAAATCTATATACATGTTGATGAACAAAACCTTCTACTCCTTTCTAAGATGGATGCATCATGATCAGCGTGCCCTATCCGAATATTAATTGGGCCTAAGTATTAGGGCCAGGCCCAGCCATCACTTAACTGGGCCTTTGAATTTAGGGACAAGCCTGCTCCGGCATGGCCTCAATAGACAAGATCTTATATATATTTTTCCAAAAATAAAATCTAGTCTAATCAGCATGTGGGTCCAATATTTGAAAATTGTGGATGGGTTAGAATGCTTCAGCCAATTTTTCCAAAGGTGCACGTTTGTCTTAAAAACTGTGTACCACCTGACCAGTGGGACAACCTAACTCTTGGTCTAGGGATTAATATAGTGGTGCCCCTGTAATGGATGAGTTGGATCTTGGATTTATCGTGCCATGTTGGCACATACGTGGCATAAGTTTTAGTGCACACGACATATGGGCTCATCAAAGCTTATATATGTTGTGTACAAGTTATAGATGCATGCATATCAAGAGTACACTACAAGTCAATGTAATTTTTTGGCCGCCGATAAAAATCCCTAAAACCGCCGGTAATAAAATTTAGCGGCGCTAGTCAAGCGCCGCCGGAGAGGTATGTCGGTAAATGTTTTGGCGGCGCTAACGTATTTTAAGGGCACTTGTACGAGCGCCGGTGAAATTATTGGCGGCGCACTTTCTTGCTTCAGCAGCGCTTTTGCTGAGCGCTGGAAGCTCTAGCATAAGCGCCTGAATTTTAGCAAGAGCGCTGCTAAAGTCAAGAAATGCGCCGCTAAAAGAGGTACCCGAACAATTTTAGTCACGGAAAATCTATGCAAGCGCCGCTAAAAGTCTTTGTACAGGGATTATATATAATGAAACAAAAAATGTTGCAATATAATTAAAACTGAATATACACAAAATTTATATTACTATACGATTAAAAAAAATAATATTTATTACAATAAATTGAAAATGGTCTTGAATTAGAAATAAATAAATAAACAAACAAATCATCTATATGGTATACTCCTAGCACGAGTGGCGTCAAAAGGCTGAAGTGCTTGTAAGCCTAAATTTAGGCGCAATTGATTAAAATCCTGCACACATGGCCAAAAAAAAAAAAAAAAGAAGTCAAAAAGTAGCTTTCAACGAATTAATGCATGGAAAACAATCAATCCTTTCATCCTTTGTCCTTAAAAAGTCAAAAACTATCAAGTGATAGAAATTAAAACTAACAGAAGGTGACAGGAATACGCGCTTCTTCCACCCTTCCGTTCTAGACAAACGCCGAAGACTAGAAATTTTCAAGCTAAAAAAACTCACAAGGGAGACAATAGAGAAGGCCGAAGACATTGGGGACAAACCAATTGCATTTTTCAAGGACCTATTTTCTTCCAAACCCTCCATTCACATCAGGGATGTCGTCAATTGTATCTCCCGACTTGTTACAAGCCAGATGAATGCCAACCTCAAGAAGCCCCCTACGATTGAGGAAGTCAAGGGGGCCATGCTATCCATTCCGACCGATAGTGCCCTGGGGCCTAATGGATTCGGGGGGACCTTCTACTCATCCTGCTTGGAGATTATAGGGCATGATCTTTATGAAGCTTCCAGGGATTTCTTCCAAGGGGGACTGATTCCAAGAGCATTTCAAAGCACTCAATTATGCCTTATTCCCAAGAAAACAAATCCAGAATTCATAACTGACTCCCGACCCATCAGCTTGTGCAACTGCATTATGAAGATCTTCTCCAAGATTATGGAGGAAAGGCTAGCTAACATTCTCCCACTACCAAAAGAAGGACAACGCCGACGGCTAAAAACCGTCGGCAATGACCTTCCCCGACGGCTTTTAGCCGTCGCAAGGTCCGTCGGTAAACGGTGAGTCGGGGTTGCTCGCCGACGGCTAAAAACCGTCGGCATTCTCGGTGGCTAAAATCCGTCGGCTTTCTCGCCGGTTAAAATCCGTCGGCGTTCTCGGCGGCTAAAAACCGTCGGTGTTCTAGCCGGCTAAAATCCGTCGGCGTTGTCGGCGGCTAAAAACCGTCGGCAATTCTCATTAATTAAAAAAAAAAAAAAAAAAGTATTTGGATGATATATTTGATTTTGATTTCTTCTTTTTCTATTGTGTAGACTTTTCCTTCTCAAATAAGTTGGTTCATTAGGGCTTTGGAGAAATTGGTATATTTAGTTATGGATGTGCATTAATCAACGCACACATCCAAAACTAGATATACCCATTTCTCCAAAGCTCTGAACGAACCAACCTATTTGAGAAGGTAAGTGTACACAATAGAAAAGGAAGAAATCAAAATCAAATATATCATTCAAATTCTAAATATTTGGATTGGATATATGCTTTAAAAAAAAAAGAAACAAGAGAGAAGTTTAACAAAATTACATTATTTTAATCCCTTTGGACTTTCCACCAAATATCAGTGCTGCAACCAAACATGGCCAAAACTCCTAATGCAGCCCAAATGGAATAAGCTGATGAACAGAATCAATCTCCCAACTTAGTCTGATCAAGCTCAAAACTCTAATCTCCATCTAACAACTTTTGATCAAGCTCAATACTCTAATATCCATCTAACAATGAGACTTTTCAGCTTCAATTTCTCTTTCTTGCAATTATGCAATGTGCAGCACTGAGAAGTAGATTGGTGTAATTAGAGAAGTTCACCAAATGGACATATAAGAAATGAATGGATAAAAAGTGGCGCAATATGCAATACAAAGCTTACCTAACGTAATGAGCTTCAAAAGCTAACAAATTATTCATCTAAAAGAAAATTTCTCAAATAATTCTCAACAATTTTAATAGAACTATCCATGAGGCATTGCCAGACTTAATGAGACCTACTTGGGATACTTTATTGGCATCACAACTGCTTCCTTGAGAAGGCTCTTTGCATTATCTAACCCCTTATGCTTTCCCACTTCACATCTGGATTCCCACAAATGATATTCCTGCAAGTAACAAAGACCGAATATAAATTAACACTCGTACCAACTCAATAGTAAAGATATGCCAACTGATGGATTCTGATCCATGGATAACAGGGCATTTTGTAAAACCCAGAATTAGGGACTGCTTAGCTATGGTTTCCATCCAAGTGGCACTGAATTTACCTACTTAAACTCTTTGCTAAGGTGCGCATTCCTGCAGATTCAAAAGCAGGAAGCAGAGACCTTTGCCTGCAAAAGTAAATATCATAAAGTCAAAAGCTTTCTAGCATACAAACAAATGCTGCCTGCAGCTTTTGGATTCCAAGAATCAGGACATGACATTGGCACATGTGGTGGCACATAGATGAGATGGCTTATCCATGGCTGTGTAGGCTCGGAAGTGGGTTATGGGCTTACATACATAATGGTTAAAGAGTCATTCATATGGAATACATGAGCTATGAGAGTACGGATATGTGCATATACACATCTGTGTCATCATCAAGGTTGATATATACCTTTCAAAAAAAAAAAAAAAATAGATATTGCAAACTTGCTATGAGAGAAGAAACCTTCCTAATCATATCACTACCCGATTTGGCTCTTGGTGGGACCCCAAATGATGAACTCGTCAAACAAAAATCTATTGCAAACTCGCTATTGTCGCGTTCATTAACTAATCCGCGTCCATAGACACCTCTCATAGACAAGCACGCCACACATGTGAAACATTATTTTCAAACCAAACTACACTCTATTTTAAAATCTCAAGCAGCAACTTCATTCCCCCACTCTCTCCCTCGATTTCCCCACTCACCTCTCCGTCTCTCTCTTGAAGCAAAAAGGGAAAAAAAAAAAAAAATCTCTTTTATGTTTTTTCAATCCATCTTCCATTTTCTTCTTAACAAGAAAATCCATATTTACTAATATTCCCATTTTTCTATTTTTCAAAAGAATGAGTTCGGACTCCGAAAGCGTCGGCTCCAGCACTCGTACTTTCAGCCCAAACCCTAACCAAGGACTCCAAAATTACCAAACTGCCACTGTGCGGGAACCCCCCAAATCTAGGAAAATCTAATGACTTGCAGTCAATTATTGCACAGTCAACTATTTTTCGCTGCTGCAAAGCCAAACAGATTCTTTCATTCAGATAGGGTTCATGCTGGAACTCACCAAATGCTGGAACAGATTATTGAATTAGAGTTTAAACAACTCCCAGACTTGGAACAGATTATTGAACTGGAGAAAATACCAAAAATAACAACCATTCAACCTCAAAATAGTCCCAAATACATGAAAAATGCACTCTTCTGCTACGATATGCATTTGATAAATGTAATTTCTATGAAAACCAAAGATCGGATTAAAGCAGCATTGATAATCACCATGTCCGAACTATAATAAAAATAAAAAAATAAAAAACAATGAAAAACCTAAAAATTGCATGATTTCAACTTTGAAAGCAATCTCGATTGCCTGCAAAAATGCAATTTGTGTTCTAATTTGACCATTCATCAGATAGCAAAATGCAAAAATGATTCCCACCATCAGATAGCACACATGCCAAAGATCTGACCATTCATCAAGTAGTGTAAACTGTGAAAATGCCTGAAGCAGTTACCGGGAAAAAAAAAAAAAAAAAACCATCTAATATTGTAGCATAATTGCAATGAATTACCTCTAATGTCCCCAACAGCTGTCTTTAAAGAAACAGAGAGAAGCATCATCAATGACAAATATGAAACAAAATCCTTCAAAGTACAATTTTATGAATGATTTAGATGAGGAGAATCCAGATAAGCAGGTTCCATGTAGAGTGATTCCATTGTTCTCTGTTTATGTCTGCGACCTTAAACCACACATGAGAAAATCAATGGTGCTTTCTCAAAATGTTTTCATGCAATTTCCACAGAAACTTACCTGATCAATGTCCTCACAAACAACAAGTTCCTCATGACCATATGGATACCTATGAAGCACAAACACACCATCTATTAGCTACAGCCATGAACACACCATCTATCAGCTATAGCAGGAACTTAGTTGAGTAATTCCAAGCCAAAAAATTCAGGAAAAAGGTCACTTGAAAAGCTTACAATGAACCAAAACTCGAATAAAGCTTTCGACGGTCATCTCGTGTAAGCATCAGTTGTGGTCCACTACTGAGTGGATCAGACTGATTTTCAAGATGAGGATTACTCATTTGCATGGTGCAGACGTCCTACACAAGCAGCATGTTGGTAGGAATGAGTGACCTGCATGACAAGTCATGGTGCAGCAACCTGTGGAAAGTGTCTAGAGTTGGGCTTCTTTGAGTTACAAAGAGAGGATCTGGTCTTGAAAAAATGGTATTAGGAAAGTTGGGATTTAGAAAAGGTTTGAATTTTATACCATTTGGATCCTTGAAAAAACAGTTAAAAGCTTGGTAAAAGAAACAGAAACGCATAGAAATGTCGGGTTTTATAGAGTTGGTAACCTGAAAAGGTGAAAACAGCTATATATGCAAAGACGTATGTAAAAAATTCTTGCAATATTATAAGATAGAAAATCATCATACAACACATTCTCAACAAATCTTTTGGACCTAAAATACCCTGAATTAATGGCTATTTGATAATCATGCAGATCTTTTTTTTAAAAATGCTGTTTACCCATATTATAATAAAGAGAAATGTAAACCTTTTTTGGCAAATACCTCTCTTTATTATCTATCCATACGGTTGTAATTAGGTAGAAGCTGCCTTGTTTTTTTAATGGTTTGTTAATATCATTTGCAGGGCTACTCATGCCACCAATGATGTGACATTTGCGGCTCATCACTCGTCAAAAGCTACATTGCTCTTCATACGAGGTAAGGGGCTGTTTTAGGTGAATGTGATGGTCAATCTGTATGGGTTGTTTCTTAGATTTTTATAACATTCATGGCTATCAAAAGCTCTTCATAATCTATAGTTAATGTTGTTCTCTCATTTTCAAGAGCATAGACCCAATATGAATGTGTGAAGCTTCTACAGCTTTCCAATAGCCCAAGAATAAACGCTGCCACAGCAAGGACAAATGCAAGCAAGCTAAAGATCCTTATCTTTTTTCTTTCTTGCCTTTCGGTACTATGGGTTTTGGTCAGCACAGGCATGTACAAGGCAGCTCATGTACATGCCAAACATCTGCCAGCGTGGCAAATTTTCTATGAGATCCAATTTATTCATTAGAGTGAAGCCTCTACCTAGATGCTATTCCCCAAGAATCAGGTTGGTCCACTCATCAGGTGGGCCACAGTTTATGAAACAATAGCTTGGACATTGCACTTGGATGCCGCAATGGGACAACTGCTTTATGTATAGTGCTCAAAGCTACCACTCCTAGCTCCAGATAAGCCAAACCTACATTGAGCACGCAGGTTGGGGCAGGGATTCTTCACTATGAAGAGATGTTCTGCATACAAGGTAAGGTTCAAGTTGGATTGGATTTAAGGATTTTCAACCCAACCTAGGTGAGGCTGAGGGTCAGCAACCCAATCCCAACCGAACACGACCTAGAGTTCAGGTTGGGCCAATCAAGTTTAAGTTGACCCAACTGAAGTTGTACACTTATGGTGCACACTTCATGGAACTGTATGAAAACACCCATTGCACAAGCATTTCTCTATAACAATATAACAAAGAAAAACTAGCAGTTTAATGAAAGAAAAGATCTCATCGAAGAATACAAGCCACTGGCGTCCATAAAAGGCAGAGGGCACGAAGCAATTCTGTAATATGAAAATATTAATCAGGCCAAACTAACATGCACAACTGTTAGAGAAGTTAATGAGACGAATGAACCCATTACTGGTATAACATGAAATTCCAAGCAAACATTTTGAAGGGCGCTACCTGATGAATGGCCTAGACCACATACCTATGCCACATTGGCATCTGTGTGAACCACTGAAAAAACACTCAATCCTATTCATGAGAATATTGTTCAACATTTCTCGCTCTTAAAACTTACCTTAGCAACAATCCCGAGAAAGAAGATGGCATGCCATACAGTCATAGCATGGCAACATTACATGCACATCAGCAAATTAACATGAAAAACCTGAATGTAAAACCAATACATGACATCAAAATAAGTGCAATGATACACAAAGGATATGTGTACAATTACGTACGGACTAGAGAGTGTAATGCACCTGCTGGACATTTAATAAGATAAAACAATCAACATAAGAACTGTAAAAGATTGATCAACTGTATCACCCATACATGTGCTTCATGAATCCTTATAAAATTCCCACTAGCCTTTGCCTCTGGTAATTTCCCCTTCCAGACCTTATTTAGACCTTTGTATTCATACCTTCTATCTTGGAAACTGAAATTACAAAGCATAGTAAATACCATTTAGTTTGGATGAAGTATCCAGACATACCATGTGAAGCCATAAACATGCCCACTAGTGAATTGAAATACCAGAAAGCAACAAGCTGGAATTCGACTAGTTGGTATTTATTTCTCAAACGTCTATCTTGGAAGCATAACAATGCAGCCGATATTTGTGAAAGCAATGTTTGAGAATGAACTAGCTGGTAGAACAAAACCGCAGACTTGGTTTGAAGTTTGAACAAACCCTTGATTATTCAAAATAGGCCCACTTGATGGACTTGGGCACATTTCATATGATTGACAACTTACTCATCCATTCAGCAAAACCAAGCATGGAAAACAAATGACTATTCATGGAATCAAGTTTAGGCCCTTTCACACCCTTCACATTTTATGAAAGCCTAGAATTTCTCATCACCTAACACTGCATATTCCTCTGTTAGAAGTAAAAATTACTATTGGTAATAGGGAGCTTTCAAGGGCACGATTAAGGTATGAAACGAATTCCATATCGAACATATGAACCTGCAAATAGGATATGTCAAACCAAAGGAACAAACCAACCCATGTAGAAAATGAAAGAGACTTGAAAGGAAAAGGCACCTCATCAATGAATAGGACTCCAAGGACAAGCTCCACTACCCCTCATCAATATATCATCTGTTAACAGCTGTCAACCATGTGATTTTTTCAGCAAGGTTTACACACTTCCACCATCCCACTACACATATTTCCACCAGACTCTGTACTAATTGACTAAATAGGATGAACGAAATATCTAAGGCTGCATTTGAGTGCACCAAATATCATGAAATTCCATGCCTAATCAGTCTAATTTGTTGCAGAATATCATGAAATTTCATGATATTTTGTGCAACCAAACGCACCGTAACATAATGAATTTACATTAAAGGCCATATTCCATTCAAAGAACGAGCAGCAAAACCTTGCTAATTTCTTGTCATAGCTTTTCAGTAATTTCAGTCTTCTTAGGTTTCATCATCTAGCCCATGAGTGATAATATATCTTGTCCTCCTTGTGGGCGAGCATTTGCAGCATCCAAATCATGGAGTGTAACGTCCTAGAAAGGAAATGAAGAATAAACAATCAGAACCATCTCAAAAGAGGGGGAAACCAAAAAAAAAAAATGAAAATTTATTGTACTTCTGGAAAAGAGAGAAATCAAGATATTGATCACCTCATGGTCCTTTGAGCCCATTAAAAACCCAAAAAGAAAGATTGCCAGTCTATCATGAAAAGAATATTCTGCATTTGGGTATGTATGTGGGTATATAAATATATAATACCATGATACATGCTCTTTGACTTCACTTTTTTTTATTATCTATTTTTTTTTCCCCTTTTGGGTTTTGTTTTTCTCCTCCTTTCTTTTCTTTGTTCTTTTAATATGGGTTGTTGGTTTTGGAAGTTGAATGCATCTGGTCATTATGAGATTGAGATTAGGTACCTGTTTTCATGTATGTGATTGAACAACACAGGCAATGTTCCTGATGCTCTCAGGTACTTTGGAGTCTGTGTTTTTGGTCATTGGCAAGCGTGTCCAACTGAAGTTTTTACCAGTTTTTTTTTTCCAGGGTTCAGCTGATTTTCAAAGAGCAGAACTCTCAAGCCTGCCCTTCAGTCATTGGTCAAAACAGCACCCCACATGATCACCTACACATGGATTGTTGTCCTCTGTAAAACCATGAGATCTAGCCCATCATGCCCCCCCTTTTAGAATCCATTACTTTTATTCATACCAAAAAGAGAAAAATAGAAATTTTCATTTATTTAACAGTTCTTTTCTTCTGTTTTACTTAACCAAATATAGCCCTGTTATCTATATCAATTAGGTTTTCTTGAAGAGGAAGGAGACCCACTTTAGTAGTGCTTCTTCTTAAGCAAATTAAAACATCTTTTCTTTTTAGATTTATCTAATTGCTAGTGATTCCACAGTTACAAGGTCTGCAATTTCTTTTGAATTCCATAAAAACAAACAAGCAATAGGTCCTTGCATCAACAAGCTACAAAAATACCACAAGAAGGAATTATGTACAAAACAATGACTATCTTTCTTCACATAATAATATGGCTCTTTTCATCATACATGACTACTTTTAAAAAATCCAGCAATAGCTTATAAATTGAATTCTCACGATTTATTTTTTATTTTTTTATTTTTGAATGGGTTAATTCTCATGATTTCAACAGACTCATAACCATGCATTTAAATGAGGTCCATTGATATTTTTCCCTTTTACCATCCTACCCAGTGGGAAAGTTTGGATGAATCCCTCTAGCAAAGGATTTCTCTTTTAGTTTCAACCAATGCACATGGACTTTAATAAAGGAAAATGGAAAAGGCAGACTAGCCTTTTCCAAGATTACATGCTGTTGATACAATGATTTGAAAACCTCTATTGGGGAAAAGACCGAAGGGACCCAAGTTAGCCTTCCAAAAGGAAGTAAAATTTTAAATACCAACTGGGGAAAACTGGTTTATCCAAACCTGTTTGGGTAGAGAGAATTCAAAATATGGATGTTAAAAACCCCTATGAAATCTTCAAGAAATAGAAAATTGCAGAATCTAACAATAATTTCATTATTTGGTTGTTTTCACAACTGTTCATGCCATAGAGCTCTACTTGGTTGCCATAGGCCCCATGTACGGATCTCTAACCACGTATTCCAGTCTTTACAGGAAGATAGCAAGAGGCCTTCATTGAAGTAATTTTATTTTTTATTTTTACCAAAACTGGACCATTGATCAGATTTATTACAACTGTTTGTAAGAACCAACGGACAGATCTTTGTTCTAGGACAAATACTGAGTAGGGCCCACCCCAAGTAACAACACATTGGCGATTCTTCACCTATATGGCCAGCCTCTTAATCTGAACGTTCATCACATCTTTCATCGAAGGAATGATCTCAAAGATGCACACATCTCCTTCTTTCAAGCCATTAGCAACCACCAATTCCGTCCAACCACTTGAAAAATAAATTCTACCATCACTCCAGCCAGTAATCTTCACCTTCCATGACCTTTGTTTTGGATCTCTAAGGGTCATCACCCGTTCGATTGGAAGGTCCTTTCCTACACCAAACACCCTCGGAATGCACATATATGGCTTCATGAGATTAGTTCGATTAACCACAGCCCTGAAATGAGAATGCTTTGGGTTGGGGTTGGGGTTGGGGTGAGAGTTCTCTCTCTCAATGACTTCCTTTTCTGCTTTCAACCGCTTACCAATTTCGGTTTCTTGATTATCTTCATTGAAGTAATTGGGTTTATTGTAGCTGTCCACAACTGTTCATGCCATAGGGCTCTACTTGGATTATAAATTCCTTAAAAGTATATCATATTTCAATATTTCAATCCTTTAATTACACAGAAAAATAAAAGAACCAAATTTTCAATGGTTAAAATGATGGACACAAGTTTCTGACTCATCCTAATAAATGGTTTGGATCAACGGATGGTGATAGGAATTCAAAGGATGGGATGCATTCAAGACCCCTCCAGCACCAACATCTGTGCTAGAAGAGCTCTGTGGAGCCTACCTTGATGTATGCATTTTCATATTGCTTCAAACTATTTTTAGTTTTAAAATTCAATAAAACAGAGTTACCCAGAGAAAAAGAAAAAAAAAAAAAGGTGGGCTAGTAGAGAAGACACCGTCCAACCCACACCACACAAGTGTTGCCTTCACATTGTGGATTGACCCTTCAATATCTAATTTCAGCCATTGATTTTGGACAGCAGACCATTTTAGTCTTAAGCATCGACTGGTAGACACCAATCGGATGGTTATGATCGTGAGCTAGTGTTATTTATGGGTTATGTTCCATCCACAACAGGACCCATGATGATGGCCCTTGTACATTACTAGTACATGTCTACATGTTTACATGGTAATTACACTTGAGCCAAAAAATCAAACAGGCCCTTAATCCAAAACTTTTATGGTTGACGGAAATTTTTTAATAATCAATTACCACTGTTCCTATCATGGTACACGTGAGATTTGGATATATTTCAATTTTTTTTTTTTTTTATGAGATGAGCTTTCGGTAAGGATGGATGGCGTGTATGTATCACATATATCATAGTGGGCCCCACAGTCAGGGGTCCCACCCACCTCTGTGAATCCGAGGTCTTACCTAATCCGCTTCCATGAGACACGTTCACAATATCTGGACCATCCATCAGGTGATCCCACGATTAGAATGGCCTGGCCTGAGGATCAGTCCGGCCACTCATTATGTCTGCCACACGTGCCTCATCAACACTTCTAGTTAGAAAAAATGACCAATGGTGGAACTGGCGTAGTCGCTGTGGAAGCATATTTTACGGTACAGTCCAAAAACTAAAGCAGGACCATCTAGAGAGAAGGATGTCTACACAGTCTCTCTCTCTCTCTCTCTCTCTCTCTCTCTCTCTCTCTCTCATACACACATCCTGCCTTAAACAACTTAACTTAAACAGGTAGCCTTGCAGGTTTAGAGGCATTACCAACTGTTAAGAAGCTTTTCCTTAAAAAAAAAAAAGTGGCAGTCATTTCCAGCAGCATTCCACGTGCTTGCGGGAAGACACTGCTAATGAATTTGGGACTCGTATTTTCATCCAGAGAAATACTTTGATACTCTGGCAGACTGCTATGGATGATACGCAGGCAGTTTAAATTACTAAGAAATTGGCTATATGGCATAAAATCCAATTAGAACTCTGCATCCATGGGACGGACTGCCTGGGCAAGTTCTTCTTCATCTTCAACAAACGAAAGCAGGATTGAGAAGGAATGGGAAAAGAGAAGCTTACCTATTTGAAGACGTTGCTCGATGGAAGGTTGAAGACGCTGTCAATGGAAGATGACCCACTCGATGGAAGGTTGAAGACGCTGCTCGATGGAAGAGGCCGATGGAAGGTTGCAGACCCGCTCGATGAAAATGCGAAAATAGCAAACGGCGCTTAACATTTTGGAATTCCTCTCCTAAATCACATAAACATTTCAAATCCGAACAAGTGTGAGTTTAACATTGTTTATAACAAAAAACTTGATAACAACCGTACATGCAAGAGGGACCATTTTCTGGATAGTTAAGATTGTATTATATAATAAAATTATAAATATTAAACATTATGGATTATTTGAATGGTCTGGATAACTTATATCATTGACACTATTTTCATGAACGAGTCACCACTATTTGCATACTGTACAAAACTCACAGTTTTTTTAAAGAAGAAAAAAACGGTAAACATACTTTGGAAATGGGAAGGCTCTATGGGCCCCACCATGATGGATATGTTTCATCCACGCCGTCCATCCATTTCTCCACATCATTTTGGGATC
This sequence comes from Magnolia officinalis, assembly GCA_021015155.1. NCBI lineage: Eukaryota > Viridiplantae > Streptophyta > Magnoliopsida > Magnoliales > Magnoliaceae > Magnolia > Magnolia officinalis. The sequence goes on along the minus strand of JAJHSJ010000001.1, from coordinate 25,176,616 downwards.
GATCCCCAAAACTTAGCCCTAATTAATTCTCAGGTGGACCACAAAAATGAGAACATGCTGGATGGTTGGACGTCCACCATCCAAAACCGG
>JAJHSJ010000001.1:25139630-25176426 GCA_021015155.1 Magnolia officinalis | reverse complement strand
ATATAGGCATGCTCACCTGCGCATCTTTGCGCACGTGTCATGGTCCTCTGATCCGAACAGTCCATGTGATGCAAAATCCCATGAAAGCCCCAGGGACCAATTTTCATGCTAATCAAGGGAGGAAACTGTTTTCTTTTGTCATGGCCCACCAAAGTCTTGGATCAAAGTAAAAGTTGGGCCCTGGGGTTTCATGGGGTGCTGCATCATGTGGACCATTCTGATTTTGGGCTTAAATCAAGCATGATGAGTTCTCAAAAAGTTCTCACGATAACTCGTGAGAACCGGTGCACAGCTGAGCATTTGGCTAAATATATAGTAATGCCTTTAGTTTTAAGCCTGTAATCATGTATCTTTTAACATCTCCTGAAGTTACACCAAAACATTAAAATGTTTCCCTCAGACCGCGATACATTACACGATAAATATGATAGTTTCCAATGTTTCCCATGATATTCCTGTATCCATAGTGTGCAATACATAATGTGATACTGATGCAGGCTAAACTACGCCCAAGATCCATGGCCAAGCCCAAGCTCCACAGTTGGCCCATCAATAAGGAGCCCCAAACTTAATTAGGCAGCTAGAAATGCAAAATCAATCAGCCAAATTTTCTTCAATTCATTCTTATCCTATAAACAATTTTTATTATTTTTCCATTTGTGTAATAAGTTATTGGTTGTCAACCATGTTATGAGCCTACCTTCTTTGTATGTGTAAAGAGCCTATTTAAGAGCCTTATATGAGTAGTTTTAAGACACCTTTGAATTAAATAATTTTATTTTTTTTTTGTGTTTTCTTTCGACTTTGTTTGTGGTTCTCGTGCTTAAATTGAAGGTGCCTACGTTTGGGGGGATCCTTCCTATCAGCCGACTGCGCTAGTTGGGTATCACAGAAGGTTCCAACGGCTGGATTGAAGTCCTATATCAACAGAAATCTCGATACTTGGTTTCCAGGTTCTTTAACAATACGATTTTGTATCTTTCCCTTTATTCTATTTATTCCATCTATCCCTCCTAACCCCATTTGCTTTTATTTCTTTTGTTTTACAAAGCCCGATCATCCAATTGACAAGGGGAGACGGCCAAAATTTTAGCAGCCATCTACCCTCCAAATCCAATACCTATTTCAGCCCATTAAAAGGTCCAAAACCAGCCCTATTCTGACCCATTAGAAGCCCAAAAAATCAACCATATGCTAATCCAAATAAATCCCCTACTACAACCTATTAAAAGCCCCCCAAAAATAGCCCTATTCCACTCTAAGTCCAGCCCTTATCACAGCCTATTAAAAGACCAAAATTCAACCCCTATTCCAGCCCATAAAGGCGTGTTTGGATCACATCAAATCACAGTAATGTAGTGTAATGGGTAGTAAAAAGAAATAATTACCATTACCACCGTATTTGGAAGGAAAACAGAATATTGTCCCTATGCAATACTCCTCTTCCATTTTCACTACCGACAAGTAAAGTACTTTCATGGTTTAAAACATTGAGATAAAATTTTGTCCATGTGTTATATCACACCGTCTATCTATTTTGCAATATTGTTTTGGGGCATGTCCCCAAAAATGTGGAAGATCCAACACTTTTGAGGACCTCAAGAAGTTTTCAACGGCAGACATCCAATCCCTACTGCTACATATCGTGTGGTCCATTTCAAATTTGTATCTGCCTCATTTTTGGTCTCATTGCATAAACTGATCACACAAGATGGGTGGACCATGTGGATATAACACAAACATCATGGTGGGGCCCATGAAACTATGCCACGTCAATCCATGTCCGCCCATTCATGCCATGCCGAGAATCCAAAGGATTCCAGTGATTTGACAGTTGGTTGTATCCAATCAAAGGAAAGCAGTAACGACAGTTGGTTGTATCCAATCAAAGGAAAGCAGTAACGCCCAAAAATCGGCCCTATTCCAATCCGAATCCAGTCCCTGTTATAGCCCATTAAAAGCCCAAAAAAGCCCTTTTCCAGTCCAAATCCATCCCTTATTACAGCCCATTAGAAGCCCAAAATCCAGCCCCTATTCCAACCCATTAAAGACCCCAAAAATCAGCCATATTTCAATCCAAATCCAGCCCTTATTACAGCCCATTAAAGCCTAGAATCTTAGCCCATCAATAATCTTTTATTCTAAACAAAAAACCACTATATTTTGTCCATTACTTGGTCGATGTCGCTCTCCTGATATGATGTCTACCCATAGTGGTCACATTTATCGATAGAGGCTTATTAACCAACAATGAGACAATTGCATCACTAGGCTATTCATAAGGGTAGTCAACTTGGAAACTGTTGTTGACCAGCTTCGTGGAAAAACAGCACGAGGAGCAACCTGATGGTAACCCAAATCCATAACCAGGGTTCTAGACAGAACCTTTGGTGAATCAAAATGGTATTGATCCTTGAGAGTTTGTATATGACTTCATACAACAACTCTTTGCAAAGAGAGCCCATGACACCTCGGTAGAGACACCCAAGAAAGATGATATCACCACGAAAGTACGAGTTGAAGTTCCAGACTTCATGGGTTGCCTTGATGCAAAGGCTTTTGTCGACTGGATTACAACATTTGAAGATTATTTTTGCATGGTACTATATTAATGATGTTCAACGAATGGCCTTTGTCAAGGTCAAGCTAAAGGGTCTAGCAAGAATCTAGTGGCGTATCATTTGTGACAAAAATCTCACCAGGGGTAGCCTTGCTATCACCAGGTTGACTGACATGAGAGAGAAGCTAAAGAGTAAGTATTTGCCTTCAGACTACATAGATACTCTTCTCCAGAAACTCCTCACATTCAAAAAAGGAACTTTAAGTGCATGACTTCACTAAGAAATTCAAAGAGCTTTTTGTTCATCATAAGTTGCAGAAAAAAATTGCGTAACAACTAACTGCTATCAGACAGGGTTACAATAAGAGTTCTAGCGTGAGATGGTCATGTATGATTTTGAGTCAGTGGACAATATTCATCGGAAGGCTCGACGAGTTGAACATCAGTTGCGGTAGCAAAATCTCCAACACTTTGGTTCTCCAGCTGGGAAACCTTCTGTAAGGAAAGCTCCGGATCCACATATTAACCAGACTCCACCGCAAGGCTACCAACCACCTCCCTACCCTTTTCAGTTGTGCTCATAGATGTAAACTTCACTAGTAAGGCAACCGCAACCTTTACAACGCCTACCATTGTAGAATTCATACTAAAAGCAAACAGTGCTCTAGGGACATAACACCAAAAGGCGAGGTTCTAATCCTAATCCTCTCATTAGGTGAGAGAGGTGGGACGTTGATTATTGCCATTATGGAAAAAGATAAATGAATAAATTATCTATGCTTTTCTTCTTTATTTTGTTCTGGGTGTTCATCCATATGGGAGGGTCAGGTTAGGTAGGGTTCAACCCATTGACTTAAATGGGTCATAGTTCTAGCCCAAGCTTGACACGCTACCCATTTAGATTGGCCCAAATTCACCTCAAAGCAGGTCGGGTCAGTTGACCTGGGGGCTGACTTGACCCATTGCCATCCCTAATTCTAATTGTAACTTGCCGAAGAGAGGATTTACAACGATGACCAGATCCAACAGATACCCCAGATTACTAAACAAAAACGTATGCAGTACTTCAAAAGTAAGCGATAGGCTAAAGGCATCTGGGTTGGTTATATAATTGAAATTTCAAAGCATAAGATCAATATGGACATCTGTGTCAAAATATATTTCCAAAAACAACAAATAGAAAAGAAACACCATATACTAGAACAAGTGCAATAGCAAAAGTTGCCATCAAATTGAGCCAGACGAGTCTCACACAAATGTATTTGCAATGGGCTGATAATCACTGGTATGATAAGATAATGCTCACCTGTCGATTTAGATCATTTGCCTTATCAGCATAGATGCGAGATTCAGATGTCAATCGGCTTGACAGTTCACTGACCTCTGCAAGATTGAAAGCCAAAATTGTTATGAATGAATCTCAGATAAATATTTGTCACAAAAATATATAAATAACAGGATGCAACTGAACTAATGTAATGCAACCAGGCCACCAGATAATCCGATCAGGGCCCAAATACGGCCAACTGAGTGATCAGGCCGATTTAAAGGGTTCAGAATGCAGATTAGGCACATCCAAGGGTCCAAACTATAGATCATGCTTATCCAACCATCCAAATTGAAGTATGGGCCATCCAACCATCCAATATATGGATCACAACTGCACAACCCCTAAAGGCAATTCAGTTCATATATGTACAAAAAAAGGGTTATTGGTATTGTATAATCTTAAAGCAGCAATAGAGCATACGGTTCCGCATAAGGGCCTGTTTGGACAGCCATATTAAATGGTATGGAATTGCATTAGATGGAATTAACACCATTATTGCACAATGAGTACATGTTTGCAAATACCGTGGTATTTTCACCGTCCAATCCCACGTTTGCGATCAAATTCTTCCATTGGGAAATACATTGTCTTAAGTGAAGCCTGCGTTTGGTGGACCATGGAATTATAATCAACAGATCACATTTTACAACTGTTGCTGGTCACCTATACACATATGCAACTTGAATGTCATGTGTCAAGGGCACATATGGGTGGACGGCGTGGATAAAACACACATCAACATGGGGCCATAGATGTAGTGGATTTCAAAATCCTCTATAAATCCTGCATTATCCACTATTAGCTTTGTAATATATAATTCCGGGATTAAACCAATCCATCCTATTGTTTCCAAACACCGGATGGAATTTGCACAGGACCAAATGCAATTCAATACCACCTAATCCCATCTAATACCACGCCGTGGTCCTTGGACTATCAAGTGGGTGGAAGGGAAGGGGGAAGGAGAGAGAGAGAGAGGAGAGAAGAGGAGAGAGAAGAGGAGAGAGATCTCTCTCTCTCTTAGATCTCTAGTCTCTATCTCTCTCGAGAGAGTCTAGCTCTCTCTATCTCTCTATCTCTCTCTCTCGATCTCTATCTCTCGCTCTCTCGCTCTCTCTCTCTCTCCTTCTCTCTCTCTCTCTCTCTCTCTCTCTCTCTCTCTCTCTCTCAGGATCCATTAAATTTTGCAACATATATTGTCCAATAGTGTACTATTGAAATTTATCGGAGTATATGTTGAAACCTGTGTAAAGACGATAACATAAGATCATAAAGTGTGGACTACACATGTAATTGAATATTGAATGAAGCTTCTTCGGGTTTTCTTTCCGATAATGTGAGATTCTCTTGTGAATTTGCTACTTTAAACTACAATGATGATGATGAGTTACTTTTACTTCTGCCCATGGTTCGATTTTATTTTTGTAATATAGATACTTTTTCTTAAGATCAACTTCCAGCTACAAATCACTAGTGCATAATGAATGAGCCCATGCAAAAGGATAAAATCAAAGATGAACTTACGGTCCAATTTTTCACCAACGCCGAGAACTTCTTGTATATTGCGAGTCATGATTTGGTGGACTTCATAAAGTTCATCATTTAACTTTGCAAGGTTCCGCTGAGTACGGGTGTCCAAGTATAATTTCTTGGTCTTCTGTATGAATGTATCTTTAAAACACAAAAAGAAAGAAAGAAAGAAAGAAAATAAAATAAAATAAAATAATCCAGCAAAATAAAATACAAGGTATGAGAACCAACACTGCAATCATATTAGCTTATGCTATGGGGAATAGAACAAGATGTAGAGAAGACCTACCAAATTTGATAAAAGCATAAGGCCTAGCAGCAGTTTCTATTTGACTCCCATTGACTTTCTCAAATTCGTTTTTGAGGTCTTCTAGGTATTGAAATGCCAGTTTCTTCGGATAAGAACGATCACACATGGTTAAATAGCACACACGGCCTTCAATAATGTAACTGCAAAATTAGGTCAAGGTAATAACAGAAATTGAATTAAATGGACTGGACATAAAATGACTAACATATAAGAATAAGGAATAAGGAAATTCATTGTTGTGTCCTTAGGTAGCCAGTTATGTTACGTGGGTCAAGCTTAAAACAGATCCCTGAACTCTCTCTCTCTCTCTCTCTCTCTCTCTCTCTCTCTCTCTCTCTCTCTCTCTCTCTCTCTCTCTCTAATGGTAAAAGATCCACACCATTTATGAGAATATGTTTCTTGATGGAAATTGAAACCTACATATAAAATGGGTCATATTGATCGCAGTAGCTGGAAATGCCCTAGAGGCATGTGAAACGCATTTCAGAAAGGTCATGATTCACATTTCAAAGTTTCCACAAAAACGCTTGTGAAATGTCTGTGAAACACATTTCTGAAAGGGGAACAATTTGCATTTCACAAACTCTGCAAAAGCTCGTGACAAATTTGTGAAATATACGTGAAACTCTTGTGAGATTTTTCTTATTGGCAACATAAGTTGAACTCTCATGAAACATTTCCGAAACGTAAGTGAAACTGGTACAATCAAAGGTGACTCAAGGGCATGCCAAGGCGTTTTGGTTTTTTTTTTTTTGGTTTTTTTTTATTATTTTTTTTTAATGTCAAGTTATCCTCGCCACATTTTGAGGTGAGACTATTTCCCTGCAGATGCACACAATCACCAACAAACCACGTGCATCAGGTAATCCCGAAGAGGGGAATCAAACTCGCATCCGTGGGGAACATGAACCAGGTTGTTGTGCCTTGTCTGGACCATGAGCGAGGCATTTACCTTGGCGTGCAGCTAGGTGTGCCCAGTGTTCGAATTATCTCCGATATTATCGTGATCTCCAGCTCAACGATACCGATAACGTTGGTGTATCAGAAATTTCAGGTATTAGCAATGTATCGCTAAGTATCGCCAACGTAACAATATCGCTAATGTAATCGTCAATATTTTCAACTATGAAATTCTAAGTGTCACTTGTAGTATCAGAAATTTCAGGTATTAGCAATGTATCGCTAAGTATCGCCAGCGTATCAATATCACTAATGTAATCGTCAATATTTTCAACTGTGTAAATTCTAGGTGTTGCCTGTATTGCCAATGTATCAATATCGCCAATATTTTTTACCATATAAATTCTAAGAAATGCTTGTATCATAAGTGTATCGACGATATTTCAATAATATTGCCAATGTATTGATATCATTAGAAATTTGTTTGTTAAAAAATTATTTCAAATTTTTTATCATGGGCACATGGTTGTATGGAGTGTTCAATTTACCGTTGATAATATTAATAATATCTCGATATTATCGATAACGCAACATATGCGATATTGAGACCACAATCTTTTGTTTCCTTTCCAATTGTTGATGATTTCTTGGTAAAATATCATGTGTTGTTGATATTTTGCAATATCGATGGATGATTAGTTGGAAGGTTAGATGGTTAAATAGGCTGGATGGGATGGTTGGACTGATTTCTTACAACAACACATGCTTTCAAGGCCCCATTAAATGGAAACTTGTTATGTATTCATTCTTTTTGCAATTTTTCATTTCTAAATATGCAAATATGTACATTTTAACATCTCCTGAAATTTCGTTGAAAATTCCACCGTTTTCCCCATGTTTCCCCGCATTTCGGTTATCAGCGATATCGATATTATTTCTTTATCTCTGGCCAGCGAAACTTGTAAAGATATCGATACTACGAACACTGGGTGCGCCTAGCACCTGGGTTAGAAGCGCGTACAATACACATGATACTTCATAAGAAGCACCCTTATGGGTACCTTATTTTTGTGTGTGTGTGTGTGTGTGGTTTTTTTTTATGTTTTACCGCCCAGTATGTAAATAGATAAGAAAGGGCTTTTAAGCCCAATTTTGACAACTTTCCTCATTTTTTTGGAGATTAAAGCTTGAGATGTTCTTCCCCCAAATTTCAACAACTTTTCCCATTTCTTTTTCTTCTTGATTTCTTTCTAATAGTGTGTTAAGGTCTTCACATATTCACATTAGACATCTTGAAAGTAATTTGAGCTTTTAATGGTGTTGTACAAGAGATTTATGGTGAATTAGGAATTATGGAGGAATTATCAAATTTACATTAGAGGATTTGGGTTTTTGAAAAATTAAATAGGGTTCGAAAATTTTAGGAAATTTGGCAAAATTGTGGTTTTGGATTGGTGAATTTGGGGGATATGGGGAAAATGTGAATGTAAGGGTTAGAATTAGGGGAAATTGGAAAATTGTGAAATTTGCAAAAAATTGGGAATATGTAATGAATGGAATGAATTTTGATCATTTAAAAAATCAACTTACAGCTGTAAATAATTAAGGGGTTTTGCTAGCAGTCGTTAAAAAAAGAAAGAAAGAAAGAAAGAAAGAAATAAGAAGAAAAGAAAGGGGTTTGCTAGCGTCCCCACCTTCAGGGGAAGTTAGCAACTTCCCCAACGCTTTTAATTGACGAATGGGATGCTCAGTCATCAATTTGAAGTTTTCATTCTTTCATACGACTAGGGACAAGCACTGGTGCAAAAATCATGACAATCAAATGATCCTAAGCATGCAATCAATAGCATGGAAAATGGACACTCAAGATTGAGTGAAGAAACAATCTTGCACAATCCATCCAATATATCCCACTTTGTATTGCTTATTATTCCAAAGTAGCAATTTTGTTTAACAATTCTAACCATGCAAATATTTTTTTTTGGAAAAGTCACATATTATATTAATAAATGAAAGAGAGAACAAAAAAAGTAGACTGCACAGACTACTACGAACCTAAAAAGAACAAATTACAGCCCTTCAATTTTTCTACGTTAACAACCCATTCAACAACTAGAAATCTAGCTCTAGTAGCGACATAATCTGTTGATTTGGAAATCTCGTTAAAACACCTGCCATTTCTTTCTTCCCAAACAGCGCACCAGACAGCGAGAAGCGACAACTTAGTCTTCTTGAGCGACATAATCTGAAGTTGGAAATCTCGTTAAAACACCCTTCAATTTTTCTACGTTGAACCTAAAAAGAACAAATTACAGCCCTTCAATTTTTCTACTACGAACCTAAAAAGAACAAATTACAGCCCCTCAATTTTTCTATGTTAACAACCCATTCAACAACTAGAAATCTAGCTCTAGTAGTGACATAATCTGCTGATTTGGAAATCTCGTTAAAACACCTGCCATTTCTTTCTTCCCAAACAGCCCACCAGACAGCGAGAAGCGACAACTTATTCTTCTTGAGAGAGATACGATGCCAAGCCTTTGAAAAGCTTCCAGCCGAAGTTGGGGCTGCCCGGTTCATTTCAAAACGAGAGAGAACATCCTTCCAAATATGGCTGATGAAGGGGCAGTGAATAAATAAATGATTCACTGTTTCCTCATTAGACATACAACAAAGACAAACATTAGTGAGAATCATCCCTCTTTTTCTTAAGTTGTCAATCGTGAGAACTCTATTCTTGCCCACTAACCAAGTAAACCCTACAATCTTTGGAGGAGCATTGTACTTCCAGATCTTGTTGGTGTAGGTCTCTTCTTCCTTATCCACTCCTTTGTCAATGCACCTGTAGAACAATTTAACCGAGAACTTTCCTGAATTGTGTTTGTTCCAGACTAACTTATCTTCACTTTCTGTATCTATCTTGACATCTTGAATACATTTAAATAGAGCCACATACTCTTCAACCTCGTTGTCGTGGAGATTCCTTCCGCACCCCACATTCCATACTACCACGCCCCCAATCACAGAGTAACTAGCTGCTACTGAAATGTCCTGATTAGCCACAATACGGTAAATACGCAGAAACTTTTCTTTTAACGCTCCATCCCCTACCCATGAATCTGACCAAAAGTTGATCCAATCCCCTAACCATGCAATCATGGCTTGTAAAAAAAAAAAAAGGACACTAGGAACAAATTGGCTTCATTCATAGGGTTAGGAATTAGGATTATCCAATCAGCGTGGTTCTCACACCATGGATTGCTCCCAATGGTACTATTGAATGAACAAGCATTTTGAGTGGTATAGGGCAGGTGTGCCTAGCACCTTTAACTACACTGAGTGAAACGTTCGTGAGACTCAAGTGAAACACGTGAGACGATATTGAAACTTTAAATTAATAAGTTTCATATCTTCTTGCTTACTTTTCTATAAAATTTCAATTTAACAGTGTACATATCTCACGTGTTAGAGAGGCGTGCTACCATGCATGCATGCACGTGGGTGTGTGTGGGTGTGTGTGGGGGGGGGGGGGGGGGGGGGGGGGGGGGGGGTGGGGTGGGGTGGGGGGTGGGGGGGTGGGGTGGTGTTAGAAAAGGAAATAGCATACTGTTTGACTATATAAAAGTGGCATACAATGTCTATAGCCAATTGCGTAAAAACATGATGGCGCTACTATAGTCATGAGGAGATTCTGCTTTATATAATTTCTAAATTCATACTGTCATCACATGCTCGGTATTCTTTTGCACCAATATCTACAGATAAAATTGACTAGAAGCATTTGTCTATTGGCTCCATGCAAAAGATGGGGAAATCACAAAACTTTGGTCGTAACATGCCAAGACACAACAGGGCACAAATAAAAGGATACTGGAAAACATAAGGACCAGTTTCAATGGACATTCTCGATGCCTCATTGTGACCCTTCGAGAGATTCTTGAACAAAGACTTGGCCTGTTGCTTGTAGAATTCAGCATCTTTCTGATCACAACCGTCATCCAGTCCTTCAGCTAATGGAAGCCCATCAGTAACCCGAGCTATCATTGTCAGCTTCACCATCTTTCCTCCGCAGCCGTCCAATTACAGAAGTGTTGATAGAATATAATTGTCAATCACCTCTGGAGTCTGGATAAGACGGAATCAGATTTAGCATACCCAGGACGTAGTTGTGACAAATGAGTAATGACAGCTAAAAAAGGGCATTTTTTGTATCAAGACCAAGCTATCATTGCATATTATGTGAATGAAAATAAATGAGAAAAGCCAGGACTTTTCACTTCAGATATTTTCTGTTAGATCACATGTAGCATCAAGTTCAAAATGTGATGATACACACATACCATCAAGTCCAAAAATGTGACAGCCTTATTGTCCTAGACCTAGCAAATGAGTGACTTTAATGAGATCGATTTTCTATGTTCTCTAAAAGAAACGGAATGTGGTTCTAAAAAGAACAGCAAATTCAGAATGAAGTATGGCAGGCACAACTGAGAACTTGCAGTATAATGACGGATTGCGATAATACCTCCCACTGGATTTACTCCATGCCAGTATACAATATAAACTAGCCTCGCCTAGATGAAACAATTTATAGGTAAAGGCAGTTCTAAAATACCAATTCACAGTATAATAAAGTACTGGCTGACAGAATAATGAATCCATTAACCAATGGAAATTCCCTTCTCTTTTGGTGGCAGTGGAAAACCGATAAATACATTACAGAGAAACTATATTTTCTTCTTGGGAAATGCAAGCTTACAGCTTACCACCAATAACATGATAAGCATATTAAAAAATTAGCAATTGAATGAATAATCGACCAATATGTCTGGGCAATTCAACTAGGCCCCTGTCAAACCCAGATCTGGACAAGTTGAATGAGTTCATGGAAAATGGTACTAATGGTAAAATTGAGATTTAAAAAATGACAATTAAGCATATTAAAAAAAAAATCAGAATTAATATGCTCACCACCCAGAACATGATGAGTATATTAAAAAATTTAAAACTGAATGAAAAATCTACAGAATTGTCAAGGCAGTTCCACTGGGCCCTGTCAAACCAGATCTCAATGAGTCGAATGCATCCGAGGCAAATGGTTAAATTGATATAAAAAATTCTTACCACTGTGAACACGATAAGATATAAAAAAATATGCAACTGAATGAAAAGAATCTACCGATGTGCCTGGGCAATTTGACAAAGCCCTGTCAAACCCAGAACTGGACAAGTTGAATGAGTCCACAGCAAATGGTTAAATTGATGATAAAAAGATAATGGTAAAGCTATAGATTGCAAGGGGCAGACTTCTCCAATCCAATACAACATGGGATTTAACTTTCGAGCACTAAGCATCTATGTATCTTCTATCATGTTTCCTTCATAATCGGTCCCTTTTGGTATGGCTCTACACCAATGCCTGTTTCTATCAATTAGAGTTAAAGGTAGTGTATGAATGCCAAGTTGCGGTTAAACATTCCGGGTAACTGGAAATGATCACCACATATGTTGAACAAATGCATATGAACAGTGATAATCAAAACTCATTACAACTTTTGCACAAAATGACATCCAACCAGGGAGGTTCACCAGCATCAACTTTTGCACCTTTTGAGCCATGCCAATGCAACATTGTCAGCTCAAATCCTGGTTGGTCATGGTCGGGTTCCAGGTCCCTGTCCTGGTCTGGGTCTGGGGTCCTGATTTGCAGGTGAATTACGTCTTGTGTTGATTGAGCCAGAATGTGTTAGATCAGAATTCAAAGGAGATACGTATTTGAATGTCATTGCCAGTTGGACAGTTCACTTGCTGAAGCCAGGCTCAACAGAGGAAGCAGTGGCAATTGGGGAAAGAGTCTCATGGGCCCGCCTCTCCAAGGATGGTTCACGCAAACGATGCTGGATCCACCACAAAGCTTTATAGGTTATAAGATTAACCTACAATGGGATGCGTGGGGCCTGCCATGATGTGTGCATGATATCCAATCCGTCCATCACAAGCACACCTCAGTTGCTCTGTGGCGCCCAACATTCAGGCCGATCCTCATTTCTCTTGGCAATAGTGAGGGTGACATCTTTGACAGATTACATGTCATGCACAAATTACGGTGGCCCCACACATCGCACCGTAGGTTAAGCTTACTCTACAAAGCTTTGCAGTGGATCAGGCCTCCAAGAAGAATTACGACGGGCATTCTTTGGTTAGTCAGCTGTTTCGAGAGAACAGAGGGAAGGCAGGGACGGCATTCTCGGGCCCCCATTTCAAAAGAGGCACTCTGTCGGCTAAGATGCTTGCGCTGAGAGAAGCCCTCCATTCACAATCTGGGAATCTCATCGTGGTGGGAGATGCACTGATCGTTTGTCGGTGGATTACGGATCCCTCAGAAGGGCCCATGGCATCCACCTCATTCTATAGCTGAGTCCAAGATCTGGTTCATTTCCAGGTCGTGCTCCCGCCCAGCGTTTTCTGGTCCCAATCGAACGATCCAGATCGTCGGTCGTTCATGATCCGGACCGTCTGCTTCAGCGATCCCAGAGAACGCCCATAATCTATGATTTTTTTGTTTTAAAAGAAGAACAAGAAGAAAATCCAGCCATATAAACATAGAAAAACACGATGGAAATTGATTGAAAATCCTGACCTCTTTTTCCATGCATTCTCAATCACGAGCATCTCGACCGTTCACTGTCGTAATCGCCGAGTCCGTGATTTCAACGTAGGTAGGGTTGAGCCGGAGGAAGAAGGACGACAGGGGCCGGTCTGGAGGTGGCGAGGAAGAAGACAATGGAAGGGAGGTTTTAATGGAAAATGACGAAAATACCCCGAATCTTTTTTATATCCTAACGAAATTAAAGAGGGTACTTTTGATATTTTAATGGTTTATACCAGATCCGCGCTAGCGTACCTCGTGCTACGTACTTCGCGCACTTATAGCCACACGATTCAAATTTAATTAGATCCACCCCGTCCATCAGATAAAATGCCTCATGTTTACCTTATGACCTAAAATCATGACCATCAAAACTTGAGTAGACCACCTGCGGAAAAAGTTGGGATGGCACGCTCATAGTTAATTTTGTGTATGGCCCATCATGATGTTAAATGCTATCCAATCCATTCATGATGGACCATATGAAAATTTCATATGGATGTTAATTTCAATTTGAAATTTCATATGGATGTTAATTTCGGATCAATATGAAATTTTACCTTATTAACCGATTGGATGGAAAATAAACGAGCCCTGCGAAATTTTAACAGTGAAAATCATTATACTCGTTGCTATTTTCGGTGTGGTACATTTGAGCTTTGGATATTATTCGTTTTTTAAATAATGCTTTAAAATGATATCTAAAAATAAATGAAGGGTTTGGATATAATAAATAAATCATTGTGCGGCCCATGTAATTTTAATCTCCTTTCAACTGTTCCTATAACTCGAGGAGCGTCGGCGCTCGTTTTTGCATAATAGGTATCTACAGCAGCTATATAGCAGGTGTATTCACGTTAGCAAGTTATGTGGGTCACATCACGAAGTATGTGTTATATCCGAACTGTTCATCCATTTTGTGAGCTAGTCTTGTTCATCCATTTTGTGAGCTAGTCTTAAGACTCGACCAAAAAATAAGATAGACCTAAAGATCAAGTGGACTACACTGCAAAAAGTAATGGGGTATTAACGTCTACCATTGAGACCCTTTTGGGTTACAGAAGATTTGTATCAATATGAAATTTGTTTTTCCTCTTCCTCCGTGTATTTGTGACCTTATTAACATATTGGATGAAAAATAAACGTTATAGTCGGGCCTTACGAAATTTTAACGGTGAAAATTATTATCCTCTCTGCTATTTTAGGTGTGGCCCATTTGAGCTGTAGATATGATTCTTTTTCTGTATAATGCTCTAAAATGATCACTGAAAATGAATGAACGGTTTGGATATAATAAATAAATCATCGTAGGCCATGTAATTTTGATCTCCTTTAAACTGTTCGTACAACTCGAAGCTGGAGGAGCGTCGGCGCTCGTCTTTGCATGACACGTATGTACATCAGCTATATAGCTGGTGTGTGGTACACCAGCCGATCCGCTTCCTTCGATGACCCTTTCCGAAGCCGAAAAGGACATACATACAATCACACAGACAGTGAAGACGCACTCCTCATGCGAATCGTCAGAATCATCTCTTCTCGTTTCTTCCCTACAGAACCAAAGCTCTTCCATTTCCGCCATTTCCTTCTCCGCAAGAGCTTCAAACCCTCTCAATCTCTTCGGTCCTTCTCCGCTGCAGCCATGTCCGGAGATTTCGTCAAAGGGACCGTCTTCCCCAACGGCCTTGCCCTTATCACTCTCGATCGCCCCAAAGCACTCAACGCCATGAATCTAGGTCTTCTCCTTCTCCATGTCGTTTCAATCCCAATGTCTTGAAGTCAGCTTACGGATTCTCGAATTCCAGCCAAAAATGGCATTTTTTCCCGTTCTCCAGACAGTTTCCGAGCTAGGTTTTTTTTTGTGGTAATTCTAGGTCTTATTTGCAAGAAATATACTAATCTTATGATTACAAAAAACTCGAAAGTCTTGAAATCTGCTTACAGAATTCGAATTTCAGTTCAAAAGTTCTAAATGTTTTTTTTTTTTTTTTCCCCGGTTCTTGGACATGCTTTCCGAGCTATGGTTTTTGGTAATTCTAGGTTTTAATTGCCAGAAGTGAACCCATCTTATGGTTTTTATGAAAGGAATCTAGTTTTCATTCTGTTGACTAGCAGGTCTTGGAATTCTCAATTTCTGTCGAAAACCGTTGAGTTTTGTTCCTTGATGTGATTTCCAAGCTGGGGTGTGGATAGATATTCATAACTTGGGCTGGCCCACAACCTCTTTGAGAAGGCAGCTTGGTCCAACTGCCCATCGAAACGCTCGTCTGACCAGTCAGATATGCGCTGGACTCATTTCAGCTGGAAATCTGCACATCTAAGATGATTAAAAACAGAGATAATTAACAGGCACTCTACTGTTAGAGCAGTGGTTAGAGTTTGATTTTCAAGAAAAAGGTATGGGGGGTTCAAGCTTTGACTGATGCAGTTAATTAATAAGTTGTTCTTATTATTGTTGTTGTTGTTTTTATTATTATTTTACAAAACACTATCAACTTTAGGGACCGGGGTTTAATGTAGCAGAGCTGTTTTGCTGGCTGCTTCAGTTTTAACACACGTGCTTGAACAACTCTGGGTTTTACTTGCAATAGACAATTCATTAGAGGATTTTTTTAAATATAATTTTTATGGGAGGATTTAGGTTCATTTTCTCTGGTAAAAGGTTCCAAATTTGATTTTTTTTCGAAAGATAAGATCATTGAAAATCCTTAGGTGCCATTTTGTAAACTGAAAAATGAGATCTGAAAGTTAAGTGCTGAAAACCTAAGTACTGAACTGTAATTTTGAAATGATTTTAGAAATATTTTAGTCAAAAGTGAAAAGAAATTTTAAGCCTTCAACATTAAAGTGAAGGGAGGTGGGCTGGGAAAAGGATCCATATTTTCAGTGAAAATCAATATAAGCACTTAATAATCTGGATTTCCCAAATGATATGGATCGAATAAGTGCTGAAAACAAATAAATAAGTTTGATCAAACAGCACCTTGGTTTGAATACTTAAAGAAGCTTATAATAATAATAATAATATTATTATTATTATTATTACTAGGGGTAAGTCAGTTGCGATGCACGTGTATCAAGGAGGGGGGAGATAAAGAAAGGGGTGAGAAATTTGGAGGGGATAGTGAAAAGGGACAGAGAGTCGGAGTCCTCTACAACACATGTTTACGCGGTGCGGAAAACACCCAAGTCTTGGGTCTCACCATGTTTTAAGTGTAAAATCCACTTTACCCATCAGATGCTATACTCGATGTTAGGTATTGAGGTAAAAAATCGGCTAGATCTACAACTCAAATGGGCCACACCATATGGAACAGTGTGAATGAATGCTGACCATAAGTTTATGCATGGACCATATGAGTATTTTATCGGGCTGATGTTTTGTATGTATGGTTCAAATAATGGTTCTCACCTGACAGATGGACTGGATTTTACATGTATGACATGGTGGACCTCACAGAGGCATTGCACAATCTCCTCTTCATTCTTGCTAGGCGTGGAGAAGAGAAGTTGCTGCAGGCTACCTGCATTAAAAGAAGTGAAGGAAGCAGGTTTATCTTAACCGTTGAGTGCATTTGTGGGTGAAATCTTAACCGCATGTTGTTAAGCATGCATATATTCCAATTCTCAAAATACCCATGAATTTATTTAAAATATCTTTTCATATCCATTAAACACAAAGTTATCTACTGTTGAAAAATAATTGCAGGGGCAAAAATGTCCCCCGCCATTGGCTTTATAACATAGATAGATTATTACTACCCTTTCTACCATTGATCCTTATCATTGGACTAAGAGAATTGTGGTCCCTCGTTCAGCGGTTGGACCATCTCATGAAGGGTGAGACGTTGAGAATACTCCAGGAAAAGCTCACGTGGTTAATTATTTTGGTTTGGTATGACCCACAAGGAAACCTAAGGTCCTGTTTGGTTGCCAACTAAAAATGATTTCATCTCATTTTAGTGAATAGTATTATGCTTTAGAGATCAATGCATATAAATTATGGGTCATCGTGATGATTTTAATCCTTATGAAAATCTCCAAGGGCCTGTTTATTTTGCCGATTTTCCAATAATGTAGAGGAAATGGGTCATCGTTATGATTTTAGCACTGCCATACCAAATATAGGAATTGTTTGTCAAATGCAGGTGTAATCAAGAGACAAGTAATTTGTATTCATCATGCCTTTTCATAAAATGACTGAAAATTTCAAATCAAACAGCGATAATATCAGTGTATTTTGGTGATGAATTGACATTAAAGTAATGTAAAAATGACATTATTATGATTTTATCGCCGATAAACCATACACGAGAATCGACGGCCAAATGCAAATGTTGTCAGGAGACAAGTAAGGTAATTTGTATTCATTACACATTTCGTCTACATTACTGTGGTAATTGGTGAAACAAACAGGCCCATACATAATTACTATTAGCTAAATTGAGATGAGTCCATTTTTAAGTGGCAACCAAACAGGGCCTAAGTTTCTTCTTATTTGAGAAGAGCTTCATGAATTGAATTGCTTAGAAATTTTGCGGAAATGCTCAATTTTGGTTCATGGATATAGGACATCTGTTTTTATTTTTATTTTTTCTATATCTTTTAAAATCATGATAGATTTGCGTACTCTTGGATTTATCTTACCGGGGAATGTTGTTGTGTTTCCACCGAAAAATTCTGGATTTATAAAAAAGGTGGTAAAATATAGTTTGCAGTTAAGTTATTGAATCTGGGTTCTGATGGAAGTTTGCTCTTAAATTTGGTATTTTGGACTCTCTTTTTTTTCTCTATAATGCTTCATTCCGGTGACTGTATTTTGATTGTGTTCACTTTTAACTGGAACATTTGCAGAGATGGATGTAAAGTACAAAGATTATCTCGATGAATGGGAAACTGATCCAAGAGTGAAATGTGTTCTGGTAGAGAGTAGTTCGCCTCGTGCCTTTTCGGCCGGTAAATCGAAATTGAATTTTAATTTTGTCGTTGTGATATACAGGTCATTTTAGTTTTGTTTGGTTTTCAAAATTTATTTTCATTTCTTCTTAAATTCATCCTTTTTTTTCTTTTTTCTTTTTTTTGAGTAACCATTTTCTCGGGGTATTGGGTAAGGTTTGAGGGTGAACATTCATGATCTGCAGGAATGGATATTAAGGGTGTTGTGGCTGAAATTCGAAAGGACAAAACCACACCTCTCATGCAGAAGGTCTTTTTTTGTAAAGTGTGTTTCATGTTACAAAGTGTCTATTGCGTGGTTGCATGTTTCAACTATGGTGTTTCTTAGTAGGTAGACTTGCTTGATGCTTGCATATTTGATAACTCCGGTCTTAGTGTGATCTGCAGGTGGTGATATAAAGCAAATAACAGTTGGACGCCATCTGTCAAAAATGATTGAGGTTTTGTTGTGTGACTTTGTACCAATAGCTGCTTTAGGACCATCTTGCTATTAATTAAATAAACCAAATACTTCAAAGCTTACATATGTTTATGAATTCATGTGCATGTTTTTAGAAACTATAAGTAAGAACCTGAAAGTTGACTATGACTCAACAAGTGGCCAAGACTGAGTTACCTTGGTGAAGTGCTTAATTGATCAGTTGAATTTATGGCTTTACATGATAAAATGCTTCCAAAGACAAACATTGCAAAATTCTATTGCAACACTAAATGCCAACCATCTTCACATTTTCTCATATCCAATTATTTTATCGATTAGAAGCCTATAAATAAAATCATCAATGGCTTCATACATAGCCCCAATTAGTCATAGGTTGTAAGTCTTGCTGACTTGCTATTGGCTCATGGTTCAATGTTTCATTTCACAATGGTCTTTTTACAAATCTTAATTTGGTACAACCTGAAAGGAGAACTGCGAGCGCAATTCTTGTTAGGAGAGATTGATTGATGGCACACATGTTAATGTTGCACACATGTGCAGACTCTGGGCCACTCATAAGGTGGGCAGTTCAGGTTCATACATATGTAGGCTAGGCAGGTCTGGTCCAGCGACATGGCCCCTAGCTACAAGCCTATTGGATGTTGAGTCATGAGTGTTACACATTGGTGGTTGCTCATCGAATCCTTAAATTAGGACAGCACATCCTGAACATCAGGTGGTGGAGCAGGAGTCTCCTCAATTTGCTAAAGCTCACACGCTCCCCCATCAATGTGTACACCCTTTTTCCACCTCTCCTCCATAAAGCATATCCTGCTCAGGACTGTAGTCTTTCTCTTGATGACATACTTGAATGCCTGATGACATAATATTCACCGAATTCCTCAATTGGACAAAAATGTATAATGTTCCTAACTTACGACTTCCAATCAATTGAAGGATAATTGGCATATGATTGTAACCCACAAAATTATCTTTCTTAAAGTTGCATTAGTGACAGAAGATTAAATTAGCATGTTCCTGTAGGGATTATGCTGCCATTTCATATATTTCGTAATGCCTATCCATCGATTTATGAATTACTTTCATGTGTTTGATACACCTGTCCTATAATTCCTGTTAAACATTCCCATGATCCTATCAGATTTTCCTCTAAGGGTCATTTGGCAGTTGGATTGGATTTTTACTTAAGAATCCAAATCCAGGATTTGGAGTCCCTGAGATTTTCATTGTCAGCCGTGTTTGGAGCTGTGAAGAAGGCATGTGCTGTGCTCAATTTGAAGAATATGGCTGTTAGAGATGATTTCAAATCCTTGGACAAGCTAGCTTTTGGAGAGGAATTGAAAAGTACAGTTACTTAGGATTTCAAACCCAGGATGCAAACACAATGTTTTGGCCTGGATTTGGATCCAATTCCATGTCCCCAAGATCCAAGCTGCCAAACAACCCCTTAGTTGATTTCTATTCAGTATTTTTGCTCATTTGTCTATTGGGCTTGGTATTGAGATCTTGTTTAGGCCATTATCTTTTTTGGATATGAAGTTTCTAGAACTTGTTCATTTTCAACATTATCTTTTATTTGAGCTGTAATTATCCACAACTTGATCCCAGTGGCCAGTAAAGTGTCCATGCCTTTCTCCATGAGTGGCCGAACAATGTTGTTGCATTGTAAGTTTAATTTATTATTGTTGATTGCATTCTTGCAGGTATTTACTGCAGAGTATTCTCTAATATGCAAAATTTTTGAGTATAAAAAGCCTTACATTTGCTTCATGGATGGAGTGACGATGGGTTTTGGAATTGGCCTTTCTGGTCATGGTCGGTACCGTATTGTTACTGAGGTATTTGTTTCATGGAGATAAGAATAGATTCATGTTGTTATTATATATTTTCTGTATTATGAAATTTAGTTGACACTCTATCATTCAATCTAATATGGGTTTATGCAGAGGACCCTCCTTGCCATGCCAGAAAATGGAATTGGCTTATTCCCAGATGTTGGCTTTGCTTACATCGCAGCACAGAGTCCAGGAGGAGGAGCAGTTGGTAATATGCCTTTGAAATTCTACATTCATTGATTGATGTTATTGATTTTTAACTCAATGGCCAGTTAACTAAGTTTTAAATTCTCCAACATTTGAAGTTTTAGAATGCATGAAGATACTCGAAAAGGTAATTAAATTTACAAGTTATAATTTTGCAAGTGCATCTCTGATTCCTTGTTCATTGAGTTTCCTGGGCCCTGGGGTTGTTTAGCATTAGTTGCTCAAGCCTTCTACCCAGATTTCTTCTCTTACTTCCTAGCCCTTTATACTTGCGAACATTTTGAAACATGCATTTCCTGCTCGTGCACTTGAATTTGCTGCCGCTTCATGCTTAATGCAACTATGTTTCTACCTTGTCCTTTGGCCTAATGATCATGGGTTCTACATGGTCCACAATTAGCAGAAGAGTCAACTCCTCTATGATTCTTCAGTATCATATATTTGGCTATTTATTTCTTTATTTGTTTGTGTGTGTGGGTGCTGTGCATGCTGTCATGCGTGTGTGCGGTTGTTGTGTGTGCATGCATGCACATGTGTGCGCATTAGCAGCTGCCTACATTTAACTAAAAAAAGGCCCAAGATTGTGGCTATGATCTCCAACTGTGGAGATTTTTGGGCATGGTTCACCTTTTGTGGGCCCAATAAACCAGTGGTCCAAAGACTCAACTGAGGGAGGGAGAAGAAAACTCACCTCTTGTGCGACTGTATGCAAGGGCAATTGCTGTAGGTTTGGACAGCTTTAAATGAGTGCCACATGTGAGCAGTATAAATCACCACATAAAAAAATTTGTTGACAAACTAACCAAAAAAATTGAATACATCCCAAAAGGAAAATGCTAACGCAGTCTTACAGATAAAGGGGCATGCAATTGTGGGGTGGAATGGCCTTGTGTGCATTTGATCCACACTGTCCATCAGGTGACTTAATATTTAGCCTTGAACCAGAACATCACACAGATCTGAAAATCAGGTGGGTCTGACCATAGGAAACATTGTAACATCATGCCTAAAACCTCAAAATTCACATGCAGTGGCTCACCTGAGTTCTAGAACAACGTGGTTTTTGGAATGTCTATTCATCCTGGTGATTTGCATCAGATGAACGGATTGGATGGCGTATATAAACCACCATGGGCCTCACACAACTCATGGTGGGTGTTCCACTCAACTCTTTTCTTATGGTGTGGCCTACTTGAGTTTTGGACCGTACTTATTTTTGCGTTCTAGGTTTAATGTGAGGCAACATGCCTGATGGATGGGGTGGATCTCTCACATGTCACTCAGTCAGTAGTGGGCATGCCCTGGCATCCCTAGTTAGGTTATGGCAGTTCTTTCCAAAACCACCATGAATTTTGGAGGGTCCTTTTCTATTTGAAATTCAGAGGTTTTTCTTTGGAGGGGTTTTCTAATATTCCTCGGGTAATTGGTTAACTGGATGTGGATATGGTAATATCCGTATCTGACCCGCTTAGTAGTCGGGTAATTTGGTAAAAAATTTGAATTGGCTAAAACATCCCATATCTGAATTCGATTTTATTTTATTTTATTTGGGTAATCAGGTAAATGGATATCCATTCCCAGCCCTAATCAATCATATATGACCTCATGTTGCTCTCTGGCTACTATTTATGTGTGTAATGTCACCTATAGAGCAGAGAAATAAGTATTTTTCACCTTTTTGTAATTGCAGATCTCTTAGTTGTGTTCTTAAAAGTTTTCTCACCCTTTTCATTGGAGTTGTTTTAACTGATATATTTAATTTTGAGTTTGTCACAGGAGAAGTTCATGCATTGTTTAGTGTGTTTTCTTTCATATAGTGGTTTTCCTGATAAAAGAAGGCTAGATTATCTCAATTGAACAAGTTAGTTGACCATTCATATGCATAGAAGTGGATTATTAGACAAGCCTCTTCTTATTGGCAAGAAAAGAACAATATCCTCTTTTTGTTATGTTTTAGTTACTTCAGTAATAGAATAGGAGTCTTTTGGAATCATGATTCATTATAATATCTTTGTGTTGAATATCTGCTCTTTGCTCCCCTTGGAGCTCTATGGTGTTTATCGCATGCATGAAGTGGCAATATCTACTGTAAAAAGTCACCAATGAGGAAAGGATGCCTTTTGGATACCGAATTCTCTCATGATGCTTTGTACGTTTTGAGAGAATGTCTTTCGATGGCTGTTGAATGTTTGAGGATCTGGGTGTGAGATGAAGCTTGACATTCTTATACTTATTTATTTCATTCTTTGTAAGGGAACTCTTTTTTTTTTTTTTTTTTGAGAGAGATAACAGGAGATTTTATTAAAAAACTTATGAAACACCAGGAAAGAATACAACCCCAATGGAAAAGAAAGCCCACACAAAAACATCTAAATGACAACTAGACCAATCCACTCCGAAATCAAGTTCCTACCTTTAGCAATGGCCAGAGCTTCACTTTCCACTACATTTCTAAAGCAACGAGCGTTCCTCATTTTCCAAACAACCCAAAAAAACTGCCATGAGAAGCAATCTCCACTCAGCTTTCCCATGCTTGCCCATCCCAACTTCGTGCCATGCCCAAAGCAACTCTTCCACAGATTTCGGCATAACCCAATCGGTGTGCATCGAATGGACGCGGTCAAGCGCAAGTCAAGGAAATAATCCTTGAAGAGCAGTATTACCACACCAAACATCAACCCAAGGCCTGGACGAAGAAGATGTTGCGTGCCTGCAATTGCTTCCCACATAGAGGACACTCTATACAAGGACAAGCTCCTAACAAACCAACCCCCATCCTGAGTGTCATTTTTAGCCACTATTAGCTTCCTCCACATGTTGTCCTCTTCAGTGCTAAATCTCCTTATCTACTTCCCTAACAATGTTGTATTCATATTTGTAAGGGGTTTCCTACCAAGAATATTTAATATCTCCCATTGGAAGGTCCAACAGGTCATGTTTGCTTATCCAACTAGAGAATCCCTGCACACTAGAGGACACTTGAGACCTTGAAGATTTCTCATGAATGAAGTGAACAACATTAAAATCACCTCCTATGCACTAGGGAAGATTCCGCTTACCTAAAGCTGAAGATAACTTTTCCTAAAAGGAATCCTAAAGGATGGGATAGTCGGGTCACAGACACTAGAGAAAAGCCATAAAAAGTAGAGGAAATCTCCTTGAAGTGTTTAGGTATAAGTGCTTCGCTACCTTCCCATTACATAGATGGAGACCCAAATACGTGGATGGAAATGACCCTGATTACAACCAAACACTATAGTAAAAGCACATGCTTCCTCGCTGATAGCGCTATACCCGACACCTTAAGACTTCTGGACTTTCATATATAAACCTAACATTGCTTCAAAATAAAAACGGCTTTCCAAAGATTATTTACTTGGGTGGCATCTGCTTCGCAAACTGAAGATGAGAGACATGAAATTCCCTTCTATCACCCTTAAATCCTTGAAAGAGACTTTCAGATACCCCTTTCATCAACATACAATTTAAAGCTTTTGCCGCCACTACAAAAAGGAATAGAGATAGAGGATCCCCTTACCTTAGCCCTTGGTTGACTTGAAAAACCCCTCGGTAGAACCATTCACTAAAATTGAGAACTTGTCCAAGCCCTTGCATTCCCGAATCCAATTTCTCCACTTTTCCCTACACCCAAACCAGCACAACATATAATCCAAAAAAGCTCAATCTACCTGATCATATGCTTTTTCCAAATCCAGCTTGCAAACTACACCACTTTTTTTTTTTATAATAATATACTGAATTTTATTGAGGGCTAGGTGCCAAAAGGAGACAAAAAGCAAAGGAAAAAAAAATGAAAACAATGAATAAGGAGAAAATACAATACAATAGCCTAATGGTTATCAACCCCAAAGAAGACTAGCCAGAGAGCTACTTTTTCACGAGATTAAAAACCCTATTGAAGACCCCAAGAACCGAGTTGCTCTTGTTGTTGAAGCATCGGTCATTACGTTCCGAGTTTTGACCATATGCACCAACGAACAACAATGAGAGATAAGTCCTAGGTAGATTTCTTGTTCTTCTTCGAACCATCTGAGAACCTTGACCAGAATAGGTCTTCAATAGAACCTGGCATTACCTAGAGAATGTTGTGCGATTGAATGATTTTGGACCAAATGTTGCTAGAGAAGGGACAATGGATGAATAGGTGGTTCATAGATTCACCATCTTTATAGCACAACATGCAAACATTAGGGAGGATGAAAGACCTATTACGAAGGTTGTCTATGGTAAGAACCCAATTCCACCCATCTAACCTAGTGAACGTTGTCACCTTTGAATAGGCCCTAGAAAACCAAGCCAGGAGGGTATGGAAGCGAGTGGGTTGAGGAGAGTAGTAAGATAATCTATCATGAAGGGATCTCACCAAGAAAGAGCTAGAGGGATGAAATTTCCAGATTAGTGTACCCGTTTCGTCGACAATAGGCTTGAAGACTTGCGGTTGAGAGAGAACGAATGTAAGTCGATCGATTTGTTCGTCTCAAGGATTACAACAACCCCTGTCCTAAGAGCCACAGAAACATTCAACAATTGATATCTCTGGGTCATTGCTAAGGGCCGCAAGGGAGGGAAATGCAACACAAAGAGGGGCCTCTCTGCACCAGGAGTCTTGCAAAAAACGAATACAAGTGCGGGGACTAAGGGCAAAAACATTCAACAACCGATATCTCTGGTTCATTACTAGGGTTGCAAGGGAGGGAAATGCAACACACAAAGGAGCCTCTCCGCACCAGGAGTCTTGCGAAAAACAAATATGATTGTGGTCTCCAAGGGCTAAAACCATGCCCTCCTGCACTAGAGGGGCCATCTTGGCTATGGATTTCCAAGTATGGGAGGCTCGAAAAAGAGATGATATCTTGATTCTCTGATCCATGTGATTGGATCCATGCTTCGCAACGATGAAAGATTTCCAGAGGCTATGATCTTCTAAAGGTAAATCTCCATATCCATTTTCCTAACAAGGCCGAGTTCACTTCTTTCAGTCTCTTGGTGCTTGCACCACCAGCTTGAATGGGAGAACAAACTTCTTTCCAATTTACCTGAGGGCGAACCACCTTGCCATAGGACCACGACCAGATCAGAAAGGAGGGGGGACAATGAACCTCCTGCCAAGAGGCCAAGGTAGCTTTCTTACTCTTTCTCCCCAGCAGATACATATATTTATGAAGGTTCTCATGGGTGCTAGTTGTCGGATCCTGATGTTCCTAAAGTCGAACTCTTCTTGGAAGTGAACTATCTTTCTCTGTTGGGGTTAGGTTACTAGGGAGTAGATATTTTAGAATATTGCAAAATTTCAACATGGAAGCCCTAATGGGTTGGGCTGTTGTACTTGGTCCAAGCCCAGCCCGTTTAAAAAGCAGCTTGAGTTTTAAGCTCCAAGTCTGGGTTGAGGCGAGCTAGGCCCAGAAGCCCTGCAGACCAACTCGGCCCATTGACAACCGTATTTAAAACACTATAATAAAAGCCAAACTTTACTTATCATTTTTCTAATTTCCAGAATTGTTTTGGGATTAAAGAAAAGGATGACTGATACATATGAGTTTTAGAACTTTCTGAAATTCACTCTGTGATTGATGATTAGGACCTTACTCTATAAATAAAAATTTTAAATAAATAAATAATGGTTGATGATTAGAACCTTATTCTTTACCCTAATCCACACATTCTTTAATCTTTTGCACAGATTTTTCATGTGTTTTCTGCTTATTCTTTCTATTGTGTGACACGATTTTGTTAATTTTATTGTAGGTTCTTATCTTGGATTGACTGGAAAAAGGATTTCATCTCCTGCTGATGCACTGTACATAGGTCTTGGTACTCATTACGTGCCATCTGGAAACTTGGGTTCACTAAAGGAGGCACTTCTTGGGCTAGCCTTGTATGTCTCAAATAATCGTTTCATTTATGATTTCATTGTTCTGGTTGCACTAAAAATAATAATAATTAAAAAAAAAAAAAAAATCATGTCTCATTGGGGAAAGTTAATTATGTATTTGGTAGGGGATCCTTCTAAAATAAGAAATATTTATTGTGCAAGCCCTTCTGGGAAGATGAATATATCCCTAATACTAACCGATGTAAACTTTGGGACATTGTTTTTTGCAAAATTGTTCATAGGACAAGTGTAGTTGAAATGATGATGTTGAGATGACAACTGCCTTCATGATATCCACCCCTCATAGGGAGAAGCATGTGTTGGTATTATCTAAAGATAAAACTGATCATTTTTCGGTTTGATCTTTATATAGGTTTCTCTGTGGCGTCCACGCTGAATCGAGCCCCCCCCCCCCCCAAAAAAAAATAGAAAAAAGGTTGCAGTATTGGCAAGGTTGGTGAGCCGGAAAAATGTGCTGACTATTGACAATCTCCGCAAGAGGAATATGATTTTAGTCAAAGTTTTTATCTTGTGCTTGCAAAATGAAGAGTCGAGAGATCATCTCTTCATTCATTGCTTGTTCACATGCGAGTTGTGGTCAGGGTTCATTTCAACCTTTGGTAGAGCTTGGTCACGCTGAGGTTGACTGGAAGTCCCTTCCTTGCTTGGCACCAGGGTGGGATTAGAAAGAAAAGCACAAAGCTTTGGAGATTAGCTTGCTGGAATTTGGGCTCTATGGGGAGAAAGGAACAATAGATGCTTCTGTAATAGAAGTTCGAGGGCTTTTGATGCATTCAGGAAGGCCACATTCGATGTGATAAATTGGGCTTCAAATATTAAGGGCCTCAAGGAGTGTGTTTTTTCATCCTCTTCTTGTGAGCAAGTTTGTAATTTGTGAGGTTTTAGCCTCTTCTTAATAAGGTTGTTCAAAAAAAATTAAAAAATCTGTTCATATTTATCTCACTAAAATCATTGAAAACGCTAACTAATGATTAGTGAAAAATATAACAAATAATAAAAAACATTAATTGATTTTACTGTTTTGGTGAAAAATAGCATGTAGTGTAAGCAACATAGTGTGTAGGTGTAGCATGTAGTTTAATCGGTAGCATATGCTACATGACACTTGTGCTATTTCATGTTCTAAGTGGCATAGGCTATTTAAAACACTTGCAACAACATTCAATGATATACTATCAACCTGTGTCTTTTATACTACATCTTTCAAGTTATGGGATATGACTCATGCTCACAATTAATATGCTGTGTATCCAGTTCCGATGACCCACACAAGGATGTCCAGGCACTACTTGCACAGTATAGGAAGGAGCTGGAGTCAGAAGCTCAACTGAAGTTGCTTTTACCTCAAATAGTTTCATCCTTTGGCACCCATAAGCCAGTCACTGAGATAATAGAAGAGCTGAAGAAGCATCAGCTGAGTACAGAATCAACAGGTATGCCAATTTTCTAGACACTCAAATTGAAGGTATATTATTGGTCTCTAACCACCCCTCAGAAAAGAAAAGAAAAAAGAAGAAGAAGATGAAAAAGAAGAAGAGTGACTGTATCCTTCAAAATACCCACAGGGCAACATAGAATACTGGCATCTACCCTAATATGATTATTAGCACCTGCCTTAGGATACCAATTCATGCATGTGTGACTTTAGAGATTGATTACTAGACAGCATTCATGGAGGTTTCGACTGTTCATATCCTATTTTGCCAGCCCCTTGGTTGCAAAAGGTGCTTGCAGGAGTGTAATAGGCCTTTCATGGACAAGCCATGGAAATGTTCTTTTGTTAATCATGAAGTCCAAATCTCTCTCGCTTGTGGAATGTACTCATTTTTTTTTCTTGATCGGTAAGCTGGGTGGGAACCCGAGACCTCAATGCTGACACACGCCTTTTTTACCATTGAGGCATGGGCTTCTTGAACGTATTCTTTCCTTGTCTCTTGAGAGAGGCTAACAGTTTAGTTCACTCCCTCTCAAGGTGGAGTGACAAGAGGTTCACTTGCAGTTGGTTCATTTTTGACTCTCCCATTGGCGTAATATATCATTTTCATTCAAAGAAAATTTAAAAATAATTGAAACGGTTAAGCTGGTTGCCCTTCCTTTTCACAAGCTTAGTTAGTAATGCGGCTGAGTCCATACATACCAGGCTGGTAGCAAATAAATTAGCTCTTAGAACAGGCAGTAGGCGGACCTCCATTTCTATGATCAATGACCATGATCAAATACCAGGTGTAGGATGGAAGCAAAGAGGTGCTTGTTCATGACCATATGTGGGATCTGTACGAGGAGATTGACCTGGACATTATTCATGCGCAGCTGATCCATGACCGCCCCCTCTTTGGTCAGTGACAACCAGAAGAAAGAATCCAGGAAATGGAGAGTTGGGAAAAGGTGAATCTCTTGCTTAAGACGGAAAGTACATATCTTGTTGGAGGAGGGCATTACAGGTTTGGTGGAAATGGAGGTGGCCAGAACCTTGTTGGCAGGATCTGAGCAGAGCTCATGAAGATCTTATCCTCATCAGAAATTGGGTGCTGGATATCAGCACGGCAGTCACCAGTAGATATAAATAACATAAAATTCATGGCATTGGAGCTGAAGTTTCAGTTGAAGGCCCCCATCCATCACTTGCTCTATCCATTAAAAGAAGCTTGTCCCTTAGAGTGTGGTTTCAAGAGAAAAGCTGTGTTGAATGACTGCAATCTAAAAACCTGAGGGAGAACTTCCTTGGAAGGGATGGCTCTGCTCAGAAGAAGTCGACAATCCACGAGAGATAAGCAGGATTTAGAATAGAAAAGGGTTCCACTGGATGCATTGGTGAAATGAGGAGTTGGTGGGAATGACAGGTTAAAGTTTGCAAGTGATCAATATATAACAAGTTGCAGATTTTTTTTTTAAATATATATATTTTGTTACTTTTTTCATCATTTTTTTTCTTAAATTTTTTTTTCCTGACCATACTTTTGTCAGATTAAGGAGCATCTGTGCTGGAGAGCTACTATGCTTGATTATAGTTCGAAATATTGGCTGATGTATATCATTGTTTAGGAAAACTGATATGATGCATTTCTCTTTTGAAGCACCCATGGGCAACTAAATTGGTCAAAATTCACACTCAAAGGACCAATTCGTAGTGCTTACCAGCGAACCTACTGATATGTGTCAGTTTTTGAGTAGGCTTTTGGTACAGATATTTTGACCCTTGTGCCTGAGAATGTCACTTGTGTCAGTATAGGTCGCTATGGTCCTGTGTAGATTTTCTTTCAACCATAGTAGGATACGGAGCTGCAATATTCTATTGTCATTTTAATTCTTACTCAGCTTTTCTAAAACCACAGACATGTTTAAGGCAGGCAATCTACATGCCAGCACAGGTGCTAGCATCGCACACAGGTGAGAGAAGCAATCCTTCCATCATGTGGGTCCTACATTGTAGATTTGATTGCCTGAAAGTAAGTCCAGTCTACTTACCAGGTAAACAAATGGATGAATGAAATAAACTTGGTCAAGTTTTATAAACCATCCAACTATTTATCATATCACGCCCACCTAACAAGTTGGGTAGCCTGATCTTTAGTCTAGATCATCTAGACAATCAGACCCACCTGATGGACAACTTGGATCTTTGAAATTTTGTTTTGTCGACACATGCTTTTGACCTTTTTGGACATACTCATATGCAAAAGATTTTTATGTGCAACTAGAACTTTTAATAGATGATATTTTGGTTCATTGTCTCTCTTATTTGTCTTTGGGGTTTAGGTAGGAGTGATTGATGAGGCAGCATGGGGCCTTTGATAGGAATGGTTGGGGAAACATGATTCGTAAAAACGACTGCAAATAGGTGTGACAAGGCTATGGTGATGTGACCCTTGGCATGTCATTAAGGGGAATTTCTTGTGTTTCATGAAAGAATCTATTTAAAGTATAGAGCTTTGCTATTCCCCCACATGTGTGCAATAAGGCTCATGCACAATAGGTCTGAGATCCAATCCATCCACCAGAATGGCACCACTATATTGATGCCCTAGCCCAATAATCAGGTTGATCCACTGGTCTGTTGGGCCACAGTTTGCAAAACAAGTGTACAACTCTGAAAAGCTTGGCTGAATTTTCGAACCCATCCACCTATTTATAATATTGAGGCCCACATGCTGATTGGACCAGAGTTATTTTTAGGAAAACATGAACTGAGTCGAACCAACTATATGGATGGACTAGATCTCACACCAATGTGCCATGCTGGCAGATTCGTGCTTTGTACACGAGCCTTAGTGCACACTCATGTATGCTTAGCAAAGTCTAAGTTGAGGTCATGCCTTAACTACCCTCATCACGTCTATATCAAAGATCTAGGCGGCACTCTTTGGAAATCTAGGACTACAGTCTGATAAATTTGATGGGGAGTGTATATAAAGCCCTTTCTAAGACGCTCTCAATCCAACAGAGGGAGATGATAGATCATACAACCTCCCATTCCATAGTTTTAAGAGGCAAAATCTTGGTGGTATTCATGTGGCAAATGAATGTATTGATTCGAGATGCAAGGCGGGTGAGACTGGCATTCTTTTTATAAGATTGGTGTGGAGATCCTGTGTTCATGATTGAGACTTCTTGTCCTCTTTTGCTAAGCAGATGGGTCTTTGTGAGAAATGGATCTGATGGATTATGAAGTGCATAGCCTTGGCATCCTTCTCTTTTTCATCAATGGCCAGGCAACCCAACCTCCTCTTCCCTTGGTGACCGAGCCCTCAGTTTGTTTCTTATAGGGTGTCCAATATTGGTCCCTCTTAGGGTTTTGAGTCGATAATCCAGAGTTTGTAGGGCGATCCATTTATTGTTTTGCAGAAAAATACTCTTATTATATGTTAAGCCTCTCTTGATATGATTAATAACCTGTATGGATAGGAAGAAACCAAAACATGAACACGGAAAACCACACTGGAATCCTATGGACGGGATAACTGTGGAAATTAATAGAATTTTCCCTATTTATTTAGTAAGCTTGTTTTTCATGGAAATGTTAAAGGACTCAATGGTCAAAGTACAGCGAGCTGTCTCTCATAACTATGGAAATTGATATTTAACTTTTTTCAGGGAAACTAATATGCACAGTTTTTGAGGAAAATTGAGAGAGCGGAAAATAGTTTCCCTCTCTGCTTTTTTCTTTCCCTCAAATGGTGCAAAAGTATATTTCCATAGTAATCATCTTCTTTTCTAAGGTTTTCATTGTTCCCAAACAACGCGTTTTGCGATGCTTCGAAGTGGTTTTAGGGCTTTGAGTTAATATGGAAAAAGTGCTATGACAGGGTGGGGTGGCTTCAAGTGGGGAGTTGTCATTTCTATGGTGAGCTGGATGGGGTGTAAAAGAATGGCTCTCCCTTTTGCATATTTTGGCTACCAGTGGTGATAATCCGAACTGAGGTATTATCCTTATCGGACACAGTGATTGAAACGATGGTGTAAAGTTTGGCTGTGGAGAGTATCTTTCTTCAGGGTGCAGGATACTCTTATCAAGTTGGCTCTATTAAATCTTTCAGTCTATTTCATGCCTCTTTTTAAGATGCTGACAGCAGTGGCTAGGAAAGTGGAATGGTTGTAGCATGATTTCTTTAGGAGGGTTGAGGGAACAGGCATAAGTTTCACTATATGAATTAGAAAGATGCCAAAGGGGAAATAGGGATGGGTTGAATTTTGGAAAAGAATTGGGCCCTTTTAGGGAAATGGTGGGGGAGGTGTAATGAAGAGTCTAAATCTTTATGGAGGCCTGTAATCTTAGGGGCTGTTTGGTGACAAGGACAATAAGTTAAACATTTACCTGGGTGTTCATTATTTAACCATATTTGGTGAATTACGGACTGCCCTTTGATGAGGTGACAAGAGAGTGGGAGGCTGGGTTATCTAGAGCCTGTCCTGATGCTTCTTGATTCGGGATCTAGAGGAATGCGATATGATGGTCCATTGGATGGCAAGAGATTCAGGAATGCGATAATTCATAAGTTTCACTATATGACTTAGAAAGATGCCAAAGGGGAAATAGGGACGGGTTGAGTTTTGGAAAAGAATTGGGCCCTTTTAGGGAAATGGTGGGGGAGGTATAATGAAGAGTCTAAATCTTTATGGAAGCCTGTAATCTTAGGGGCTGTTTGGTGACAAGGACAATAAGTTAAACATTTACCTGGGTGTTCATTATTTAACCATATTTGGTGAATTACGGACTGCCCTTTGATGAGGTGACAAGAGAGTGGGAGGCTGGGTTATCTAGAGCCTGTCCTGATGCTTCTTGATTCGGGATCTAGAGGAATGCGATATGATGGTCCATTGGATGGCAAGAGATTCAGTGATGGGAGGGTTACTCGCTGTTCTCTCCTCACTTCTGTTGTCTTCTTGCTCCTTGAGCTCCTTGCCTAATAAATTTTACCCCTAGAAAAAAAAGGATACATGAGTATAATTTGCAGTGGTTCTTTGCTATTGGGTCTGTAGCTTTGTTCTATAGTCTTGCTTACTCTTTTCTTTTTCTTTTTTTGCTTTTTTTCTTTTTTTTCCTTTTTTTTAAAAAAATTTAAAATATATGCAGTGGCAGAATGGGCTAATGATGCGCTCCAAGGACTGGCTAAAGGTGCTCCTTTTTCTCTCTTCTTAACACAGAAGCATTTCTCCCAAGCTGCATCTGCGCATGGGAACAATGACAATCATTTGTCGAAGGTGAGTCAACATATTTTGGTTTGATTTCTCATGAAATTTCTGTGAGTTTGTTATCAAGGTTCTGCAATTTAAGAAATTGATACCTGCTATTCTTCATTAACTGGTGGTGTGCAGTTAACTGGTGTGATGAAGGCTGAATATCGCATTGCTATAAGGTCCTCACTTCGGGATGATTTTGCTGAAGGTGTCCGGGCCGTCTTGGTGGACAAGGACCAGGTTTTCTAACCTCAACAAAAATTTTCTTGCATTTAATGAATGAATAGGAGCAGGCCTACTGTGCTGGTTTTAACTGGAATGGCTTCTTTTTTCTTTTACACACGCACTCACACCCCTCACACACCCACACACTTACACCACGGTGACTTTTTTATAGATACCAAAATGGGTACTTGAACCCATGACCTCGTGTTGAAGATCTTGCGAGTCTACCACTGAGGCATGAGTAAGGACCTAACTGGAATGGCTATAGATCTATTGTTATTATCTGATAACAAGTTGCTTACTTTTATCCATTTTAGTACCATGATTCTACACCATAATCTTTTTAGAGCTTTGCTAAGTGCACACGATTGTGCAATAAAGCTAGTGTACGTGCCACACATGTGCAACATCTTATCCATCCATTAGGTTGGTCCAACTTTGTACATGTTTTCCCAAAAATAAAATCTGGTCCTATCAACATGTGGGCCCCATTATTGGAAACAGGTTGATGGGTGATGGGTTAGAAAACCTTTGCCAAGTTTTTTCAGCGCCATATGTTTTTTTTTTCGAAGTGTGGCCCACTGGTGGTCAATTTGATTCTAGGGCTAGGACAACAATATAGCGGTGCCGTTCTAATGGATGGAATGGATCTTGGACCTATTATGCTATTCTGGCACATGTGTGGCATGCACATGAGTAGAGCTGGGCATCGAGTCGAGTCGGACCAAGTTAGGGCGGACCCAACTCGATCTGGTTTTGAAATAGGCCTAACTCGAACTCGACCCAACTCGGTACCGAGTCCAGCATGCCTAATCCGATTCGGGTCCAAGTCTAGCCTGACTAATCCAAAAGTACCGAGTCGGGTCGAGTTGGCATCGAGTCGGATCGAGAGATATGAGAGAGAGAGAGAGAGAGAGAGAGATGAGAGAGAGAGAGAGAGAGAGAGAGAGTGGTGAGAAGGTGGTGGTGTGAGTGGGGAGTGGGGGTGGTTGGTGGTGGTCAGGAGTGTCCCATATTGGTTACGTATCGGCCGTAACGGCGATACGTAACGGTAACGGTGGGGTCCGTTATGCAATACGGGAGCGTATCAGCGATTGTCCCGATTATGCTACCGTAACAGCCGTTACGGGCGTAACGGCCGTTAATGCCCCGTAACGGCTATTACGGGCCAAAAGAAAAATATGAAATAATAATAATAATAATAATAATAATAATAATAAGGGAATAAAAAAAAATGCATACCTTTTTTTTAAAAATTTCTTCTCCTTCTTCTCCTTCTTCTTCTTCCTCTCGCCCTGCTGCGGCTGCGGTTCCGTTGCGGCTGCGGCCCTGCCGCAGGCCTCCTCTTTCTTCTTCTTCTTCTTCTTTTTCTTCTTCTTCTTCTCTCTCTCTCTCTCTCTTCTTTCCCTCTGTTTATTTTCAGTTTCCCTCTCTTTCTTTTTCGTCTGAAATCGGAAGCCGATTGACAGGTGTACCACACACCAACTATAGCTATATAGCTACTGTAGGTACGTGTCATGCTAAAACGAGCACTGACACTCCTCAAGCTCTGAGTTGTACGAACAGTTCAAAGGAGATCAAAGTTACATGGGCTCCACAGTGATGTATTTGTTATATCTACACCGTTCATTTATTTTTAGATATTATTTTAGGGCATTACCCAAAAAATGAATCATATCCAAAGATCTTCTGGACCACACCAAAAATATCAGCGGAAATAATGATTTTCACCATTAAACAAATCGTAGGCCCACCGTAACGTTTATTTTCCATCCAATCTGTTCATAAGGTCAAAAAGACCTGAATGAAGAGGAAAAACAAATTTGATATTGACCCAAAACTTCTGTGATCCCAAAAAGGGTTTCAATGGTAAACGTTCAATCCCCCACTGCTTTTTGCAGTGTGGTCCACTTGATAATTAGATATGTATTATTTTTAGTGTCAAGCCTTAAGACGAGCTCGTCAAATGAATGGACGGTTTAGATATAACACATACCTCATGATCAGACCCATATGACTAACTGACGTCAATACAGGTACCTCACTGAGCTACCCCACCTAATCCGCTTTTAAATAAACGTGCGTGGGACGCTTTTGTAAACGTGCCGTGTGGCCCCACCATGATGTATATATTTTATCCATGTTGTCCATCCATTTTGCCACATCATTTTATGTCATGATCCAAAAAATTAGTAAGATCCAAATCTCAGGTGGACCACACCATAGGAAACAATGGTTATAGAATGCTCACCATTAAAAATTTCTTAAGGTCCACTGTAATGTTTACTTTTTATCTAACCTGTTTAATTGGGTCACATGGACGTCAATGAAGGGAAAACACGCATGTCAGCTTGATTTAAAACTTTTGTAGCCCCCAATAAATTTTTAATGGTGGACATTTAATGATTGTTATTTCTTATGATGGAGTCCACTTAAGCTTTGGATCAGCCTCATTTTTTGGCTCATGCCATAAAATTATTTGGCAAAATGGATGGACGGTGTGGATATAACACATTCATCACAGGTGGGGCCAAAAAACTTGACACTCGTGTGCTACTCTTCACAATTCGGGTCCCGCCTAACTCGGGCCCTTAAAAAATTGTACACGAGACATGTGTTAATTTAAAATTTACCAATTAAATTATGGACTGTAATTGCTAATTCACAATGCCAAAATCAAATTGTTTGAATAGTTTTAATTGTTAATTTGTGGACGCTTATTTTTTAAAATATGGCCTTTTGATTTTTTTTTCATGATTCACTATCCAATAAATGTCCACCAATTCATAAGTGGGATAATGCCAATAAATTGCATGAATTTGAGACTGATTTGGGCCATGGATTGGTCCTCCAAGTCAGCCCCAAATTGGCAACGCCATCTACTTGAATTTAATTTCATTTTTTTAAAGAACTATTGGGAGAAATGATATCAAATTGTTAAGTATATAAATTAGATATTTATAAAAATTAAATATGAATTTTGTAGTAATTCAAGTTATCTGGTTCATAAATTTATCAAACAATCCGATACAACTTCTCACCAAAGAGTGGACCGTACACCACCATAAACATGTTCCAATTTATAAATGAATGCATATTGGAATGCTTAGAATATTCCGGATTTAATCCATATTTTTTTGGTAAAAAAAAAATTTTGCGCCGTTACGGCCCGTTACGCCCCCGTATCTGTATCGATTTCGGAGGGTACCGTTACGCCAAACTGATACCGATACGGGACACCTTGGTGGTGGTGGGTGGCTGCC
>JAJHSJ010000001.1:25008976-25139530 GCA_021015155.1 Magnolia officinalis | reverse complement strand
GTGTGTCAGTGATCCGAGGTTAGTATTGGTTGTCTAGGCATCATATATGCTCGACCCCTAAATCTCAAGATATTGGGACATGGTCACAGTGTAGTATTTTAGTGATAATATTTTACT
This sequence comes from Magnolia officinalis, assembly GCA_021015155.1. Taxonomy (NCBI): domain Eukaryota; kingdom Viridiplantae; phylum Streptophyta; class Magnoliopsida; order Magnoliales; family Magnoliaceae; genus Magnolia; species Magnolia officinalis. Next base: position 25,139,413 of record JAJHSJ010000001.1, on the reverse strand, counting down.
ATTAGAACATATAAATTTTTTTGAAAGGTGTATAAGTATAAAATATATTTTAAGCTGGTAGAGGTAGTGTAGTGTGTGTCAGTGATCCAAGGTTCTTTACTAGTTGTCTAGGTGTCATATATAATATGCTGGTGTCATATATAATATGCTTGACTCCTAAATTTCAAGATATTGGGACATGGCCACAATGTAGTATTTTAGTGGTAATATTTTACTATTAGAACATATAATTATTTTTTTTAGGAAGGTGTATAAATTATATTTTTCATACTTTACTTTTAAAATATGAAAAAATATATGATTTTGGCATGGCAGGACAAGACATGGGTAGAGATAGTAAGAAAATATGATAACCTATGGTTTAACTGACGATATGGCCCTTGATATAGTGGAATGGTGGAACTGGGTTCATGTAGCCAACTCCAATTAGTTGGGATAAGGCTTAGATGATGATGATTTTACTTTAAATATTATTTGTATAATAAAAAGAATTCGGCATGGCTTAAGCATACCTGACATGGATCTTTGTCCGTACCTATTTCTTGTCATATCGAGAATATTTGGATTGACTAAGCCATATCTCTTGATATTTGGCTGCTTTTAGGATTTTGAGGGATCTAGGTTTGGTAGGTTTGAATAAATTAGGATCGCACCTAGAGGTCTGATTATATTCAGAAACCCAATGAGGTAGCAAGGTTGAAGCAACACAACAACCATGTAAGGAAAAATAATGTAAGGATTTTAATATGTTAGGTAATTAGGTTTCAAAAACATCATCAACCGATGGTTTAACAAATCAATGGTTATCTTTAAAAATCCAAATATGGTTCATGTGTCTCTTTCTACCCTCTTTCTAGTATGATCTTCAAAACCCATGGAATACATTTCCATCTTCAATTCGAAGCTAGTTTGCAATGCGGAAGATTATTTTAGAGAAGGTTCAAGATGTTCATTTGGCGATTGAAGGGTAGATTGTTGCAAAGATGGTGTTGACTATAGAGTGACGTTTAGGAGGAGCTAGGCCAGAGAAGAATCCAGGAATTCTCAATTCTAATCTCGAGGCAAAAGATGAGGGCATGCAGGGCGCTCACGCGACCAGCATAATAAGTTCTGTGGCAATTGTCCTTGCAATGCTAGGAATCAATCAGTTCAAGGAAATGGACAGAGTCTCTTAAGGTTGATTTGTTAAGTTGTTTTTGAATTCATCCAATCCAGTCGGATATCCAAAGAGTTGGGGAGCTCGTTTATCACCATCATCTCTAAGAAAGGGAGCTTCTTGCGTTGAACATTTCCAGCCTATTAGTCTCATAAGCAGCCCCTATAGGATTGTTGCAAAAATTCTTGTCGAGAAGCTCAGGTGTATTCTGGTCAAGGTCCTCTCGCCCTACCAAAGCGCGTTTATTGCCAGAAGGCGGATAATTGATAGTGCGTTAATTGGTCAAGTATTGACTCGTGTCACAAGATTGGAAGGAAAAATTTAGTTTGTAAGCTCAGGTGTATCCCGATTTGGCCCTGGAGCCTTATCATTGCGCCAAACAGTTTCCTGATAGCATTTTTTCAAAAATTATGGGAGTGCGTGAATGGTGATGTCTTTGGTTTCATGCAAGAATTTTTTGAAAAAGGCTTAATCGCATCAAACTAGGGGCTACTTTTATAGCTTTGATTCCCAAGAAGGAAGGAGTTGAATGTTTGAAATACTTTTGGCCTATCAGTCTGTTGGGGGGTCCATATAAGATTCTGGCAAAGGTGTTGGCTTCAAGATTTAGGAAAGAGTTGGGGAAGGTTATTTTAGAATCTCAATGGACTTTTGTGGATGGTAGACAAATAGTCAATTGCTCTCTATTAGCCAATGAATGTGTGGATTCTTGCTAGAGGAAAGGGGAGGAAGGTATGGTTTGCAAGCTTGATGTCGAAAAAGCTTATGATCATGTAGACTGACATTTCTAGATTACATGTTGGGCGGATTAGGCCGTGGTCCAAACTGGTGATATTGGATTCAGACATGTGTCAGTTCAGCAAAATTTTCCATAATGGTGAACGGTTCACAGAAAGGTTTTTTTACGCTACTCGTCGACTGCGACAAGGTGATCCATTTTCCCTTTTCTTGTTTGTCACAATTATGAAGGCCCTTAGTAGAATGATTGAACGAGGGATATACGTGTAGGATTGGTAAGTGGCTTTTGGGGTGGATAACACGAATTTTCAGATTTCACATATTCAGTATGTAGATGATACTCTTTTATTGTGTGAGGCGGATGATTTTTTTGTGGAAAATCTACACTCAATTATAGTTTGTTTTGTGGTGGTTTCCGGTCTAAATGTAAATATTTCAAAGAGCGAGATCTTAGGAGTAGGCATTTCCAAAGAAAAAGTGTGAGCATTGGCAGAGATATTTAGGCACAGGGAAGCCTCTTTTCCAACAACGTACTTGGGGCTGCCACTTTGTATAGGAAGACTGCAAAGCACATGTAGGATAGTTATTGAGACATGTGAAAGGAAGATATCAAAATGGCAGTTGAGGTACTTATCTATGGGTGGGCGGATGGTAACGATAAAATCATCCTTGTCGAATCTTTCAATCTATTGAATGTCTCTTTTCAAGTGCCCAAAACCTATTCTGAATGGTTTAGAGAGATGAAGAAGGGATTTTTTGAGGGAGGGGTCGGGGGAGAAACAAAAGTTTCATCTTATGAAATGGGAGGAAGTATGTAAACCAACGGTTCAAGGAGTAGTGGGGATCTTAAAGTTAGAAGAGATGAATTTAGCTCTTTTGGGAAAATGGGTTTGGAGATTTGGGGTGGAGGGAGAGGCTAGATGAAGGTAATAATGAAAAAATGTGGGGTAGAGGAAGGAGGGTGGTGGATGAAGGAATAATCCTTGTATCGGTCTTCTTACTTATGGAAGTCAGTAGCGTCCTTAAAAGAGAGTATGGGAAGGAATAGGCTTCCAGTTGGGGATTGGTAATAGTATTAGATTTTGGGAGGATAGGTGGGTGGGTGAGGAGAGTTTGGCTGCGAGGTTTCCTTATTTAGCTAAGGTAGCTAGGGGGGAGGGGTAGGTGGTGAGCAATTGTTATTCTATGAGAGGGGAGGAGGTTTCATGGAGTCCTATTTTTAGAAGGAATCTTTCGGATAGGGATGGGGAGATTGAAGAGTTGGTTCTGTTGCTTAAGATGTTATTAAAGATTGCCCCTCTGCTTTCAAAAGCGGATTCCTTGCAATGGTGCAAATCGAAGACGAGTTCTTTCTCAGTTAGATCATTTTATCAGTTCTCGTGTGCGGGCAAGGATCATTTTATCAACAATGGCATATCTGTGGCACTGCGATGCTCCATTGAAGGTGGTGGCTTTTGTTGGCTAGTTGGCAGGAAGAAAGTGTCAACAATTGACAATCTATGCAAGCAGAACATGTATCTCCCAAATGCGTGCTTATTGTGCTTCAAAGATGCGGAATTTGTGGATCATTTATTCATTCGCTGTGATTTCACCAAAGAGGTTTGGGATGTTCTTTTACAATTTTTCAGGGTTCTTTTGATGGGGACATCACGCGCACATGCGCGCGCACGCCACCCCTTACACACGTATGGAATGAGAGGAAGGGCCCTACCGTCGATCTGGCTCGATGACGACGTCCAGGGAGGGCCTCCTAGTTAGAAGACGAAGTTTTTGTTCATTAGAGTAAGCCCGATAATCAAGTAAAGCCCATCATGGGATCTCATGATTGGGGCCCACCAGTTGGATTAAGTTCATACTTTAGGTTTTGCTTATTTATATTATTTAGAACATCATGAACGCTTTAGATTTCTTTGTTTGGTTTTTATTTTTGTTTACTTCATCGTCAAGTAATAGGTTGCGCACATGGCGCGAGTTTTGGGGTATAGGGTTTTCCTATAAATAGGCACCCCTTGTAGGGTTTTTTTATTCAATGAAGATTAATAAAAATTGCTGCGTTTTCCTGCTCCTTTCCGAGTTATGAAAACCTAATTTGGTGCGAAGCCCTCCCTTCTTCGAAGGGCTAACTACCGTGGTGCGAAGCCACATCTATCCCGATTTGCCCCCACCTTCTTTCATCCATATTTCTCTTCTCCTACAAGCATTCCATCTGCAAATCCATCAATAGTTGCAGCCATTTTTCTCTCTACATCAGATTTCGAGAATCTGGCCCTACAGGAGAGCTGAAACTTCAGCGGAGCACCACGCACAAACCGTGCATCGGATTGAACTGAGATTTGGGGGTTTTGGAGTCCATCCCTGGCCGACCAGGGCCAAGGTGGCCTTTTTCTGAATAGTGGGCCCCACACACGTGCGGCCGTGATCACACGCACGTGCGTCTGGGCCATTGTTGCTGTCCACGTGCGGGAACTATCTTCCGGTTCAGGTTTTCTTCTTATTTTACCCTCTCATACCAGTTTTTCATAAACCCTAACCCTAGATTGTATTATCCTTAATTTATTTGTTCTTTTTTTTTTTTTTTTACCCTAGGGTTCCTTGAGTTGAACTTAGTGAATCCTTTGGATTAGGGACTGATTACTATGCATGCGTGGCTGATTTCTATTTCCCCTTGAGCATCGTTTGGTCCATACTTTTTATTGATCCAGCCCTAACATGTGTAGGCCTGGACCTACATAGATTCCCCTTGATTGAGTGCTTGACTTTCTGTGGGATGTGGAATTTTGTGTGATTGTTTCTAATTTAGTATGATCTTAAGCCTTTTTTTTTTTTTTTTTTTTGCATACCATGTTTAATTTCCATATCCTGCATCAAATTTGGTATCAGAGCTTAGGGTTCTTATAGGGGAATACATTACATGTTTAGGGTTAGTTTGTTTGAGTCCATCATGCACCCAATTCATCATATATAGCTATTTAGAAACCTGTAGTTCCTGATATTTGTTGCTAAAATTTCTGATTAACAGGAAGTTAGCAATTCATTGCTATGACTTTATGTTATTCCCTTATTTCAACAGCTACATTGCTGGATTTTGGTACGCACTGCGTAGTTTCCCTCATATAGAGTCTCATAGGGTCATTTAGTTCTTTTTAGACGCATATACTCGCAGTAGAAGGTCCTTAGGTTGAGTTAGCAAGTGTATGCCCACACGTACGGGTCATGGTTTTGGCTTACACCCTACACTAAACATGGAGCAACTGCTAGAGTCATTAAACAAACTGTTCCAGCAGATCGAGTCTTTGGGTAAGTGCTGGGAGCAACATATAAACCAACACTTTGATCAATTTGATGTGCACATTACCCAACTAAAGGCCTCCGTCGGGACAAACCCCACCATTGGGGTGGATGTCCAATCTCAGGCAGGTGGCCAGGAGGATAGACCAATGAATGGAGTTGGCCAAGTAATCAGTTATGGGCGTGCACCCGTGCACCCACCCCATGAGGGACATCAAGACCACTATTTTGAGGGGTACAACATGTGCGGCCTTGTGGCTGGAGAGATTGCACCAGAGGCTAGTGTAGAGTTACCCACTGAGGCCAATCCGGTAGTGGATGAGTTTCGTGACGTCTGTCCTGATGATCTACCGGATGAGTCTCCCCCTAGGAGGGATATAAAGCACACCAGAACATGGGACACCGTAATACCTACAGCCGAGCTTGCGTTTAATAGTTCTATCGATATGTCCACAGGTCTCAGTCCTTATGAAGTCGTTACTGGTTATAAACCTGAGAAACCTATTGATCTTGTCCCTATGTCACTGTCCCATAGTCCGTCAGAGCCTACAGAGTCTTTTGTGCATCACATTCATTCATAGCATCAAGAAATCAGGCAAAAGATCACTACTAGTAATGAACATTACAAATTTTCTGCAGACCAGCATAAATGTTTCAAAGAATTCAATATAAGGAACTCTGTGATGGTACGCATCAGGCCTGAGCGGTATCATCTGGGGGACGTTCGTAAGTTACATGCACGTAACGCTGGACCCTTCAAAATTATAAAATGAAACGGTCTCAATGCGTATGTGACAAATCTTCCACCCTCCACGGGAATTAGTTTCACATTCAATGTGGATGATCTAGTTGCATTTCAAGGGGCCATTGATGCATTGTCCAGCTTTTCACCTAACCATCCTGATTCTCCTGACCTTTCCCTTGATCCATGGACCCTCCCGACCCATCTTCTCAGCCTCTACCTCTCATACCTACCCTTCCCGACCCATTTTCCCAGCCTCTACGTCCCGACCCATCTTCCCAGCCTTTACCTCTCATACCTACCCTTCCCGACCCATTTTCCCAGCCTCTACGTCCCGACTCATTTTTCCAGCTCTACCTCCCATACCTACTCTTCCCAACCTTTCTTCCCAGCCGCTACCTCCCATACCTAGCCTTCACACACCCAGGGAGGAAACAGAGGATATCCTGGACCATCAGATAGTTTCAACGTCGGACGGCGAGTTTCAGAAGTACCTAGTTAAATGGAAGTCATGCCCAGCTTCAGATAGCATGTGGCTCACTGAGGAGGAGCTTCAGAGACTTGATCCTGACATCCTGGAGCGGTTCAGCAATTTTATTTCGCCAATGACGAAATCTTCGCAGTCAGGGAGAATTGATGGGGACATCACATGCACATGCGCACGCACGCCGCCCCCTACGCATGTAAGGAAGGAGAGGGCCCCCCCACCGTCGATCTGGCTCGATGATGACATCCAGAGAGGGCTTCCTAGTTAGAAGATGAAGTTTTGGTTAATTAGAGTGAGCCCGATAATTAAGTAAAGCCCATCATGGGATCTCATGATCAGGGCCCACTAGTCGGATTAAGTTCATAATTTAGGTTTTGCTTATTTATATTATTTAGAACCATGAACGCTTTAGATTTCTTGTTTGGTTTTTTTTTTTTTTTTTTACTTCACGCAGTAATAGGTTGCGCACATGGGCGAGTTTTAGGGTATAGGGTTTTCCATAAATAGGCACCCCTTATAGGTTTTTTTTTTTTTAATTCAATGAAGATAATAAAAATTGTTGCGTTTTCCTTCCCCTTTCCGAGTTATGAAAACCTAATTGGGTACTAAGCCCTCCCTTCTTCGAAGGGCTAACTACCGTGGTGCGAAGCCACATCTATTCCGATTCACCCTCACCTTCTTCCATCCATATTTCTCCTCCCACAAGCATTTCATCTAAATCCATCAATAGTTGCAGCTGTTTTTCTCTCTACATCAAATTTCGAGAATCTGGCCTTGCAGGAGGGCTGAAACTTCGGTGGAGCACCACGCACAAACAGTGCATCGAATCAAGCTGAGATTTAAGGGTTTGGAGTCCATCCCTGGCCGACCAGGGCCAAGGTGGCTTTTTTCTGAATAATGGGCCCCACACACGTGCGGCCGTGATCACACGCACGTGCGTCTGGGCCATTGTTGCTATACGCGCGTAGGAACTGTCTTCCGGTTCAAGTTTTCTTCTTATTTTACCCTCTCATACCAGTTTTTCATAAGCCCTAACCCTAGATTGCATTATTCTCTATTTATTTGTCCTTTTTTTAAAAAAAACCCTAGGGTTCCTTAAGTTGAAATTAGTGAATCCCTTGGATTAGGGACTGATTACTATGCATGTGTGGCTGATTTCTATTTCCCTTTAAGCATCGTTTGGTCCATAATTTTTATTGATCCAGCCCTAACATGTGTAGGCCTGGACCCATGCAGATTCCCCTTTACTTGAATGTTTGAGCTTTTTGTGTAGGATGTGGAATTATTATGTGATTGTTCTGAATTAGAATGATCTAACCTGAAATCTTCATATCATATTTAAATTTCATGTCCCGCATCATCTTTGGGTGTTCCCGAAGAGGACAGGGGAGTTTCTTATAGCTTGTCACGGCGGAGAGATAGGGAAAGAAGGGAAAAGGCGGTGGTGACTAAGTCTATTTGCGACTCAATAGGCTTTATAAGGGGAAAGGAACCAGCTTTGTTTGAGGAACAAATTGAGCGGGCCGGTGCAAGTATTCAATAGGGCAATTTTGAATATGGAGGATTGGGTGGAAGTTTAGTTCTTTTCTTGCTTCCCATCTCCTTTTGGAGGCATTCCGATGGGTGGTGTTGTATTTTTGTGTGTATATATGTATTAGTGCTTTCTTTGGCTTCGGCCTTTTTTTAATAAATCATCATCGTTCAACACACACACACACACACACACACACACACATATGCTGGAGAGATAAATCAGGAGGGTTCTCTGTCCGATCCTTCCTTGTAGTGATTCAGAACTGGCCTTTGCTGCTGAATGCCTCCATATCGGTGCCATGTGGTGGTATGGGACCCCGTTGAAAGTCGTGGCGTTTGCTTCGCTGGCTGGTAGGAACAGAATTTTCACCGTTGATAATTTGAAGAAAAGGGGGATGGTCTTCCCTAATAGTTGCCTCCTCTATTTGAGCAATGAGGATACAGTGAATCACATCGTCAGTCACTGCCCTTATGAGAAGGGGATGTGGGTCAATATCCTTTCTGTTTTCAGCATTCCCTAGATTACGCCTTTTTCTCTTGGTGAGCTTTTTATCCTTTGGCATGAAGGTGGCCCTGGCTCCAAAGACAGGAATAGATGGAGCATGTTGGTGGTTGCGTTTTTATAGTCTATCTGGCTAGAAAGGGACAGTAGATGTTTTAATAATTGTAATCAGCCTTCTGTTAGTATCGTCAGAAGAGCTCTCTCCCTTATTGGAAAGTGGGGGCTCTGATTTTTTGGGTTTGGTGGCTGCGGCTGGTGTTTTTTTTTGCTCTGTTTTGTTCTGCCTTTGGGCTCTCTAATAAATTACTATCCCTCAAGAGTCCAAATTCACATATACCTGTGGAACACTGTCGCTTAGTTAATGTTCTGAAAATTAGATTGGTTGAACAATCCTAACCTCTGATTCTTGCACTTGTTTTAGGAATAGGACCATTGGATATTTTTCATTTTTAACCATCCAACGAATGTTTAGTAATATTTTGTTCGTTGTACATCTGAAATGTTAGCCATAATTTGGACTGTTTAGTTTAAATTACTCTTATGCCATGTCTGCAGTTTCTTAGTAATTTGTAACTGCTTGTGTGTCATCCATTACTTTCTGCCTGGGTATATTCTCTTTGAAATATCATTTGAATCGGGTTCTATTTTCAATGCCTTTGCAGAATCCGAAGTGGAACCCATCGAGGTTGGAGGACGTTGATCCTAGTGAAGTGGATTCTCTCTTCGAGCCTTTGCCCTCAGAAGTCGAGGAACTGAAAGTATGAACTTTGGTGAATTTGCTTGTTTTATTCTCTGCTTGTTATGTTATACCAGTGAATGGAGTTAAAAGAAAAAAGAAGAAATGCATAATTGTGCATGAAGTTGGGATTGTTCAAATACATTATCCCCCCTTTTCAGTCTCCTTGGATTGGCATGACTATTATCTAGGATGACGAGAGTGCGTAGTGCTGAAGAAATTGCTCATTATAATTCATATGGAATTAGAAACTCTGATTTTCTTTTTACGCAATAATTTTGAAGGCTCTGTTGTTTAATTGTGCTACTCATCCTCTTTCTGGTACAGAAATGATGTTGCTCATCTCACATAAGGTATCATACAATGCTAGGACTGTTTTCAGTTTGTAGAAGTGAGGCCCATTATTCAGTATCCAAATCATTGGCATTTGGGGCCCTACTGTAGCAAATTATCTCCAGTTGGGAAATCCCTGATGGTTGAGAAAGAACTGACTGGATGGAAATAGAAAGTCCCAGATGGTCGAGAAAGAGAATTCAGCAACAGGTTCGCATACAACCAGAAATAGGTCAAGACCCTCTCTGTAAACTCAAAGTTGGCTGAGTCAATGGTAAAATTTTCCACTGCTACTAGCATTTTTCTTTTCTTTTCTATACTTATTTTTTATTTTATTTTGAAGGATAGGCTACTAGCATTATATATATTAGAGATAAACAGAGGGGCTGGAAGGATGACCTTAACCAATACACCAAGGATGCAGGAAATATGGGTTAGCTGTTTTATATTTCCTAAATTAGTAAATGTTTTAGATGTTTATTAATACTTAAGTATTTTAGTTATTAGATATCGAGTTTCAGTGAAGTTCAACTGAATTGAGTCTTCGAGTTGACCTTATCTGGCTGGACAGTGAGTCGGAGCTTTTGGGTGTCTGAACTATGGCTCAGATAATGTATCAGGGCCTTCTGAGGGGTTCCTGGTTCATGGGTCATCCATGGTGTGGCCAATCATATCAATGAACCATTAGCTGCACTTGTAGCAACTCTTGGTGAGAGTTTGTATAGAACCTCCGGCAAATGCTGAATTCTTAATTATCATTTTACAAATTATAGGATGTCCGACTAGGGGTGCTGCATAGTTGTGCTTCTCAATTCTGTCGAGGACCATGCCACAACCACAAAACTCTTTCTGATTAGAAAATCCTTGACACTAATCTTCTTCTTCTTCTTCGTATTTTTTTTATTTTTTTTTTCAGCTGAATGTGGACTGATGCTGCATCTCTTTTGAACCATCAATCTTTAGGCTACAAAATTGGAATGAGATACTTCGGTCTAAGGTAGGATCTAACTGTATGGTCACTGAACCATGTGCTCCGCTACTCTCAACTGAAAAACCCGGAATGCTGTGCAGTGCCGAGGTTGAGGATCCGTATGTTCTTTAACCCCTGGCCTAGCGGATTGGAATATGTGGGACCAAACCGAAAACTAGATCCAAATCCAATTAAATCTTGGAACCTACATATCTAGGTCTCTATTGTCAGCTTATTCCTGGCCAGTCATTGCGATGGATGATTTCTTGCTTGATCACTGGGTTCTCAGGTTGTGTTTCGCCCTAAAGCTCATGCCTGATTGTTAATTGGGCTGACACCATATTTCGAAAAAAAAAAAAAAAACAACCAACTATTCGACTTGACTTTATATTTAGCCAGGTTGGGTTGACTTGAAGACTCAACTTGATCTGACTTGATACTTAATAATTAAGTTGACAGATGTTTTAGTTAATCATAGATGTTTGGAATAGGTATGAGTACTAAAAATGGCATAGCCTATTGCATTTGCATCTGTAGCACTTAGCAAGCTGTAGGGAGACATGCATTCGCCTTTTAAGATCATACATAAGTGTGGTTCACCTTGTATTGGCCTAACCTTTGATGTGGGCCATCCATCAGTGTGGTTCACCTTGGATGTGGGTCATTCATCATTAAGGCCAACCTTTAACATGCATCATTCATTATGTAGGGCCATCTTTGATGTTGGTCATCCATCATAGGGGCCCACCATTAATGTTATTGTCCATCATGTGAGGGCCACCTTCAACATCCACCACCCATCATGTGGAGCCCACCTTTGATGTGGACCGTCCATCATGTGTGTCCCACCTCTGATGTGTGTCATCCATCACGTGGGCCTCACCTTGGATATGGGCTACTCATTAGGGCCAACCTTTGATGTGGACCGCCCATCATGTGGGCCCACCTTAATGTGGATCATCCATCATGTGGCGCTCTCCATTATTAATAGCCCATCATGTGGGTCCCACCTTTGATGTGGACTATCTATAATGTGAACCCCACCTTTAATGTGGGTTGCCCCATCATGCAGAGTTCACCTTCAATGTGGGCCATTATCATTATGGGCCAACCTTTGATGTGGACTGTAAATCATGTGGGGTAGCTCCAATGTCCATTGCACATCATGTGGAGCTCGCCTATGATGTAGACCGTCCATTGTGTGGTCCCCACTAGTGAAGTGGGTAGTCCATCATACCCGTCCATTTTAGATGTGGGCTATTTATCATTAGGAGCCAACCTTTGATGTGAACTATCCATTATGTGGGTCCACATTAATTGTCACACCCTGAAATTCGGTTTTCGAGTTGGCCAGGCTCGAATCCGAATCTTCAGACTATGAGTTGAATTTAAACAATTTATACATAGCAACCCACATAATTTTCATGCATTTTCAAGGCAACCAGAGCCACTAACGGAGAATAAAATAATATCATTTCAATTAAAAAATATTTCATTAAATTATCATCAAGTCTTAATTACATTAAAATAAAATATATTGAATTTTAATTAATCTTCAAATAAACAATAGGAAAAGTCTTCAATCTTGCCCAACTAGTTCTTCATATACAATCCCTGCAAAACAACCTATATAGGTGTAAGCGCGACGGCTCGTAGGGTTACATTCTTCCCAAAATTAAAAATTATACAATAATACTAATATAACTTAATAACATAAACACGATCAATGACATGTATTGAATTGACATTTTACATGATAATAATAACGATTTGATATTCATAATAATAAAATAAGATAAAACAATTATACAATATCTTTTTTGGTTCAAACTAGGGTAGAGCACCCCTGTGTGTTAATCCTTTTGGAGAATGACCATCGGCAGAGCACCGGTGAATAAACTTTTAGGGTAAATACTCAGGACAAAGCACCCGTGTATACATATCTTTTAGAGAATCACTCAGGGCCAAGCACCCGTGCTGATCCTTTAGGGAATAACCGCGGGCAGGGCACCTGTACCGTGCCGATCCTTTCGAGAATGACCCTAGGCAGATATAACTTAAATACATCATAATCATCAAATGATTTCATTGTCTAATATATAACACTAAACAACTAAATTCAATTTACAAAATGTAACAATGAATCTATAACGCATAGCAATAATGATAAATTCAGTCCACGGCATGTATTTATAATGAATTAAATTCAATCTACATACGTAATAAGAGTTAAACAAATTCGATCTACAATATGTAAATACAATTTAAGAAATTCATTCTACACAATGATATATTAAGATAAGAATGTAAATCCACATGTTAACGCAAGGTTACATTGTAACCGTAGGGTTTTCAATTGGGACGATCACCTACCTAATCTAGTATGTTAGAATTTGATGTATGATTGGTCTTAACATGTCGACGATCCGACTCTCCTCCAATTGGACTCAGTTGAATACATTTTACGCTAAGCGACTTGGTGCGACTCTTTACAGTTTCTACATAAATTGATGAAGGCATCTACATGAAATTGCAATTGTTGGTCATACGTAGATTAAACTAACGTTTCTATTCTCCAGCCAAAATCTAAGTACTCAACCTAATGTCTCACTGAGTTAACTCAGTGTCTACCTATCAGAGATCGCATACAAGGTTTGGATTAAACTTGGAATTAGTTTGAATGTGAAGAGTCGGCGGGTCAACACGATGAGTCGATTCAGTGGTGATTCTCTCTCCTATCTTCTTCCTCGTTTCTTCTCTTCTTCTTCCTCTTTTCTTATTCTTCTTCTATTCCTACCTATTGTGTTTTTCCTTCCTTTTCTTCTGTGTTACTTCTTTTAGATCACATCCCACAACTGGTCATGAAAAACCTACAACTCAACGACTTAGTCTCTCTCTCTGTTGATGCCCCTGGCTTTTGATGCTGGAGAAAGCTCATAAAGCATTTGGAGAGTTGGATGTTGTAGCTAACGCAAGCGGTTTGAAGAAAGAGAGAGAGAGAGAGAGAGAGAGAGAGAGAGAGGAGAGAGAAGAAGAAGAAGAAGAAGAAGAAGAAGAGATTGCAAAACAAATCTCTGGGTGATTTTGATTAGTTATTCGAAACATGAGGCACTGGAAGATTTAGAACCATTTGGATGGAGGAGGAATGAATGGCTATGATCAGGTTATAAAGGTTTCACGTGGATCGTGGGGGAGAGTTTCTATCAACTTGGAAGGAAAAAATGAAAGTTCTGTTCAACTTCGTTGCTTGCACGAAAACTGTAATCGAATCTCGGTTTTAGTGGAAAATGGATAATGATGATGGGGTCCATGGCAATGCATGACGAAGGATCTAAAACGTCCATTTGTTTTGTCAGGTCGAGATGGATTGGGAGCTCAAGAATGAATCAGATTTGAAACTCTAGTGGACCGCACAGTTGGAATCCGGTGAAGAGTTTTCAACGGATAGGATTACTTCAGGGTCTGAACACGATGGATGGTTTGGATTATATTGTGGGTCCCAGCATGACGAATGGTCGATGGTCATAGCTCGGGTCATGCAGGTGCTGGCCGAATAAGAAGGGAGAGGAGCGAGAGTTGGGGTTGGTTACGTGAGAGGAACTACATGCTGATGCACGTTACTTTCTTTTCTTTTCTTTTTTCTTTTTAAAACATGGTGGGATCCATAAAGATGACGTGGAAAATCCACTCTGTCCACTAGTCTTGCCCATCCATATTAGGGCCCGTTTGGCCGGGTGGATTGGAAGGGATTGAATGGTATTAGGCTGGATGGCGTGGATTTCTAGGTAATGAAGGTGTTGTCAGTGGATTGTCTTGAGATCCATGGGATTGCTATATCCATGTATTGCTATACCCAGTCCGTTTGGCACTCCCAGCCAATCCGGGGATTCAACCCTCCCATCCCTTCCAATCCACCAACTAAACACGTCCCAGGCAATTTCAAACGGATTAGGGTGGATGGATGGGATTTAAGGTAATGATGGTGTTGTCAGTAGATTGTCTGAAGATCCATGGGATTGGGATCAGATCACCGACTGTGTTTGGCACGCCCAGCCATTCCCAGGATTTAAACTTCTAATCCCCCTTCCATTACCATCCAATCCCTTCCAATCCGACCGGCCAAACAGGCCCTTAGGACATGGGCTAAAAAATGAGGCTAATTCAAAACTCAGGTGGACCACACCATAAGAAACAATAGGGTTTGGAATACCTACCGTTAAAAAATGAAATGTTACATTAATATGGATGATCCATCATCTGAGGCCCATCTTTGATATGGACTATCCATTGTGCAGGCCCTATTGTCGATGAGGACAGTCCATTATGTGAGGCATCCTTTGATATGGAAGAGAAAGAGAATAGGTGAAAAGTTAAAAAGCTAAAAAAATAATAATAATAAAACTTATGGTGATAAGTAGCTTTAAGCATGTAAGTTAGAAGTGAAAGCTTAAAAAAATAAAAGATAATAATTGTTAAGGGTAAAATCGAGCTAATATAATGTATGAGACAGACGAGCCAAGTAGAGAGATTCAGTGACCTTATTTGGCAACCTGAGGGTTGGGTATTAACCCCAATCTTGAATGACGCCTTCTACTTTGGCCTCAACTATGACTTTGGCCCCCAACCCAACCAGGAAAGTTGGAAGCTATCTTAGAGGGTGACCTCAACCTCGTGTACCGACCTCGAGGTTAGACACTAAATATCGACTTCGAATGTCGACCTCAAGCTTAGAAAGGAAAGATCTAGGGGAAATTTAATATCACACGTAGAAAGGACTCCCAGTGAAGTCTCAGCCGAAGATCAAGCCGAAGATCATGCCAATCGAGACTTAATCGGAGAAATGTCTGAAGACAAATTCCAATTCTAATATGGGACCATCCTACGTATCTTATAAATATACTCAGATATGACAATAACTTAAGAACACCTATAAATACAACACCACCTTCAATGCACGACTATCCCAATTTTTTTTACGCTCACTGCGAGTCCATACACTTGAATTAAGCATTAGAGGGTCCCCAGCCACAACTGGCACCCCCAATGTTCCCTAGTTCTCCATTAATTTGCAGGTACTGCAGCTCGCCAGAGGTGGAACATGATCGATTAGATTTGAGCAATAATAATAATTTCAGTTACATTTACTTACAATCATGTTTATCAAACTCACTCAATTTAAAAAAGTGACTCAAGGACTTAGCACAAGTTAAAAAATAACTTATTTGGTGGTATCCGAATAGGCCATAATTGTCCTCATTGGTGGTAGTTAAAAAAAAAAAATTGTTGACAGTACAAAGGCAAGAAATAAATGTCCAATAACTCAAGGCTAAGATGATATCATGAATGTAATTTTGGGGATATTATCTTATTTGGTTTGAGTAAAGGTATTGTCTGCCACGTGTATCTTTGCATGAGCATAGAGGATCATAGTATCAAATTTTCTCTTGAATCATTGTTCTGGTCAATCTATGTCATTGTTGGTGCCATCCACTCCCAATCAAAAAGAAAAATGGACCACAAGATAATTCAAAGGTCTATCTTGTTCTTTATTGGTGTCATCCATTCCCAACAAAGCTAAAAAAGACCCCACAATATTAATTCAAGAGAAAAGTTGATAAAGTTAATACTCCAATAGATTATGGTCTTCCATGCGCATGCACAGAGAAGGTACATGCGGCCGGCACTATCCATGTGGCAGACACCACCTTGCTTGGAGCTGACCAAGATGATTTCGTATTACCCAAAATTGCAAAGAGTTTATAATTCTAGTATTGGATTAGTGGATATTCGTTTATTGATTTTATATTGTTAATATTTCTTTTTTCTTTTTTGCTTTTACAGCCAGTTGTAATAAATAGGATTGAGATACGTTGCACATGTAATCATAGGGTGCATGTGCATGAATAATCTAACGCCATTATTGTACTGACCTACTCACATTTCAACGTAGATGGCGTCCCCGCAATGAAAATACTCAGTTTGTGCTTATTTTCGAAGGAAGCAGATTGGCTGTTACCTCAGCCGTGGTAGCATCTTGCTGATGACTGTTAGACTATCAAGGAAGGGTCAAGCCCATGCTGGTGTTGTTGGGAGAGGACTAAGTGGAATGTTTGTAGTTTATCCACGCCGTCCATCTGTTCTTCCAGCTCATTTTAGATGTTGATTCCAAAACTGAATCATACCAAGGCTCAAGTGAACCACACCAAAGGAAGTTTGAATAATGATTTCCACCTTTGAAACCTTCCTAGGGTTTACAGTGATGTTTATTTGTCATCCAATCTGTAAAACAAAAATATCAGCTTGATCCAAAACTTTCAGCCCCCAAGAATTTTTCAACGGTAGATGTTTAATTTACATTATTTCCAAAGGTGTAGTTGACTTGAGCTAGGGATACGCTTCAAATTTGGGGTCAAGCCCTAAAGTTATATGGTAAAAACGGATGGAGGAGGGTATAAAATACATAAATCATAGTGGGCCCACAGTTTACTCAGTACGCCTTACTAAGTTATTCAGTATGCAATCTTGTTTGGATTGGGTGAAAGAGACCCCGGATCCACCCACTGTGGGGCTCACGGTAATGCATGTGCCTTAAATCTACACCTTTCAACCATTTTCAAATCTAATTTTAGGACATGATCTCAAAAATGAAGCATGCCCAAATCTTAGGTGGACCACACCGCAGGAAACAGTCGTAATTGAATCCACAACATTAAAAACTTCATGGAGGCCCACGAGAAGTTTTTCATTACATGTGAACTGCTTGTTAACCTGATTATCACGTATATCTCTGGTGACCTTGAGTATCTTAATTGGATGAGGATTGTACAGTAACTAGGTAATCCCTTGTGATACAACATGGTGAGATTTAATTGAGCCTTGTTGCAAGAGATGGACACAAATTTTCTGTAGTTGGAATCTACATGGGCCACAGAGATTCCCATGAAAAATCCACTCTGTTCATCAGTTTCTTAGGATGAAAAGAAGAGAGGAGTCCAAAAATCATGCAGACCCAAAATCCAGGTGGGCCACACTACGGAAAACAGGGAGAATAGAAATGTCCACTGTTGAAACATTTTTGGACCTGACCATGATGTTTGTATGCTATCCAAACTGTTAATAAGGTTACCACTCGGATAAACTGCAAGCACAGATATCATTCTGATCTGAAACTTTTGCAGCCCCGTAAATTTTTCAATGGTGGGCATTCAATCCCTACTTTCATGTGACGTGGTCTACCTTAGTTTTCAATCAACCTGATTTTTTGAATTCTATCCTGTTAAGAGCTTGATAAACTGATGAACGGAGTGGATTTCTTACTGGAATCTCTGTGGATCCCATGGTTTCCGATCACATGAACTTAGTGAGAGCGGGGGCACAGGCAATTCGCGTGATTGTTCCAGTGGAGTACGTGTTGCACCGAATAAGGAAAAAATGAGCGCTCTCTTCCGTTGTATGCTTTTTTTTTTTTTTTTGACACCCGGAAACTTATGTTACGAAAATATAATTTTAAGATACGGTAAGAAGGTTTTTTTCAATAAAAATATCTTTAATTTTTAAAATAAAGCAACTGAAAAAAGTAAAATTATTTTCATCCTATAGTTAAAAATTACCCCCGATTAAATTTCAAAATGCGGTTTGCGCATCCATCTCACCGCAGCTTAGGCGCGGCTTCCGATCCCCGACGGTGGGGCTCACCGTGATGTATGTGCCTTATATCCATGCCCTCCATCCGTTTTGATAACTTATTTTAGGGCAGCGTGATTCAAAAGATTGAAGTAAATCCGAATTTAAGGTGGACCACAATATATATCGATGGTTAAAACTTCTTGTGGACAAAGGTTTTGGATCAGGCTCATATTTGTGTGGTCTCTTCGTTAAGGCCCTTCGCACCTTATCAACTGGTTCGATGGCAAATAAATATGTTGGTGGCCTCCATAAACTCTTTTAGTGGTGGGGATTCAATTACAACTGTTTTCTATGGTATGGTCCACCTTAGGTTTGGATCTACCTAAGGCGATCTGCCAAAATGGATGGAAGACGTGGATGTCAGGCACGTGCATCAAAATGGCCCCCAGAACTATTCACAGACATCGGTGGATCCAGGGATCACCCAAACCGTGCCCTGCAGCACGTGGCCCCGTCAGATCCTGCCGCGACCAGTCACCCTCAATCAGCGTCCATTTTGTTTGTGTGGGTGGCTCTGTTAGCCGTCTATGTTGAATCGTCAATGGTAGATAAGATGATAAGATCATTCATGCACATGCATGCAGTAAGATAGTCCATTACACGTGTCTCAATTTTAATCGTCCAAATTAGGGGTGCACATCGAACCGGTAGAACCGTGGAATTGGACCGGAAGCGACCAAACAGACCGGTTCTAGAGTGCACTGGTTCAGTTTTGGTTCGATTCCAAAAATCAAAGAACCGATTACATCGGTTCGGTTCTCGGTTTGAGAGTATGTAGAACTGAACCGATTCGTAGAACCGAACTGTGGATCCGAACCGTGGAACCAAACATAGAACCGAACTTGGAACCGAACCAGGAAACCTTTGATTGTTTCCATATTTGACTCATGATTTATGGTTTACAATGCATCATTTGATTGTTTCCATAAATGTATTTCCGCACACTTTATATAATATCTAAACTATTCATCAAATGAATGACAACACGAATGGACATGGGCTAGATTATAAAATAAAATATGCAAATAAGCTGGATTATAAAAAGCCCATAATCGTGGAACCGATTCGGAACCATACCAGTTTGAACGGTCTGGTTCCGGTTCGGTTCTAGGGTGCTAACGGTCCGGTTCCGGTTCGAATATCTCAGAACCATTAGGCACAGTTCAGTTCCAGTTTCTCCCCAAAACCGGACCGACCGACCCATGTGCCCCCCTAGTCGAAATTCCGTGTTAGTTTCTTTGGAATGATATCATTGATTGCTTCGGTGGCCCGGTTAGGCTGGCTAGTGGTGGGCTGTGGGCCACGCCATGATATATGAGTTTTATCCACGCTGTACATCCATTTTCAAGATCATTTTAGGGGCACATCATCATCGATGTTGTCACCAATACTGCATTTAAATACAGTGTGATGATATGACCCAGTAAGATTTATCAACAAAAATTCTGTATGTGACAAGCAAAAGATCCGGATTCAAAAACAGATATCAGCTTCATCTGCAACTTTCGTAGTCCCCATTCAATCAACACTATTTTGTGTGATGTTGTCCATTTAAGATTCAGATCTATTTCATTTTTGAGTTCATATCATGAAATGATCTTTAAAAATGGATGAACGGCGTGGATGAAACAAATACATCTTTGTGAAGTTTACAGAGCAACGACCACTTGTCATTTGCTAGTGGCAGGGTAATTGGCCAATCCCCGTTGGTTTCGTTGGTGGCGATAAAAAAATAATAAAAAATGTTAACTATACAAAATAGGGAAAGAAGATCATAACCATATGAGTATCAAAATTTCTCTTGAATTATTGTATAGGCCCATCTATTTCTTTATTTCTATCACCCACTCACCTTCTATCCATCCGGATGCTCATAGAAAAGATGGAAAATGATTTGATGAAGCTTGATAAAATAAAACAGTAAATCTAGATTGCAAATTATAAATCTAGATTGCAAATTATAAGTGAGGATGCCATTTCCTTTGGTTTTTGGAGCCATGGGCATCCAAGTCAGCGCCAGCATGTGGGCGGTCCTGATTATATTCATTGTATAAGCTTTCACGGATTTGAATGCTACTTACAAGTATAGGGCGCGTCTTGAGGGGATATCCACCCCGGATCCACCGAGGTGGTGGATCATCGTGATGTTTGTACCTTATATGCACACCATCCATCCGCTTTGATAGCTCATTTCAGGGCATGATCCCAGGAATGAAGCAGATCTAAATCTCAGGTGGGCCATATCCCAGGAAACAGTGGTGATTCAATATCTATTGTTGTGGGTAAAATTGTACTGACCAACTCCTCAATAAATCAAGAGGATCAAAGGATATGCCCCAACGAGAAAGGTGGGACAATCAGCTCAGCTAAGGTGGGACAGTCAGCTCAGCCTGACCATGACTTTCGCGAGCAGCCCCGGTAGCTCCCATGGATACTGACCTCTTCAACCGAGTCAGAACTTCACGGTCTCTGTCAATGACTTAGGTCAGCTTTTCACACCAACCTCGAGGGACGCCCCGACCATCAGCCTTAAGGACCAACTCATACCCGGACCTGTGTCCAACCACCAACCTCGGCCTCGGAGGTACGTCTCGACCATAGACCTCAGAGGACAGCGGATAAAAGGGAGTATCCTCTCCAAAGAATTACCCTTCAAGATCTTTACCGAGGATCACGCCAAGAAAGGCGCATTATATGCAAAAAGAAGATCCATTTTGTGATATGCAATTATTTGGTAGATACATTGCCATATATGTTAGTAGTGCTAATAAGTTATAAATAGAGATCCTCTTTATAGGAAAATGTATGCACAATTATTCCAGCCCAACGAAGCCCATTATATGCCTATTTTGACTTAGGCGGCTATAACCAAAGCTCTCCCATTGTCGCTCAGTTTTGCAGGTACACGACGGGCTAGCAAGGATGGCCAGATTGTATCATCAACAGTTTGTCACCATTTATGGGAAGCCACAATTAAGTCATAAAAGATCGCCTATCATGTTTTCGTCTACCCTACTATGACTAAAGGAAGGAAGAGGGCTTTGACCGCCACTACTACACCAATCCCCGCACTAGAAGAACAACCCAAAAATCTCCAAGACCCACCTTCAGAGCATCAAATTGACCCTCTCCCAGTGGTGGCCGTGCCAAGGCCCCACAATAGGGGGGTCGACTCATCTCTTTGGAGAACCAGGTCAAAGCCCTAGCTGACAATGTCGACTAGATAATGCAGATACTAGAGAGACAACAGCCATATCCTGATTGCAGTGTGAGTGCAGATGCATCGATCAAATTGTCCCGGCCTCCGTAGGTACCTCGCGATTCCTACATAGTAAAGCATCAACGACCAGGGCATCATGCCCAAGTTCCCACTTATACTATGGAAACGACCGTACTCGTTGACTTCGACCTACGCCACATACTAGAGAAAAGGAGGCATGGTAAGGCCCCCAAGGTCGTTGCAAAAAGTGAGGTCTCATGGGAAGCTAAATCCGAAGGCATCTCGGTGACATCCAACAAGCCTATCAAGCCCGGGTCCCGACCTCCGTTGAAGCTAGGGTTGAAAGTTGGGTTCCACCAAGGTTCTGGATGCCCCAGACTTGGCTGAGCATCTTGAGTACTTCAGAGCTTGGATGGAGCTTCACAGCACTTCGAGCTCAGTGATGTGCCAAGCATTATCCTTAATTTTGTCAGGAGCCACGTGAAAATGATACGGATAGCTAAAGTTGAAGTCTATTAGCTCCTTCGCCCAGCTGAGCAAGATCTTCATCACACAGTTTATCGGTGGGAAGGATAAAAGGAAACCTGTAATGCACCTCGTCACTATCACCCAAAAGGAAGATGAGCTGCTAAAGGACTACATCATCCGCTTCAACGAAGAGGCAATATAGGTGGACAGCTACTCCGACCAGATAGCTCTAGCTGCCATGATATCTAGTTTAAGAGAAGGGAAGTTCTTCTTGATTAGAAAAAACCCCCCACTACTATTGCAAACTCCTTAACTAAGCCCAGAAGTACTCAAATGCGGAGGAGCTAATTTTTACCTTGCGAAAAGCTACTCGAAGTGTAGGTAATTCAACTAAGGAGAGAAAACACAAGGAAGAAAGGGACCCGCCCATAGTCAACAACAAGAAGAGAAAGGAGGACGACCTGAGCAGAGGTCAGTGCTCGAACCGACGACCAGAGAACCGGTTCCGTTCATACGTCCTGCTAAACGTGACTCCCGAGCAAGTCCTCATGGAAATTTGCGATAAAAGGATCTTGAAATGGCAAAGCAAGCTAAAAGTTGACGCCGACAAGAGAGACAAGCAGAAGTATTTCCACTTCCACCGCGACCACGGTCACACCACCATTGAATGTTTCGACCTCAATGAGGAAATAGAGTCCCTCATCCAAGACAAGCACCTACGGGAGTACATCAATAAAAGGAGGGATGACTAAGTAGATAAACAGGATGAGCAGTAAGATAATAAAAACAACAATGAAGCGACTGGCGAGATACGTACTATATTTGGGGAACAGCTGGAGGTGGAGCTCAAATAGAATGCATAGGGATCATGCTGAAAACATCAGTAACAACAACATGGAGCAACATGTATACCTCACCGACAAGGCTGCGAAAGAGTAAAAGTTGAGCCCCTACAGTTTGACTTTCAATGAGGAAGACACCTGATGAATCCACCACCCACACGACGATGCCCTAGTGGTCACCATGACTATGGCCAACCACAAGGTGCACCGTATACTGGTGGATACTGGTAGCTTGACTGACATACTCTTTGTTGCCACGTTCAATAAGATGGGGATTAGGAGGTCCAAATTATGCCCTGTTCACACCCCCTCTGCCGAGGTTTGCTGGGGAGAAAAGAGTATATTGTTGCCCGTGACCGCAAGAGAAGGTCATAATCAAACAACCACCATGATTGACTTCCTCGTGGTCGACTACCCTTCTATCTATAATAAAATACTGGGACAACCATCCCTTAATGTCATAAGGGCAGCAGTGTCTATATACCACCTCACAATGAAGTTCCCGACTGAGCATAGGGTTGGCCTGTTGGGGGCCTTGCACAAAACCTTAGGATCTAGCCTCCTGAAACAAATCAGAATTATGGAATAATAAAGCAATGAAATAAATAAAAGCATAAACCACACCACACAAGAGATTTTTACATGGAAAACCCTCAAAGAGGTAAAAACCACGGGACCTCATCCAGATCAACAATCCACTATGAAGTAGAACGTTACAACGACATCCTTCCTTAATTTCTTCCGTTCCGCCTTCACTTGTTCTTAGTCATCGTCTTTTGGCTCGGTTAGAGAAGGTAGATCATCATTTAGGATATAGGATAACTTAAGAGTTGTCAGAAAGAAAAGCATCTTCTACTGCCAACTTGAGAAGAACTGATCGTCGAAACGAGCCAGTCGTACAAAGTCTTGTTTCATAACTTGAATGGAATGAATTGCCTCCATTGTAACTAGAGTTAAATTCTGTCTTGAATGTTAGAAAATTAACAATATAGAACACAAAGAGGATGGAGGAAAAAGATAACGAGATGATCAGATCTATCTGGTTCAAGGGTCGACTTGAATAGTTAATTTCTCAAGATAGATTTGCTGCAAACGAAAGAAATCTGCAAATTATCTTCAGGATATAATGAACTCTCAATCCGAATTTTAACACGAAAATTTGCACATTTAAGTGTTGAACAGATCTCTAGTTTTGACACCGATATGCCTTTAATACATTCAGAAAAAACTTAGCAAGATGTCAGATCGAGAGTAATTGCACATAAGATGATATAATCTTAAAGATTAAGAGTATTAACTTCTGGATTATAGTATCCAGGAGTTATATCAATTAAAAGGTTATGGATTTCTTCCTGAGCATATGGTTCTATTCCCTGATGAGTCGATCTCAATGATTGTTCAAAGGAATGGTGAAGAGACATAGGTGTCTTTCAAATATAATGATGATGACACACTTCACTGACAGGACACACTAGATTTCAATGATGAGGAAAATGTTAGTTTATGTGAACCTCAATCCAATCTGGGAATAGAATGTGAAAAAATGATCACATCCCAAATGTGCACTGCACTGAATTAAACTATGATGAGTATTGGGATGATGATCATGAATGTGCAGCTCCAGTTCACCTGAAATTAATCTTAAGTTTGGTCCAAGACAATGATCAAGATGTATATGAAGTGGTCGGTCATAATGAGCCACTCCACTCACCTGACATGTCTGATTTAAAAGTGGAGGATGAACCCCTTACAACTAACCTTTATAACTCTTGTGAAACATGTTTAGACCACTCCTCTGAATTAAATGATGATGTGATTCGAGAGAAGGACGAATTGCTCGTTATGACCCTGGAATTTGAAACCACTCAGTTGAGGCCACCATCTGAGCTGTACACGTTTAACAATTCAACACCTCGATTGAATAGTTTCAATGAATAGAGTGATCACATCGATGCTTCCCCTATTGATTTTTAATCTGTTTGTGCAGGACTAGAGCAAGAGAGCATACCTCCATCCACGTTCAAGGACGATGGATTCCTTGGGTAGATCATCACGAGCTCCAATGTGGAAAATAAGTCACGCTCAGCTGAACTTCCCAACTCTTTGGATGATTGCTTAGTACACTTTACAAATTCAAACGATCCCATGTCAAAAGACAAAATAGATGCCTCGCAAGACAATACCTTGGTAGATGTCATGGACCGAGAGAACCCTCATTCTGAAGCCCCTCCTTCCCCAGACCCTGAATGTTTACCATTAAAGGAAGAGGAGCTAAAAATTGAACCGAAGTCTGGAACTTCGGAATGTGTTGAGACTACATTACTTCCTGAGAATTATTCTGAATTCTATCTACCTGTAGTCTTCGATTCACCATGGGGTACTAATTCTGAAACTTTCTCTGTTACAGGTGAATCATATATACTTTGGACACCTCAAGAAATTAAAAGGAAACCTTATGCTGAGATCCATAAATTTCTCTGGAATTACATACTCCAGGGCATCCAAGCCTACTGCAAAAGGGGCTTTTGGATGATCCTGTTGAGGAACTTACTGAGACACTTATCAAGATATTGGCCAGAAGATGATCAAGTAGTTTTTCTCTGCTTTCATAGTACTAGAGTAGTTTGCTTTATGTTGTTCTAGGATAGACGGTTTATACCATTAGGTTAGTTTACTTCCTGCATTGTTTTAGGATAGTTTGTTATCGTGTCTTCACTCTCGTGCTGGCCGACATGCTATGATCATTGTGGAAACGTCTTTCTCGATTTCTTCATCCAGGCACTATCTTCCCATCACTTCTCATATACTTGCATTGTCCCATGTGCATTACATGTGTATTTCTTTTACATTGAGGACAATGTATATTTTAGGTTGAGGGTGGGAGATTAGTTTACCTAATCAGTGGTTTCTTGGTCTTAAGCAAAATTTGTGAAATTTTTAATTTTTTCTTGAATTTCTTGTAAATTCGACATGATTTTGATGACCATCTTTGATTTAGAATTACAAGATACGTGATGTTGGTAATTTATGACTCTTGGATTCAGTTATCTATTAGATTTCACAGTTAAGTTTGAATTGTTAACCTATGATTAGAAGTTTTAACCATAGATTGAGTCATGATTTCACATGTCACGTCTCGCTTACACATTATGATTTCAGTTTGATATTGAATTGTTAACCTGGCAGTCACGAGGCATGGAAGGAGCCAACCTGGGGAATTTATCCATTATGTTCAAGAAAGGCTGTCTTTAGAAAGGGTTGGGCGAATGATCTTCACCATAGGTTTACTCCCTATAGGTGAGGGTTCGATTTCTCTCCTTGACTCTACCAGATAAATGTGGTTGTGGGCGAACAGTCGTCACCATGGGTTTGCTCCCTATAAGTGAGGATTCGATTCCCCAAAGTTAATACGGCGTGAAAACCATGGAAAAAAAATAAAAAGAAAGAAATTGAACTATAAGGCAGGTTTTGGTTTAGGTATGGTTATCCTTAATGCCCTTTTGATCATCAATGTTATCATGAAATTGACGATTGGATCTCTTAATGATGATAAGCCGAGATTACACTACACGCGCATGAAACTCAATGTTTGGGATTTTTCTAATTAATGGATTGATATTTAGAACTTGATTATGAAGCTTACTGTGCGCTTGAGTCCAGGAGAAAGTAATGCCCAACATTCATGAATCTTAGAATTCTAGTATCTGGATTGTTTTTTTTCAAAAATCACTCGAGTTTATAAAAATTGTCCAGTAATTCTCAACTTATTTTTCGCATACTTTGCTCGGGACTAGCAAAATGCTAGTTGAGGATTGTGTTGAGGGTCAAATATTTCATATTAGACCCCAGTTATTACCTGATTTTACGAACATGATACGGTTTAACTGCCCATTTTGATCGTGTTTGTGATGCAAGGTGTATTTAGGAGCCTGTACTGAAAAGAATGCTAAAGGCATGAATTTAATGCTCAAGAAGTACCAAGGCAAGGGACGGACCCCAGGGGACCGAGATTGAAGGATTTACATGCCATAGATCCGAGAAAATTATGTCACTCGTATTAAACGGGCCTGAAAATCGTCCAGAATGCAAGATCGCATGGTTCTCACCATCCGTTTGGCTCGAAACTTTATATATGGCCTGATGATCACAAATTAGCTATACACGTCAAAATTCAGCCCTTGAATCAGTGTATAAGTGACCCGATGGACAAGATCAGATAATAACCATTAAGAAAGCATCTTGGACATCCTTGGAAGATCGGGACCCAAACTAAACCGATGGAAAGAACACGAAAAACGGTGGATATTTGCCAAATTTCACTTCTTTTGGATGGTGCAGTAGGGAGAAATGAACGACAGATTCGTAAATAAACAAAATTCCATATGCATGGATGTAAGGAGAACAGAGGATTGCTTCAACGGTGGGTAGTGCCTCATCACAGGTGGATGGTGTGGCCCACATGGAGTTCGGATTTACTTTCTACTTTGACCCATGGGCTTACGCGTTACTAAGAAGATAATGAGCGGAGTAGACCTCCAAGAATGTGACCAGAAGTGAGGCCCACCTATTTTTTGAACAACATTCTAAAACGAAGGCACTCATCTGGCGGACGACGACATCGAGCTTGACAACGACTTTTAGTCCACATTGATTGATGGTGTGGCCCACCCAATATTCGGATCCACCCCATATTTTGACCTTTGTCTTAACACAATCCTACCAACCCAATGAACGGGATAGATTTATCGAAATAGCAAGGTGGGCCCCACTTCATATGGCCGCAATGATGAATTTGCAAAAGAAATGGGAAACAGTTTCTGTTTGCGTTAGCAGCGGAAGTCCGTCCGTTGGGAGTTGAGGTGGCCCACTATGATCACCCAATGGATGATCTCAGACGTCCATCATGTCTAGGGGAGGGCACCGACCAAAACCCTCTTGTTCTTGTGCAACCATGCACGAGAACAAGATTGCAAAGCAAGGAACAAGTTGCCACGTCTATTAGTGGTTTAGTCCACCCAGAACTCGAATCTACTTCAATCTTGGAAGAGTGGCCTAAATCGACACCACGAAACTAGTGGACAGACCTGATTCTTCAGCAAACACAGAATATGGACCCCATCGAGCATCAAAAGCAAGATGGCTTCTCTCCTGCGCACGCAGTCTGCTACGTAAAGAATTTCCGCAGTAAGTCTCCACCGCCTCTATGCTTAAAGAAGGTCGGCGACCGACCTAGCATCTCCTTCCAGGCTCTATAAAAGGAAAAGAAAGAGAGAGGCAATGATCATATGAGGGGCAATCGTGGAGGCATCATCTGAAGTGTGGAGTGTGGGCCAGTTAAATGAGTTTTTCTTCTTCCTTTTACTTAGTTTATTTTATTAAGAGATTTTAGCCACTCATGTCTATGATCAGCTAAACCTCTTAGCTAGGGCTAAGAGGTGAAGCTTGTAGCGTGATTAAGATGTTAGCTTTGCTTTGATTTATGTTTATTGAACTCTCATGAATTCTAATTTTATTATAAGAAATATTTTTAGTTTTTAATGGTTTGTTGTGACTCAAATTACAATAGATCTGCGATAGCTTGAGATATTCTCTTTTCATGTATTGAGATTGTGAACTTGGGAACCCTGTTATTCACCATCGTCTCATGGGCATGGTTGAGTGATGGAACCCTTCCTAACTTTCACAATTCTCTCATGATTGGCTGTGAGATTGGTAAATTGTTGTTGTTTTCCATAGAATCCTGGGCATGGTTAGGTGACAGAATCACTTCCAAATATGCACCAATCGTATTTGTTGATGATTAGATCCATGAGACGTTCGGAGATCTGACAAATCTCTTCTTACCAATTAGATAAGATAGGACTCTGATTCCAGTTGTGTCCTTGAATCAATGCAAAGTAGCTTCTCAATTGCTACAAGTGGATCCTTGGCACCCTAGTTCCATACCTTTGAATTCTCTAAGTTTTAGATTTACTATTTTACCTTTATTCCCTCACATTCAGTTGATTTAGATTTCATCTTATTCTAGTTCTAGTTCTAGTTATTTTCATATTACATACAGGTTTCAGTCCTTGTGGATTGGACCTCGGTCTCACCGAGTTTATTACTACATCACAACCCTATACTTGGGGTGTGAATAGTACAATCATGTCACAATTACTCTCGATCAACAAAATAATAATAAAGTATCAGGGTAGACCCTAGTTCAATTTCAGTTGTACTATGGCCCAAAAAGTTTGAAATGTGTGCAAAATAGTAATAAAGCATCAGGCGTTTTTTGCTTCTTGCGACGATGCGCACGTGTGAAGGCAAGGAGATTTGAACCCTAGTTATATAAGCAAAAACTCCTTCTCTTACCGACTAGCTATACACACTATTTATAGAAAGTTTAAATAATTAATATATTTATTTACTTTCTAAAAATAATTTTTATTTATAAATTTTTTTATTATTTTTAAAATTTATTTTTATTCTAAAAAACAGAACAATTTGAACAGTACATACAAAATATCAGGCTAATAAAAAAAATAAAAATGGATAGCTACACCAATCGGAATAATGTAAAATTGCTCATAAATTCTAAGTTCACGTGGTGTGGCCGCTTTGGGTTAGGGTAACTTTGGTATATTTACTTCATCCCGGTGAGTTATGCTTGATTAACGGGTTTGATGAAAGCTACACACCATGGGGTACACACAAACCTATATATGGCTAGCATCACATCCCCATGTTCCCTTGGTGTGGCCCACCTGAGTTGCAGATATGGTTGATTTCATTCATAAAAACTAGAATCAAGGATAGAGCCTGATGGATGGAGTGGATTTTACTTATAGAACTGGCGGGCCCCACAGATCTCGGGTGTTTTAGGCTGTATAAAACATTACTTATGGTATGTTGTTTGGCATTCGGGTCCCTTTGGGCTTGGAGGGGTCCGCATTGGGTTCAGTTTAGATTTGTTCGAACTGAACCCATTTAAAATCGGGCGCCTGCTTTGGGTTAGGCTGGGTTGATTTTTAGATTTTCAACTTGTCCTATTTAATAATTAGAGAAAACTTTCGGTTCCTGGCCCACTAGAAATGGGACCAACGGTTGATGAGGCAATTCACAGCATACCGTCCATCTTGGTAAACAGGTGTGGAAGGTCAAGCCATCATTTGGTTGGCTATGATTAATCGATCGATCAGTACTATGACCTTTGCGCAATCCCGCATAGGCAACATGCCCCCAATTCCCTTCAACACTACTCCTAAAAATAAACGCTATCATGTACGGTGGCTGCTCCCCAATTCCCTTCAACACTAGTCCTAAGAATATATACTTATGGAGGCGATACAACAGTTATTCAGTAAAAAGGCCAAATGTTGGGGATGATCCAATATTGTAGAATTTAGAATATTTCGGGCCAAACTTTCATTTCTGTCATTTTTACCTGTTCCAGTCTCGATAAAGCATCATCCAAAACCAGCACGTATTGTCATTCCATGTTTTAACATATCTAGCTGCCTGCACTTCAAGCATCCAACGCAGCGAGGATGATATCAAATAAGATCCGGAATACTGGATTCCATCTTCAAATTTATGGGAACATGTTAGTTATAGATGGCCTGGGTAATCAAAAGCTCCGATGAAGCCCACTGCGATTTTTAAAAAAAATAAGGCATGCAGTTTCAAAACTCAAAACGGCTACAACACGGAAAAATACTAGGGAGGGAAACACCCACCAATTAAACCTTCTTGGCCCCACCTTAGTGTTTATATGTGACGCAGGATGAACGTGATGAGGTCGAGCATTGTCTTCCTCAAAGATAATTACTCCAAATCTACGGAGCTTCTCTGGACTCCTCACAGAGACTTCTCGAATCCACTAAGAAAAAAGCAAGGAAAATAAAAAATAAATTCTAATAAATTCGTAATTTGATTGATGAATGAAATAAATGAATTCACGAGCCTAGAATTCTTAACTTACTGTTTATAGAGACTCGTGATGTCTACCAGCGTGCAAGGTTTTTGGCCAAAAATAGTAAGTGTTCTATTTGGCTGAAGCACAACGTTCTCTCAATTATTCGAAGCACTTTTGCACCACTCCTGAAGCCCAACGGATGAAGAGTTATACTGAAACTGAAACTTAATATAAGTAGTAAAACTAAAAATAAACATGGAATTTGATTGTCGATATGATGGAATCTCGCAAATTCGGCATGGGAAACCTAGCATGCCCAGGTCGATTGGCTAAAGTAGTTCGTCCTATCCTAAAATCATATATGGTACGTTGAGTAACTCATTCAAGTTTGCAAGATATGTCTATTTTAAGGTTTTGACGGTCTTAATGACTTCCTTCTTTGATCGGGTCTTCTCTGGCCCATCTTGGTCATGAAAGTGTCCATGACCCGCTCTACATCAATATGCCATGCAGCCCGCTCATAAGGACATTCTAACTAGAATTAAGGGAAAATACAAATATTAATCTCACATAAAATTATATAAACTCCGAGAAAGTTTCATGGTGGGCATTATTTGATCCCTGTTTCTTGTGGTGACCCACTTCAATCTTTAATCAGCCTGAATTTTTAAGTTCACCTCTTAAAATAAGCTTGCACAATGGATGGACGGAATGGATATAATACGCAAACCCCGGTGCACAACACACTTGCGTAAATGGAGCGATTGGGGTGATTCGGCCCCGGCTCATTGGTGTTTTGACCCGACCTTTCCGTCATGCCATAATCCATCCCGGCAGGGGCTGTGTTGGGCCCACAGTGATGTATGGGTATTATCCACGCCTTCTATCCATTTTTTCAGATCATATCAGCGTACGATACTCACATGAGGTAGATATAAAGCTTAAGTGGACCACAGCACAGGAAGCAGCGGTGATAATAGCACCCACCAATGAAACCTTCTTAGGGGCCACCGTGATGTTTATTTTCCATCCAATCTGTTCATAAGGTCACATAATCCTGGATGAAAGGAGAAAAACCAATTTCAGATTGATCCAAAACTTCTGTGGCCCCCAAAATGTTTTCAACGGTAGATGTTTAATACCCACTGTAGTCTACTTGAACCTTGAACTGATTCATTTTTGTGCTTCTATCCTCAAATGATATAGAAAAATGGATAGATAGCGTGGATAAAACCCATAAAAAAAAAACAAAAAAAAAAAAAAACATCACTGTGGTTCCCACAGAGCTTTACCTGAACGGAATATGTAGAGGCCGAGCAGGACTCAATATCCGCTTTCGACACAGTACAGGGCTTGGACCTATCACCCTGAATAAGATATGGGCACAGCCTAGCACGCCAGTTACAAAGCGGCCCTGTGACAGTTGTATTAGATTTCCCCTCGATTTACTGAAAGGACCGGAATAGTCTGCAACAAACCACCCAGGCGCTGTGGGGCCACCGTGTTTTATATATAAATGTATGGAGAACAGGAAATTCAAAACACAGATAGATTAAAGTCTCTGATGGGCTGCACCAATGGGAGCGATGTAAAACTGCTCCCAAAATCTCTAGATTTTTGCTATGTGGACCGCCTGGTATTAGGATCACGCTAATATTTTTTTTTTTTCCCGTATTTATACTTCATTTCATTCTTATGAGTTACACTTGATAAATGGTATGGCCCCACAAACAAACTGATGGTTGGTATTAAAATGCCAAGCAAATCAGTGAGTGGCTCGGTTTATGTCGATTCCGGTCAGCTGACTTTGGAAAAGAATGGACCCACACGAATAATCCAAGGGTCTGTTTCTTTCTTTTTTGGTGTCATCCACTCCCAACAAGAAAAAGTTGGACCCATACAATAATTCAAAAGAAAAGTTTATACTCCAGTGGATTATGATCTTCCATGCGCATACACATGGCCGGCACTACCCAACGTAGCAAAAACTACCTCAATTGGAGCTGATCGAGATCATTTTATATCCCAAAATCGTATAGATTATATAATCCTAGCCTTGGATTAGTGGATATTTGTTTCTTGATTTTGTATTATTAATATTTTTTTTATTTTTTTTTTACAGCCATCAATGATACAATTACTAGTGAGAATGAGACAATTACCAGCGACGTCGTTCCCATGAAACTCCCAAGTAATTTTAACAAATGGCATTGAGATACTCGCAGTACTGCAGATGTACAATCACAGGATGCATGTGCATGAATGATCCTACTCCATCATTATACTTACATACTGACTATTCAAAGCCGTCGACCCAATGAAAATACCCGGTTGTGCCTGTTTTCAAAAGGCAAGTGCTGATCAAAGGATAAGGAATCGAAGGGCTAGCTAATGCATTATGCGGAAGTTCCTTTCTGGGATGCTTAGGTGGGATTCACCATTTCTAGAGCTCATTTTAGGATATGAGACATGTTGAGAAGTGGAGCCACATACGCGAATTTCGTGTCACAAGTCCTTCCGCAACTGGGATGCGGAAAGGAGTTTCGCGGATTTCGTGTCGCAAGTCCTTTCGCAACCGGGATGCGGAACGGAGTTTCGCGGATTTCGGGTTGCAAGTCCTTTCGCAACTGGGATGCGGAAAGGAGTTCCTAAATTATAAATAGGGTACCTAGGCTTTTTAGGTATGATGGGAAAGTTATTCTAAGGTGTGGGCAAAGGGTTTTCTATGTGCTTCCAAGAGAGAGGTTAGTATATTGCCTTGTAATCTTTGTTTTTTCTTTATAATGGAAGTTTTGCATCCATGGTTTTTTTACCCTTGTTGGAGTTTTTCCATGTATATCTTGTCTTGTGGTTTGTTTGAATGTTTTTATTCCTTTCTAGTTTATATTTCTTCCTGTTTATCGTTTGTGGGTGGGGCCTGAGATTGGATCTAAGCTCACTGCGTTGTTGGCATGTTGTGCAACAACTGGTATCAGATTATTGGTTTAGTTCTATTGGGAGCGATGACGGAAGATGGGAAAACTATAATTGAGAAGTTTGATGGTTCAAACTTTACCTTCTGGAAGATGCAGATGGAAGATTATCTGTATCAGAAGGATCTTTATATTCCTCTAGGAGGAAAAGAGAAGAAACCAGAAAAGATAACAAATGATGAATGGTTTTTACTGGATAGGAAGGCTTTAGGAATGATCCGACTCTCTTTGTCTAAGAGCGTCGCTTTCAATATATCCAAGGTAAAAATGACAAAAGAATTAATGGAAGCCCTGGCCACCATGTATGAAAAGCCCTCAACATCCAATAAGGTTTATCTTATGAAACAGCTATTTAACATGAAGATGTCAGATGATGGGAGCGTGACTAAACATCTAAACGAGTTCAATACAGTCATGAGCCAGTTGGAATCCATTGGCATTGTTTTTTAGGATGAGGTCAGAGCATTATTGATCTTATCCAGTTTGTCAGACAATTGGGATGGTTTGGTTATTGCTGTGAGCAATTCTTCAGGGTCGACAAAGTTGAAATTTGATGATGTGGCCGGTCTAATTCTCAGTGAAGAATCTAGAAGAAAGACATCAGAAGTTTCAGGGGATTCAGGGAATACTCTAAACGTTGAAGGAAGAGGAAGATCGCTGAACAAATGAGGCAATAAACACGGGTGTTCTAAGTCGAAGAAGAAGTCCAAGGGATCGAAAGATAAAGACGGGTGTTGGCATTGCAGCAAGAAGAGGCATATGAAATGTGATTGCAGGGCGCTCAAGAAACAAGAAAGAAGCTCTCAAGGCGGAAAAGATTCAGTGAATCTATCTGAGGAGAGTGACACAGAGACATTGATCTTGTCTCTTAATGCGAGGAATGAGTCTTGGGTTATAGACTTAGTGCTTCGTTTTACGCCACTTCATGTAAGGAAGTTCTGCGAAATTATATATCAGGTGACTTCGGGAGAGTCTACCTGGGAGATGATGAGTTGCGCAGTATTGTTGGAAAGGGAGACGTTCATATAAATCAGAAAGACAGAACAACGTTGAAATTGAAGGATGTCAGACATGTACCGAGTTTGAGATGGAATCTGATCTCAGTAAGGCAGTTGGCCGATACCG
The DNA here is from genome assembly GCA_021015155.1 of Magnolia officinalis. Classification (NCBI taxonomy): domain Eukaryota; kingdom Viridiplantae; phylum Streptophyta; class Magnoliopsida; order Magnoliales; family Magnoliaceae; genus Magnolia; species Magnolia officinalis. Next base: position 25,104,715 of record JAJHSJ010000001.1, on the reverse strand, counting down.
GTTATGTGACGACATTCACCAATGATTCCTGGAAGATCACAAAAGGTGCATTGGTGATATCTCGAGGCAAGAAGGAAGGTACTTTGTACGTGACTTCAGGATCGTATAGTTCACTCGCAGTCGCATCAACTGAAGTGAATGGGCAGTTATGGCATCAGAGGTTGGGACATATGAGTGAGAAATGAATGAAAGTGCTATTGTCAAAAGGGAAACTACCAGGGCTGAAGTCTATTGATTTAGAATTCTGAGAGGACTGCGTGTATGGCAAGCAGAATAGGGTAAGTTTCAAGAAAATAGGACTGCTCCAAAGACACATCTGTTGGAGCTTGTACACATTGATGTGTGGGGACAGGCACAGGTATCATCTCTTAGTGGCTCACATTATTTTGTTTCTTTTATTGATGATGCTAGTAGAAAACTGTGGATTTATTTCTTATAACACAAATCTGATGTATTGGATGTATTTAAGAAGTGGAAAGTTATGGTAGAAAATGAGACATGTAAAACAGTAAAATGTCTCAGATCTGATAATGGGGGAGAGTATTGTGACAAGAGGTTTGAGGAGTATTGTGCAGTAAGTGGAATCAAACATCAGAAAACGATTCCAGGTACACCGCAACAGAATGGTGTGGCTGAGCGCATTAACAGGACCATCCTTAAGCGTGCCAGGAGCATGAGATTACATGCAGGATTGCCCAAGACCTTTTGGGCAGATGCTGTGAATACCGCCGCATATCTCATCAATAGAAGTCCCTCAACACCATTAGATAGTGGGCTACCAGAAGAAGTGTGGACTGGGAAGGAAGTGAACCTTGCACATCTCTGAGTGTTCGGTTGCACTTCATATGTTCACATTGATGCAGAGCACAAAAACAAGCTGAATGCGAAGTCTAGGAGGTGCACGTTTATAGGCTACAGACAACATGATTTTGGCTACAGGTTTTGAGATATAGAAAACAGAAAAATCATCAGAAGTAAGGACATAGTCTTCAATGAAAAAGTGATGCATAAGAACAGTGTGTAGGAAAATAAGGCCAAGGAGAAAGAATTCGTAGAGATGGAAGAATTACAGGATACGGGTGTTATTGTACCACAGGATGACCATGCACAGGAGCATTATGAGGCAGAGCCGCATACACCGGTTGTGAGAAGGTCTACTCGGGAGAGGAGACCCACGGTCCGATACTCACCCTCCTTATATTATCTACTGCTGACAGATAATGGTGAGCCAAAGTGTTTTGAAGAGGTGTTACAGTCAGATACACGGGTTAAGTGGGAGTAGGCCATGGATGGGGAGATAGACTCTCTTGAGTCTAATCGTACATGGGAGCTAGTCACTTTACCTAAGGGTAAAAAAGCTCTTCATAACAAGTGGGTTTACCGACTAAAGGAGGAGCACGATGGTTCGAAACGGTACAAGGCCAGATTGATTGTGAAAGGGTTTCAACAAAAGGCAGGTATCGATTTCACTGAAATATTTTCATCTGTGGTGAAAATGTCTACGATTCGCATGGTCTTGAGTATAGTGGCTTCAAAGGACTTACATCTAGAACAGCTAGATGTTAAGACAGCCTTTCTTCATGGGGATCTTGAAGAAGAGATATATATGCATCAGCCGACAGGATACGTGACACCAGGAAAGGAGAACAAGGTATACAGACTGAAGAAGAGTATATATGGCCTGAAACAGGCCCCGAGGCAGTGGTACAAGAAGTTCGACAGTTTCATGTCGGAAAACGGCTTTAAGAGATGTCATGCAGACCACTGTTGTTACTTGAAGAAGTTTGATACGTCATACATCATTCTTCTCCTATACGTTGATGATATGCTTGTGGCTGGTTCAAGCATGAAGGACATCTCAGATCTCAAAAGACAACTGTTTAAAGAATTTACCATGAAGGATTTAGGAGCTACAAAACAAATCCTAGGCATGAGGATAAAGTGTGACAGGGAAAATAAGAAACTGGTGTTGTCACAGGCAGAGTATATAGCCAAGGTACTTGATCGATTCAATATGGGAGGTGTTAAGCCGGTTAGCACTCCATTAGCCAACCACTTCAAGTTATCTAAGGAGCAAGGGGCAAAGACGCAGGAGAAACGGGATTACATGGCTAAAGTCATATACACGTCAGCTATAGGGAGTCTCATGATGTATGTTATGGTGAGCATGAGGCCAGACATTGCTCAAGCAGTAGGAGTTGTTAGCAGGTTCATGAACAATCCCGGGAAGGAACATTGGAAAGCTGTGAAGTGGATCCTTAGATACTTGGTAGGTACTAAGGATGTAGGGCTGTGCTATGGTGGATCGAAAATCAAGCTACAAGGCTACGTGGATTCAAATTTGGCAGGAGATATTAACAGCAGGAGAAGCACTACAGGTTATGTCTTTACTCTGGGTAGTGCTGCAGTCAGTTGGGTCTCTCAGTTACAGAAGATAGTATCGATCAGTACGACAGAAGGAGAATATGTTGCGGCTACCGAAGCATGCAAGGAGATGGTATGGATGCAAGGTTTCATGGAAGAGTTGGGTAAGAAGCAAGCAAATTGCAAACTGTATAGTGACAGTCAGAGTGCAATACACTTGGCCAAGAATTCAACCTTTCATTCAAGGACCAAGCATATTGTCATCAGATATCACTTCATACGTTCGTTACTGGAAGATGGATCAATTGCTCTGGAGAAGATTCATATAAGTGAGAATCCTGAGGATATGTTGACCAAGGCGGTCACACGAGATAAGTTGAAGCTCTGTTCAGCTTTGATTGGTCTTTAGGCTTGAAGACGGGGAGGTGATGTACTCCGGATGAAGAAGACAAAGATTTATGGAAATGTGTCTCCAAGTGGGAGATTGTTGGGAAGTGGAGCCACATGCGCGGATTTCGTGTCGCAAGTCCTTTCGCAACTGGGATGCAGAAAGGAGTTTTCTAAATTATAAATAAGGGTACCTAGGGCTTTTCTAGGTATGATGGGAAAGTTATTCTAAGGTGTGGGCAAGGGGTTTTCTATGTGCTTCCAAGGGAGAGGTTAGTATATTACCTTGTAATTTTGTTTTTCTTTATAGTGGAAGTTTTGCATCTGTGGTTTTTTACCTTTGTTGGGGTTTTTCCACGTATATCTTGTCTTGTGGTTTGTTTGAATGCTTTTATTCCTTTCTAGTTTATATTTCTTCCTGTTTATCGTTTGTGGGTGAGGCCTGAGATTGGATCTAGGCTCACTGCGTTGTTGGCGTGCTGCGTAACAAGACAAAAAATGAGACCGATCCAAAACTCATTTATGTGGTCACAAACGTGCTGTATTAAGCTAAACGTTAAAAGTTGTGTGGTGTAGTTATCAATCTATTTGGGAGAGAGACATCAGGCTTCAAGGATGAATGAGAAGCGACGGCACTGGAATTTCTTGTGCCTTCAACGCAAACGATCGGCACTTGCTCTAAGTGAGTTCATTACACCATCTCTTCTCTTCTCATCTCATTTACCAATATCATTCTGTCTTCCAAGGCCATGGATTTCATCAGCCCTGTCATTGACATCGTGTCTCGCCTCTCAGATCCCATTGCTCGACGCATACGATATGCCGTCAAGCTCCAAGTAAACATCGACTCCCTCAAGAATGCGATGAACGATTTGAAATATGTAAGGGACGACGTGAAGACAAAGGTGGATGTTGCCGAAAGGCAGCTGCTCGAACGAAAGAGCCATGTGAAACGGTGGCTAGAAAGCGTAGAAGCCATCGAACGAGAAGTGAATGAGATGGAGGAAGGTTATGGGCAAATGAGGAGGTGGCTTGGTAACTGTCGTTTGAATTGTTGGTCGGGCTACAAGCGCAGCAAGAGGGCGGAGGAGAAGCTGACAGATGTAGCAGAGTTGAGGAGCAAAGGTGATTCCTTCGATGTAGTGGCAGAGAAACCCCCTCCAGATGTTGTGGAAGAGCAGCCTAGCACTTCAGCTCTAGGCATGGACTTGATGTTAGAGAAGGTTCGTGGCTTCCTCAGAGAAGATAGTGTGGGAGTTGTGGGGATATATGGAATGGGGGGTGTAGGCAAGACAACACTCTTGAAAAAGATTAACAATGAAACAACCCATGGTTTCAATGTGGTGATATGGGTGGTGGTTTCTAAAGAAGTAAATGTGGGAAGCATTCAAAACGACATTGGAAATAGGCTAGGTTTGTCCTGGAAAGATGATATAAGCAATGACAGACGGGCTACGGACGTACACAATACCTTGAGCAAGATGAAATTCATGCTACTGCTAGACGATATATGTCAGCGGTTAGATCTGGAGATGATTGGAATTCCTCGTCGAAGTGGCCAGAGCAAGGTTGTTTTTCACGACACGATTTGAGAATGTGTGCTACGAAATGAAAGCTGACAAGCATGGGATCTATTTCGAGAGAATGTTGGTGTTGAGGCCATGAATTCTCACCGTGAGATTCTGGGTCTTGCTGAGCTTGTTGCAGAAGAATGCGGTGGTCTACCCCTTGCACTCATCACAATCGGGCGGGCGATGGCGAGCAAAAAGACGCCCAAGGAGTGGAAGCATGCAATAACGGCTCTGAGAAGGGCACCATCTGAGATATCAGGTATGGAAGATGAAGTCCTTTTCCGTCTGAAATTCAGTTATGATAATCTTGGTGGCGACACAATCAAAACATGCTTCCTATACTGTTCACTATTTCCCGAGGACTACACAATTAGCAAAGAAAGTCTAATCGATTACTGGATTGGGGAAGGATTCTTGGATGGATGGGATGATGATCTTGATGAAGCTCGTAACAAGTGCCATGATCTCATCGGAACCCTAAAGGGCGCATGCTTGTTGGAGAGTGATCCTAATGAGAAAACAGGGGTGAAGATGCACGACGTGATTCGTGATCTAGCTTTATGGATAATTGATGTAGAACGTGTCACAGATACGTTCCTAGCATGGTTGGGCCAAAAGAAGATGGACCGTAAATTGACCATAACTTTTGATCCGGGTATCGTTACAGGGCGCACAACCTATCAATCTTTACTGAAACGGGCCATCTGAGGTGAACCGACCCACAAGGTGGGTCGTATCTGTCCGTTTCGTCAGAAAACGCACGCTTTCAGCTCAAAAATGAATTTTTAAGAAAATTTTACTATTTTTAGTAATTCCGAATTTTTGTAATATTTTTAGAGTTTTAGATTTTCTTTCCTTTTAGAAATAACTTTTAGTTATACTAGGACTCTTCTAGAGAAAGTTTATTGCAATTTTTATTTTAGAAACTAGGCCTTAGAAGAGTTTTATTAGAATTAGGATTTTTATTAGAGTTAGAATTTTGCTATTTTTGGTAATTACGAATTTTAGTTTTTTTTTCTTTATTAATGGTGTAAGAAGGCACATTAGAGATTTATCAATTATTCATTAAGCTATTTCGAATTTATTTAGAATTTATTTCTATTTTCTACTCTCTTTTCTCGTGGATTCGAGAAGTCTCTGTGAGGAGTCCAGAGAAGTTCCGTGGATTCGGAATAGTTATCCTCTTGAGGAAGACGGTGCTCGACCTCACGTCCTCCCCTGCGTCAGTTTGGTATCAAAGCGAGGTTTCTCCTCGGGTCGATGGCTTTTAACGACGGGTCGGGTAACAATCTCATGGGCGGTGCTCCAGGGAATTTACCTTTAACGGCGGCAACTTTCGAAGTAGCGCAACGAAAGAATCGACAAGTCATGCAAGGGCTGCAGGCTTCCATCGACCACATAGCGGATCTCTTGGCGGAAAACCTAAGGCAACTCCGTGTTCATGGTGGTGATTCACCACCAGCAATTGCTGGAATTCGTAATTATACTGATCGTAGGGCGATGCTATCAATGAACCATAGGATGGTTCAAGAATTCAAGATGAAAGTCGATCTTCCTAGTTTTAATGGCCAACTCTACTTCAAGGACTTCCTCGATTGGTTGCTTGAAGTCGAACGTTTCTTCGATTACATGAACATCGTAGAAGAAAAGAAAGTTAAACTCGTGGCATACAAGTTAACGGGCAGAGCTTCAGATTGGTGGAAACAACTTCAACTCGAGCGGGCGAGACAGATGAAGGCACCAATCCGCATGTGGTCGCGGATGAAGAAGTTATTGTGCATGCGATTCCTCCCTCAAGATTATGATCAGGTATTATTCCAACAAAACCAAAATTTTATCAAGATAGTCGATCAGTAAAAGGTTATGCAGAAAAATTCTATTATTGGTCCGCGAGAAACAACTTCATCAAAACGGAGTTGCAACAGACCATAGGATTCATCAGTGGCGAACATGTGACCTCTATAGGAATGGAGAACCAACTCAAGACTTCTAAAGTGGAGGGACAATATCTCATCACTGAACAGGCCTTTGTTAAACAATATGAGGAAACGAAAAATATATATCCATTAGTTGAAAAGAAAAAATATGTGGAGCCTGTGAATATCTTAGAGGATTTGGAACCAGTATCGCAGGAGTTCAAGAGGGTTGTGCTCGATGAACTCTCTAATAAATTACCTCCCATACGAGATATAAAAAATCACGTTGATCCCGTCTCAGGGGCAAGTCCGCCTAATTGCCCACATTATCAGAAAAAATATGAGATCTTGAAGGCAGATGTGAAGGAACTAATTGATATTAGTCAAGTCAATGAAAACATGAGTACATGTATTGTGTCAACTCAAGAGCTTAATGCCAAGTACATAAAAAGAGCTAATGAACATCGACGTCGGAAGTTATCTCAGACTCATGTGCCAAGTCTTTTGCGTAACTCGAGGACGAGTTTTTTTCAAGTGGAGGAGTCTGATGTAGAACGTGTCACAGATACGTTCCTAGCATGGTTGGGCCAAAAGAAGATGGACCGTAAATTGACCATAACTTTTGATCCGGGTATCGTTACAGGGCGCACAACCTATCAATCTTTACTGAAATGGGCCATCTGAGGTGAGCCGACCCACAAGGTGGGTCGCATCTGTCCGTTTCGTCAGAAAACGCGCGCTTTCAGCTCAAAAATGAATTTTTAAGAAAATTTTACTATTTTTAGTAATTCCGAATTTTTGTAATATTTTAGAGTTTTAGATTTTCTTTCCTTTTAGAAATAACTTTTAGTTATACTAGGACTCTTCTAGAGAAAGTTTATTTGTAATTTTATTTTTAGAAACTAGGCCTTAGAAGAGTTTTTTAGAATTAGGATTTTTATTAGAGTTAGAATTTTGCTATTTTTGGTAATTACGAATTTTAGTTTATTTTTTTCTTTATTAATGGTGTGTAAGAAGGCACATTAGAGATTTATCAATTATTCATTAAGCTATTTCGAATTTATTTAGAATTTATTTCTATTCTCTACTCTCTTTCTCGTGGATTCGAGAAGTCTCTGTGAGGAGTCCAGAGAAGTTCCGTGGATTTGAATAGTTATCCTCTTGAGGAAGACGGTGCTCGACCTCACGTCCTCCCCTGCGTCAATAATATCTTCTGAATGTGGGAAGAAGAACAATTTTCTGGTGCAAGCGGGAATTGGACTGAGCAAAGCACCACGAGTCAAGATGTGGATGCAGGCAGAGAGGATATCTCTAATGGAGAATAAAATTGAAGAAATTACAGAGGCGCCTAAGTGCCCCAACCTCTTAACCTTGATGCTCCAATCGAATCAGCCATTGAGAAAGATCACCAATGATTTTTTTCAATTCATGCCTAATCTAAGGGTGTTGGATTTGTCAAATGTGGGAATAAAAGAAATCCCAGCTGGGATAGGTAACTTGGTTGAGTTGCAATATCTCAATCTGTCCAATAATACACAGATCACAATTTTTCCTGAAGAGATAGGTTGTCTGGCGAAGCTGAAGCACCTGGATTTGAAGAACTGTTTTAATCTCGACATAATCCCTCACGAGTCAATATCGAGGCTTCATTGGTTGAAAGTGCTGACACTTTGGGGCTGCTACGGTCATTGGGAAGTAACAGAAAGGAGAGGTTGGTTTTCTTTAGTAGAGATGGAAGGCTTGAAATGCTTGAGCCATCTTGAAATCTGCTTAGATAGTGTACATGCTCTTGAAATGTTCCTTGATTCTCACAAGTTGCCGAAGCTAACGCGGGCTTTATCCATTGGATTCTGCAGAGGCCTGAAAACATCCACCAAACTATCATCGACTTTTGGGACAATGAGGAGTCTCAGATCGATGTCTTGAAATTAAAAGATGCATAAAGATGGAAGAGTTGATGATCGGTTCAGATGTGGAGAAAGAAGATGATCATTCGTTTTCGAGCTTAGAGTCGCTCACCCTTTTGGGACTTCACAACTTGAATATCATTCGAGTTGGAGGATGCATCCAAAACCTTCACAAAATAACTATTCGTGGTTGCGACAAGCTGAAGAGCGTTACATGGATTCTACAACTTCAAAATCTTGAAGAAATCGACATAGGAAACTGTAGAGGACTAGAAGAAGTAATAAGTACAAGTGGTGTGGGGGAGGCATGCTTAAGATGCTTCAAAAATCTGCTTCTCTTTAATCTACCGGAATTGACAAGCATTTGTAATCATACATTAGCTTTCCCTTCCTTGGAGAAGTTGGAGGTATGTTATTGCCCAAAGCTAAAGAAGCTCCCACTGTGTCTCCAGAGCGCCGATAATCCTCTGAAGGAGATCCTAGGTAAGAAGGAATGGTGGGATGGTTTGGAGTGGGAAGAAGATGGAATCAAGTCTAATTTGTTTCCTCTTTTCAAAGATTAAGAATGGGCTTATTCCCCTTTTATTATCAATAAAATTCGGTTGTCTTTGTTTGAATATTGTATTGAAACGGAAATGAATAGAAATGTGCCCTTCGAGTTTGTCTGCATACGATGTGTTAGCTTGGTTCTTAAATTTTAAGGCCTGTTTGGGTGCCACTTAAAAATGAGTTCATCTCATTTAGATTAATCATAATTATGCATTAGAGATCATGTTTCTATTCATTAACGATTAAAAATAATCTCGATAACCAGTAATCATAATCTCTAATGCATAACTATCAGTTAAAAATAAAATGAACTCGAGTTGTTAAGTGGCACCAAAACAGCCTGTTAATGTTCAAGTTATAAACCATCCTATATATCTATGGTTTCATGACTTTGATGAGACTGATGAACCATTACATACTAGGCCCTTTTGGGTTGAACTTGGACTTTTGCTATATCTTTCTGAAACGGTCTATTTACTGGCTAACAATTAAGGGTTAGGCTTTTGGCCGGCATTGGGGAGATATTTGGTGCATGGGCCACTCAACCTAAGGCCCCCACAATGTCAGGGGTTTAGATCATCGAACCATGGGCAGTACTTGTTAGCTAAAAATATATATGGGCTGTAGTGGTACATGTTCAAACTAAAAATAGGGGCTTTGGGTTTAATCTTATTAACCAGGGGTGTACAATTTGGTCAGGCCGGGTCAGGTTGGGGTGAGGGTCAACTAGAAATTCCAGCCCAGATATCTAACTGAGTCAAACCGTGACCCAGCTCAGTTACAGCCCAACCAGATTTACCAAGGCTTCAACCCTAACCCATCTTGGGGTTCCGTCGGGCTGAGAGGGTAGGAAAATGCTGGAGTGACTATGGGCCTAAAGGGGCGTACCTATTACCTTTTTTTGACAAACAACTTCATTTACTTGGGATCCACACCATTCATCAGGTTTGCCACCTAATGTCTCTCTTTAATCCTGAATATCACACTGATCCAAAACTCTTGTGGGCCTCACCATGGGAAAATGTGTAAAGTCACGTTTAAAACTTGTGTGGCCCACCTGAGTTTCATAACAATTATTTTCGAAATGTCCCTTCATCTTTGTGATTCACGTTAGATGAATGGATTGGACGGGATATATAAACCACTGTGGGACGCTCAACTAATGGCAGGCGTCTCATTCCGACTCTCCCCTGCCAAGCGATTTGTGTTATGGACAGTCATGATTTTTGGGTTCCAAAGTCGCGTGTATCAAGTGAGTCCGGGGAAACAGCACGGTGGGTGAGTCCTTTGACTCTGGGCCCACCTCAAAGTATGTGTTGTATATCCCTACAGTCCATCCAATTTTCATGCTCATTCTTGGCCAAGAATGAAACTGATTCAAATCTCAGGTGGACCACACCACAGGAAACAATGGTCATTGAAACGCCCACCATTGAAAACTTCCTAGGGTTCACCCTTATGTTTATTTGCCATCCAACCCGTTGATAAGGTCACAAAGACCTGGGAAAAGGGAAAACACAGATGTCAGCTGGATCCAAAACTTTTGTGGCTCACAAAAAAAAATTAATGGCCAATCACCACTGTCTCATGTGGTGTGGTCCACCTAATATTTGGATCTGCTTCGTTTTTGGTGCCATGTCCTAAATTGATCAAGCAAAACGGATGGATTGTGTGAATATACAACCCAAACATTGAGGTGGGCCCAACGGTTAGGGACTCACCCACTAAACTAATCCCTGGACGCACTTAATCCACGCACGACGGAGTCAAGATAAGGCAACACCCTCGATGGACAGGGTGGATCTGCATGCACGTTAATCCAGTGTGCTTCCCACCTCCGGGCCTACATCATGCGATGGTCTATTGACTTGAACAGTCTATATATATTCTCCAAACAACCAGAGGATATTTTCCCATAATCATGCTTTAATATAAGGGAATTTGATCATACTGGCCTCTTGATGTATGGTCAAATTCTCTAAAGAGATTCAACCTTTCAAATATTATGAGGGTGGCCTTCCCACAAGCTTCCGACTGAAAATTAATTGGACCAAAATGCCCTTTTCTTGGTTCAATAGTTGTATGGTTTTTCAGTGAATAAGAAGTTACATTGTCTTCTTCTTCTTTTTTTACCTGAAAGGTGGTGCGAAGCCATCAAAATTTTATTGATTGCAAAAGATGTACGGTCATTCAAGCGGGTCCCAAAAAAAGATTTCAGACCACACCTATCATTTACCAAAACTCATACATGGCTATGGACAAAAAGGATAACAGATTATCCACAAACTGCAGGGCCAGGGCCAGGGCCGGACCAAGCGGGAGAGAGCAACCCGACTATGACTAGAATGGGATGCATATGATCAGATGGTTCTAAGGCTACCAAGGTCGATATTGTCTAGAACCAAAGACCCCCTAATGCTCCTCGAAAGATCTGCATAGGATCTGTAGAGGCTGTTAGCACACCCATCGCTGGCCAAGGGGTACGAAACCTTTTTTTGGGCATGGGCAAGCCCCAACTCATGGGGCCCACACTGATGTATGTGTATAATCCATGCCACCCATCCTTCTTGCTATGTCATTTTGGGGCTACAGCCTAAATATCAACTTGATCCAAAGCAAGTGTGGGTCACATAATAGAAAACAATGTTGATAGTGTAACCCAGTACTGTTTATAATTTTCAGGCTCACTGTGATGTTTGTTAGAAGTGGATACTTCACAAGGCGAGACTTTTGGGCCCACGGCAAACTGGCCGACAAGGTGGACAAAACGGATCACCCCATTGTGGGCCTTAGGCTATTGTAACAATGGTTATCGTTTCATTTGGTAATAAATGAAATGAACATGTAACAACCACGACCCATATAACATGACAACCGCGACCCATATAACATGACAACCACGACCCATATAATATGACAACTATGACCCATATAACATGACAACCACGACCTATAACAACTACGACCCATATACCATGACAACCACGATCCATATAACATGACAACCACGACCCTTGCCACATTATAACCATGACCCATATAACATGACAACCACGACCCATGTAACATGACAACCACCACCTCAACCCTTACTCCATTACAACCACGACCTTAATTTATGACCTTTGATCCATTTTTGGTAGTGCATGTACGCAGTGAACAAGTAATAATCCGTCCATTGGATTTAGAATGAAAGGATAGTCATTGGTACCATAGCCTAAGGCCCACAATGGGGTGATCCCTTCCATCCAGCTCCTCGGCCAGCTCGTCGTATGCCTTAAAAGTCCAAACTTGGACAATGTCCACTTCTAACAAACATCACAGTGAGTATGGAAAGTTTCAACAGTGGGTGTCACTGTCCCCATTATTTTCTATAATGTGGCACACACGAGCACTGGATCAGGCTGATATTTGGGCTTTAGTCCTAAAATGACACGGCAAAAAGGATGGGCAATGTGGATTATATACATGCATTAATGTGGGCCCCACATGAGCAAGGCCCAACTCATGGGGTTGTTCACCACCCCAAGTATAGGGTTGCGATGTAGTAATAATCTCGGTAAGACCGAGTTCGAATCCACAGGGACTGAACCTTGTATACATATCCTGAAGGTAACTAGAACTAGAACTAGAAGAAGATGTAATCTAAATCAAAGAATATTAAGAGAATAATTGTGAATTACTTAACTAAAACTTGTAAAATTCAAAGGTGGGAAACTAGGGTCTCCAAGGATTCACTTGTAGAGATCAGGGAGATCTATACTTGATTCATAAACGCAACTAGACTCAAAGTCCCATCTTCATCCAGTTGGAAGATATTTCATTAAAAATCAAATATGAACTTCCTTTGATCCAGTTTTCAAGAGATGAGAGGTATGAAAATTAGAATAGATTCCATCACAAAACCATGCCTATGAAACAAAGCAAACAGCAGAATTTAACCATTTCCATGAGACGATGGTGAACAACAGGGTTCCCACGTTCATAGGCTCTATAATGCAAAGAACATACTCAAAGCTTTCACAAATCCATTGTAATTTAAATAACAACAAATCATTAAAAACTAAGAATATTCCTCATAATCAAAACAAACTAGAATCAAAGATAGTTCGACTAAAACATGAATCAAAGCATAAAAAACGACCCGTCACTCTACAAGCTTCACCTCTCTCTCTCTCTCTCTCTCTCTCTCTCTCTCTCTCTCTCTCTCTCTCTCTCTCTCTCTCTCTCTCTCTCTCTCTCTCTCTCTTCTCTTATAGGCTCAGGAAGGCGGTGGAAGTCAGTCGGTGGAGAACCGCCTCTATTTTGCAGCAGAGTTCGCAGGAAACAAGAAACAGCCGCGTTCGACGACTGTGGGAGAAGCCTGTGAACAACAGTACTCAGATCTGCCTCCTAGGTGATGGTCGTGGGCCCCATGGGAAGATTTTGGACGGTCCGGATCACTCATCCGACCGTGATCAAGATCACAGAATGCCCCACGGAGGCCGGCAGCATCTGTACACTGTCTTGCACACGGACCTGCGCTGGACTATTCGATGGGCCCCACAGTAATGTTTACAGTGAAATCCACCCCGTCCATTAGATTCCTGGCTAAAAACTAGTCGGTAATGGATGATTTTGTATTATTGTTGACGTGGCCCACTGAGGCTTTGCATCCGCCGTCCAACCTGCGTTTGAACAGTGATCTGCCTGTGTGTGCGTGCATGGCGGGATAAGGTCACCATGAGTACGGTCTTCCCTACCCCCTGGATCGAATGGACGATCTTGATCGTCCATGAGGACGATGTTGGTGGCCCACTACACAATCACAACGTCCGGCCTTGCGGACACTGCATAAACAGAGGAGAGGGATCGGGTCTTGCATGCTTTGACTGGATTTGTGATCCAGTGTTGCACACGTGCACGTGTGCTGTGCACACATGCAACCCAATTCGGGTTCCATCGTGATGCTTATGGTAAATGTGCTCCGTTCATATGCTTCTTCATCTCATTTAAGCATTCCAAATATCAGGTGGGCCCAAAGTAGTGATTTATGAGATGATCTATCCGTTGGGCCACTTCCACAAAGTTCCAATGGCTGAAATTTTATGTGTATAGTTACTTTATGGTCCTCAGGCCAGATATAAAGTTTCGAGCCAAACGGATGGTGGAAACCCTGTGATCTTGCATTCAGGACGACTTTCAGGCCTCTTTATCGTTAATCACTTGATTTTCTCGGATCTTTGGCATGTGAATTCTTCAATCTCAGTCCCCTAAGATCTGTCCCTTGCCTTGGTGATTCTTGAGCATCAAATTCATGCCTTTAGCACCCTTTTTCAGTCCAAATTCTTAAATTCACCTTGTAACACAAACACGATTAAACTAAAGCGTTAAGCATTATCATGTACGTAAAACTAAGCAATAATTGGGGTCTAATATGCAATATTTGACTCTCAACATGGGCCCACATTGATATATGTGTATAATCCATGCCGCCCATCCTTTTTGATGTGTCATTTTAAAATTAAGTCCCACATATCAGCCGGATCCAGAGGTCATGCTTGTGGGCCACATAATAGAAAATAATGTTGAAATGACACCCGCTGTTGAAACTTTCCAAGCTCACTATGATGTTTGTTATAAGTGGACACTAACCAAGTCAGGACCTTTTGAGCCCACGGCAAGCTGGCCGACAAGGTGGAGGGAATGAATCACCCCATTGTGGGACTTAGGTTATTGTACCAATGGCTATCCTTTCATTCGATAGTAAAGAAAGTGAACATGTAACAACCGCGACTTATATAACATGACAACCGCGAACCGTATAACATAACAACTATGACCCATGACAACTACGACTCATATAAAATGCAACCACAACCCTTGACAACCATAACCCATATAAAATGCAACCACAACCCATGACAACCACGACCCTTGCCACATTACAACCACGACCCATTTAACATGAAAACCACGACCCATATAACATGACAACCACCACCTCAACCCTTACTCTATTACAAACACGACCTTAATTTGTAGCCTTTGATCCATTTTTGGTAGTGTATGCAGTGAACAAGTAACAATCCGTCCATTGGATTTAAAATTTAATTTAACTTTATGGGCCAAAAAAGAGTTATATCCAAAAAATTTATGACCCCCAAAAGGTTTTCAATGGTAGGTTTTCAATTTATATGGGTCAGGGTTGTCATGGTTGTGATGTATTAAGGGTCGGGGTTGTGATGTGTTAAGGAACGGATTGTTACTTGTTCACTGCGTACACTACCAAAAATGGATCAAAGGCTACAAATTAAGGTAGTGGTTGTAATGGAGTAAGGGTCAAGGACGTGGTTGTTATGTTATATGGGACGTGGTTGTCATGTTTTATATATCGTGGTTGTCATGGATCGTGGTTGTAATGTGGCAAGGGTTGTGGTTGTCATAGTATATGGGTCATAGTTGTCATGGGTCGTGGTTGTCATGTTATATGGATCGTGGTTGTCATGTTATATGGGTCGTGGGTGTTATATTATATGGGTCGTGGTTGTCATATTATATGGGTCGTGGATGTTACATGTTCACTTCATTTACTACCAAATGAAATGATAACCATTGGTACAATAGCCTAAGGCCCACAATGGGGTGATCTATTTTGTCCACCTTATCGGTCAGCTCGCCGTGGGCCCAAAAAGTCTCACCTTGTGAAGTGTCCACTTCTAACAAATATCACAATAAGCCTGGAAAGTATCAATAGTGTGTGACACTATCAACATTGTTTTCTATCATGTGGCCCACACTAGCTCTAGATCAGGCTCATCTTTGGGCGTTGGTCCTAAAATGACACTGCAAGAAGCATGGGCAGCATGGATTATACCCATACATTAGTGTGGGCCCCATGAGTTGAGCCTTACCTATGCTAAAAAAGGGGTTCCGTATACATTACTTTCTTGACATTAAATACGACGTAACTTCTTATTCACTAAAAAACCATACAAATACTGAACCAAGGACAAGGACATTTTGGTCTGAGTAATTTTAGTAATTTTCAGAAGCTTGTCAGAAGGCCACCCTCGGAATATTTGAAAGGTTGAATCTCTTTAGGAAATTTAACCATACATCGATGCCAGTACGGTCAAATTCCCTTAATTTAATCCTCACTCGTCTTTGATTTTAGACTTTCACATGAGTTATTGACTAAAAAAATAGAGACAATGCCCTGATGAAGCTTATATTTTGGTGAAATTTCAAAAAAATAAATAAATGTACTTTTACTCTGTTAAATCCCTCAAAAGTTTTCAAATACAGGAAAAAAATTCTACACATGCTCACTTTAACTAACGACAATCATATAATTAAGTCTGTGATATTTCAAAAAGACTATTATGCCTCTTTTATTTTATTTCTTTTTAATTACCTAGGGTTATGAGTCACTTTTGCCATGGACTACACCCTAGCCCAGAATAATGGGTTTCCATCCTTCGTAGATTATAATTTGAGAGCTCCGGCCAAAATAAATAAATAAATAAAATCCAAATCTAAAGTAAACCCCACAAGAATTAAATTAGCAATTTAAATTCTACCATTAAAAAATGCTAGGGCCCATTATAGCTTCTCTTTGCTTACCAACCTATTCACTAGATGATGTGGACCTAAATTTAAGCCCCCACTAAAATTCTTTTTTGCCATTTCATGTGGTGTGCTCCAATTAAGATTTGGATCTGCCTTGTATTTGGGTCATGCCTTAAAATGACCTTGAAAAATGGATGGATGGTGTGATATACCACATATATCATGTGATGTGAGCGGTTCAAATTAGTTTGATCTTACCACATGCAAACAGGCAATCCTCGTATCTTTCTATCTCTACAACTCTTCATGAAGAAGATCTTGATCATCTCTTCTGTTAAGGCACCATTGCGGGAGAGGTATGGGCCCATTTCTCCTGGCTTTTTCATATTCCTACTATTCCCAATCAGACCATCCATCAAAGGATCAAGCATTAGACCTCCAAGGCTACCCGAACCACTAGACTCAAACATGCATCTTATAGGTTTGGCACCCTACCTCATAACCTAGGAGTTATGGCTGAGCCGAAATGCCTCCAGGTTTGAAGATTCTAAGATGTCAGCCAATCATATATATCATATTCAAAGTTAACAGATGGTTGCGGGAAGTAGGGTCTCAACAATAGAGACAAAAGGTCAAAAAAGGTAAACTTTTGTCCTCAGTTCTCAACAATCGAGGCAAAAGGGCAAACTTTTAGCCTCAGTTGCTCACCAACCGAGGCAAAAGGGTGAACTTTTGGCCTCAGTTTTCAACAACTAAGGTAAAAGGGCAGACTTTTGGCCTCAGTTGCTCACCAACCGAGGCAAAAAGGTAGACTTTTGGCCTCAATTCTCAACAACCCAGGCAAAAGGGCAGACTTTTGGCCTTAGTTTCTCATCAACCGAGACAAAAATGGCAAACTTTTAGCCTCAGTTGCTCACCAACTGAGACAAAAGAGCGGACTTTTGGCCTCAGTTTCTCACCAACCGAGGTAAAAGGGCAGACTTTTGGCCTCAGTTTCTCACCAACTGAGGCAAAAGGGCAAACTTTTAGCCTCAGTTCTCAATAACCAAGGTAAAAAGACAGACTTTTGGCCTTGGTTCTCAATAACTGAGGTAAAAGGGTAGACTTTTGACCTTAGTTCTCAACAACCGAGGCAAAATGACAGACTTTTGGCCTTAGTTTCTCACCAACTGAGGCAAAAGTGCAGACTTTTGGCCTCAGTTCTTAACAACCGAGACAAAAGGACAATCTTTTAGCCTCAGTTGCTCACTTAGGCAAAAGGGTAGACTTTTGGACTCAGTTTCTCACCAACCGAGACAAAAAATGAATTTTTAACCTTAATTCCTTTACAACCGAGGCTAAAAACCGCATTTAACCTCCTTTTTTTGAACCGAGGCTAAAAACCGCATTTAACCTCCTTTTTTTGAACCAAGGCTAAAGGCCTACTTTCTTGTAGTGTATCATATTCAAAGTTAGCAGATGGTTGTGAGAAGTAGGAATTACTATGTCTAAGACACATAGCAACTCTACGGTGGAAACCGTCACTTTACAAGCCTTTCGAATGGAAACTATTTATTCTCCTCCTAAAGAGAATTCTCTAATTGTTAAATGGACGAAACCTAGAAGAGGATGGCTGAAACTAAATATTGATGGTTCGTCTAGAGGGAACCCAAGCAAGAGCGGAGGAGGGGGTCCATTCTTTAAATAGTTTGGATCATTAGAAGATGACCCCGATCAAAATGCTAAAGTCCCAACCTATCTAAAGCAACAAGGCAGGCTGTGTAAGGGTGCAGGCTATATACAGTTTAAGGCACCCGAGCTACTCATATCAACATTTTAAAATCATAAGGAAACAATGTTACTAGCAAGTAAGATGTACATGGGGCTTAGTTAGTAAAATCTCGGCTATTGGTTGTCAAGCAATGAATAGCTGCAGGTAACTGATAGATCCCACCTAATTTTAATAGGTCCAATTCTCTGAAGCTGGCGAGTGATTGGTTCAGGTTCAGATCTTAGGTCGGGCTCGGATTCAGCTTGAGTTCATCAAGCAGGACCCGATTGAAAAGGGCCAGGTCAGGTTAATCCGGATCGAGGTAAGATCTAGCTAATTTTTACAGTGATATTATATATAATATTGAGAAATGCTCCAGTGCTCTCTAGGTTGTAGTCCCACTCAATGGATGATCTAATCCATCCTCACTTTGCCCTTGTTTTCTGTAGCCATGCCTTTTTTTTTTTTTCAAAGCCATAGATGAGATGATTATGATTGCCTGAAAAAAGTTATTTCTTTTGAATCATAGGCAATTCATGATGCTCTGTAGCACATGGATGGATTAAATTGTTACTTAGACCTATTTTATGTGAATGATCTTGACTGTCCATTTTTAAGGCCATTGATCAAACGGTTAAGTTTTGTCGGATTAGTGTGATTTTTGCATGGTAGCCCATGAAATGTGTGCTAGCTAGACTTAATGAACAGTCAACATCAATGGAATGAACTGTCTGAGAATCCCAATGCAATTAGTCCAAGTAGTGGATAACTTCTAACCTTTCATGTGTGAGTGACAATCTATCCCATACAATAGGTTGGTACGGCGACGAGGATCACCTTCTACAAAAATCACCCATATCCACTCATCAAGTGGACCACACATCCATGAGGATCACCATGTTGTTTTCACGTTACCTCCTTTCATCGTGTATGTACGTTATCATAATTCCGCAGCTAGTAGACGATAGATATGGACGACTGGTAGGCCTGTTGCAAAGCCTGTTGGGACGGTGTCTCACCGCCGTCCGTATAATTGCAACGGGAGTCTGATGTTTGTTGTGCTGGTCGGAGTTGCACTCCTTTGGTGTCCATATACATGATTGTCGACAGCTAGTGGGCATGCGTCGGATCCAAATTTTTTTAGTGAGCTTCTTTTGGGGGTCCCTCCACTCTATCCTTTGGAAGACTATATGGGAGAGATCTTTTTTTAAGTATTCTGATAGGGGTTGCAGGTGAGTAAAAGGTGTAGATGTTTTTAATTTTTTGGACGAATTGACATGGGTATGCTAGCTTTCAGATCCATCTCAAGTAGATGCATCAAATTGGGATGGGGCATAGGAAATGGAAAACAATATGTGATGATGTGGCCCACTTTTTCTTTTTCTTTTTTAATTTAGAATATATTTTCTAATCTCGGAGAAATTATATCCTGAACGATTGGTTGATAGGTGAGTAGTAGTAGTCTATCCAAACGGAGCAAGGTAAGCGACTGTGGGTACCTCCCATGGAGTATGCATGGTGAGGGTTGAAATTTTCACAGTGTTTACATCTTTGCTCCGAACATAAATTGTTTTTGGTCAACTGGATTACCATCTATTTACAACACATCCCAAACAGCATGATAACTTTGCTCAACATATCAGATTTCTCACACACACACACCATAGTGTTGAAACTCTTGTGAGTAGGGACCCAATTACTTTATATATAAGTTATTTATGCCTCAATTAATATATCTTGATTTTTACTATCTTTGGTAAACAATATACCTATCAGCTAAAAAAGACAAAAAGTAGAAAAGTATGTTTGATTTCCAACATTACTTAAGTACTTATTCCTCGAGTTTGTTCGGTCCACCTTTAATGTCCACCGTCCATCATGTGGGCCGAACCTTTGATGTAGACCATTCATTATGTTGGGCCCATCCAGGCCCTGTCTTCAATGTGAACTGTCTAACATGTTAACATGTGGAGCCTACCTTCAATGTGGACCATCCACCTTGTGAGGCCCACCTTTGATGTGGGTTATCCATCGTATGGGGCCTAACTTGGATGTGGGTCGTTCATCATGCGAGCCCACCTTTAATGTGGACAGTTCATCATTTAGGGCCCAACTTCAAAATGGGTCATCCATCAAGCAGGGCCCACCTTGGATGTGGGTCATTCATCATTGGGGGCCAACCTTTGATGTGAACTGTCCTTGTGTGGGCCCCACCTTGATATGCGTCATCTATCGTGTGGGGTCCACCTCTAATATCCACTGCCATCATGCAGAGCACACCTTTGATGTGGACAGTCCATCATGCGGGGCCCACCTTGGATGTAGGTCATTCATCATCGGCACCTTTAATGCAGACCGCACATTGTGCAGGGTCTACCATCAAACTAAATTGTCCATCATGTAGGGCCCACTTGCAATGTCCACCACCACCATGTGGAACCCACCTTTGATGTGTACCGTCCATCGTGTGAGCCCCACTTTTGATATGGCCATTGATCATGTGAGGCCCGCCTTGAATGTGGGCCATTCACCATTAGGGTTCGTCCTTTGATACGGGCCACTATGTGGGCCCACCTTCTATATCCATTGCCCCTAATGTGGAGCCCACCTTTGATATGGACCATCCATTGTGAGCTCCACCTTCAATGTGGGTCATCCATCATGTGAGGCCCACTTTCAATGTGGGTCATTCATCATTAGGTGCCTACTTTTGATGTGGACAATCCATTATGTGGGCTCACCTTGAGGTTGGTCATCCATAATGTGGGCCTCACCTTTGATGTGGATCATCCATCATGTGGGCCCCACCTTTGATGTGGATTACCCAACCTATCGTTTGCGGCCTTCTTTGATGTAGACCATCCATCACATGGAGAGAAAGCAATAGAAAAGTTAAATTTTAAAAAGCAAGAAAAATAATAATAAAATAATGGCAATAAGTAACTTACATCATGTAAGTTACTTTTATAATGGTGTTTACCAAACTAACTTTTAAAAGTAACTTATTAACTTAACATGAGTTTAAAAAAATTACTTAATTGGGTGTATCCAAATAGGCCCTAAATGTTAGCTAATTAGGCTGTTGGAAGGTTTCACTGTAATTTTAAATTAAAGAATCATCTAAGTTAGGGATCATAATTTGGATGGTCTAGAAGTTAATTGCATGTACAATTTATTAGTGCCTAATTACAGGCCATCATTAGCCAAAAGTTTTTCTCACACGAGTTTGCTCATGATCATTAGCCAAAACTATTGAGTACAATTTAACTGGACAAACTAAGCCTCCAATCTTAAATCATTGTAGAAATAGTCAAACAAACAAAACAACCCCTGAATCATTCATGTAGCATTACATGATCATTAAACTACTTTTCCTAAACTTGGAACAATGGGCTCGATTTAATGAATGCCCTGGATTGCATTTTCTGTGTGAACCAATATTGAAAAACTAAAAAAGCACTTGGATTTAATTCAAGATTCCCCAAGATTAGAAATTTTCAGAATCCTTTTAAAACCAATTTTTTAATTCTTTATAACTATTTAGCTTAAGTCTTAAGTAATGCCAAGTTAAACTACTTCTCACCATCCGTTCGTGATGAAAATTCTCATAGTCGCTAGGATTATTCAACTATGAGGTTGTACAAACTTTGGAACGCGTTCATCAAGAATGGACCTCACATCTGATGAATGGTCTAAAACACATCATAAGTGTCCACTCATCACAAAAATTACACAATTAGAAAGATATGAAAAGCCCTACTAATGGGTCATATGTGCACAATGCCCAAACTCACCTAAAGGGGCCAATGTCCTATACCCCTCTATATAAAGAGAGGGTTGTACGTTCAGCCCTCCCACATTAAAGAGAATGAGAGAGAGGAGAGAAAAAGAAGAGAAAGAAAGAAGGGTGGGCGTTTCAACCCCTTCAAAGGTGTTTCCCATCTTCTTCTTCCTCATAATCTGCATTAATCTTAATATAGGTTAGCTCCAATTTTATTTAAATTAGTGATTTTTTTTTTTTTCTAAATTGTCCTATTGAAGTTCTAGTTTCAATCCATGTTGTACATGTGAAATCTAAACAGTTCGAAAATCTGAATTTTTGTTTTAAATTCTTATTTTTCCCGCTTATATCATGTTTATAGTGATCAACAAATTGAGATGGGGGTTTCATTTAAGCTTACATCTATTTGAGTTGAATTTATACAAAGTTTCTTTTATTTTCACTGTAAATTTTCGAATTGTTTGATTTATATTGTGATTTTCCTGTTAATAAGTTCTTGTACTATTATGAATTGTTTATACATGTGAGAATTATATTTGAGATGTGATTTTAATTATGTTGGACAAATTTTGTGGATTGGACCACAAAACTATGCATTAAATCGCGAAATTACACGCGTTTGAGTCCCAAATGGTACATAATTTATGCATCTAATGGACTGAATGGTTGTATCAGCAAACCTTATGATTTTATTAATATTAAGTTACCTAGCATTCATATTTTAAAGTTTAAGCCAACGAATCCACTTTTGATGTATTTTGGACTTACTTGGGACCCATCTGACCTAAAATTTCACTTGTGCTTATTAATACACTTGAAAGTGTCTACACTATTTTCTACCATTTTAGAGTTTATTATATTATAATTCTAGATTGATTAGTCCACAAAAACATCGCTATATTTTTTATGAATTCTCGAGGAGTGACGGATACAAGCCTTACCATTCGTCGATTTTGAGAGCGACGTGTGTTTACATTCTATATTGGCTTGGTTTTCGCTCCCATTTTCTTTTATTAAGTCATCCTATTGCCACTTTTTTTTTTTGTTGGCCTTATGCTATTTTTCTTATTTTATGGCTTGGGCATATGTCTTAGAGCTCCACAACTCTCATGATTCAATTTAATTCTATCTTGATGCAAGTGATGTGTTAAAGGACTCACAACTAGTGACTTGTATATACATCGTGGGCGTAATACGCCATGAGTAGTGACTATCTTAGTCAATATGTAAATCATTGGATTCTGTTAGTAGTGCATGCATCGATGTACGTAATTTCGTTAGGCATGGTACATCACTTCTTGAGATTTGATGTCATAATTAGTTGCTCCATGAACAAATCAAATTTCTTTCAATCCATGAATTGTATCATCTCGAGGTGTTCACGTAAATCCATGGTAATGTCTGACATGTCGAAAAATCTTTGTAATTATGGGATGCAGAGCGAGCCAAGCTCTTATGAATTATATTCCACAATATGGTGGTTACTATGTATGATGAGTCGCACACACTATACCAAACATGCATTCATGTAGATTAGTTGCGCATATATATCGATACCACTCGTAGTCATGAAATGCGAGCTATATCAAAACCTTTATATTATCTCACTGTGGTGAATTACTTGAATTATTGTTAATCTTGAAGGATAACTATTAATATGAGTAGGGCGTTGGCCATCTCCAATCATATAAATAATGCAGGTGATACACAACTTGAATATATGGGCAATGATCTCTATACTGAAGACTATTACGAGTGACGTGGGATTATGTCACCGATACTTCCATTTTAGTTTAGTTTTATTTATGTTTTTTGAGGTGAATTTTGATTATTATCATAAGCTCCCACCTGAGTGAGCATCAAAGGATTTGTTAAACTTTTATGGTTAAATGAAATAAGAATTATAGTATAGTTGGTTTTATTCTCGTGACCCATCTTCATGAATGTAAATGCATATAATGTATGGCAAGTACAAAAAGTTATACCTGTATATTATCTAACATCACAGAACTCGAATCCTGTATGATGTACACGAGAGTTTATTTTTAAGGCGTTACACTCTCCCAATAACATGTGGTAGATAAACATAAAGGAATCATACATATCATATTTCTAAAAACGTGTTTGATGTCATGATGATTCTCAAGAACATGTGGCCAAATACGATTGGCCACATGTTCCCAAAGATCATTAAGCAGGGTGTGAAGATAATGAACTCATCCAGAATTAGAGATGCGCTTGAATATGATGGTATATGTGTAAATGGCTACACCTTAGAAAAGAAACGTATCAAGTTAATGTTGTTAACTTGTCGAACTTTTATTTCGAAGATATATGGGTTGTAAGTAAGTCTATCTTATCTAAGTTTCTAAAAGTAGTATAGAATGAAGAGCTTCATGTCCTCACCACTCCAAGCAAACACACAACTCTTTTTAGCTCAACGCTGCTATAAATGCTGCCTGCGGGCTCGACCCCTTTTCAATCCATCCTGACGTTATTCGTCGTGAGAAGAAATTGATGAATCTTGCGCACTTGTCACTATTTAATTATGGAGCAAGATGGTGTTTATGATTGAATTGATTTCACATAATTTTCTTGGTTGTGTAATTCCCTTTAAAATGCTCGAAAATGGTACATTTGAATATTTGGAGTTGCCACTAGCTGATTAGGCTTGTTCTCATTCGCGGTGGGCTAAAGTCTGCAAACATACCTTGGAGTTGGGAGATTATAAAATTCCCTAATTCGAAAAAGACATTTGTGATTGGCCTGCGATCGGCCTGCGATCGTAGAGGTCTGAGTAAGGGTCTTGGTTACAGGGGAGAAAGATGTTAGGCACATCTCATGTCCGTACTTCGTACGGTCTCTATTATAAGGGGTATGCAACTTTCAAGAAAATTTCAAACACCTATAATAACATAGTCTATGGCCATGCTTCGCATAGCCCCGTAGGAGGGCTGACAAGCAAAAATAAAATACTTTCTAGCCTTGTACGTAGAGTCAAGTGACCTTGAGCAAGTAGTAAAACAAATAGACAAATAATCAAAAGTAGAGCAATAGAAATGAAAATGGCATATGGTATACTAGAATGTGCGGAATGGCCATGTTATGAGCGTGATAGAGATGTGAGAAAGAAAAATTGAAGTCAGGCACCCTTTTTGGTCAAAAGGGATAGCCGGACGTCCATAAATCTAACCTTACTCTTGAAACGACTGACTTCTTCTAATAAATTAACTCTTTTGTAGCTGACTGTGTGTCGAGCAGGATCTAGGTGTAAGTATTGCAACTTTTGGACCTCCTAGTTGGCAGAGCTCCCCTTCTTGATGAGCATTTCGACCTATCTTCGGCCTCAGGTGATTCTTTACTGTAGTCGAATTAGAGTTGGGGTCAAATTTATAAATGAATTCCGTCGGCTCCTGGTGAGCCAATGGTAGACATTTAGCGAATATTAGCCATGCAAGATCTATCAGAAGGGATCCAAATCCCTAGTTGATGTGAAAGGATGCCAAGTGGTCGTTGGCTCGCTATGAGTCGATGATATCCATTCTTTTGATTTCGGTTTAGCATATGTGATTTTCCTTTTTGGACTTTTTCATGGTTGATTTTGAATTGTGGGGTTACAGATTGAGCGATCTAAGCCAATCATTGTCTTTGGAAGAGGGTTTCAGCCCTAATGTTGTTTTATTTATTTATTTATTTATTTACTTTCAAAGCCCCATTTGACATATAAGTGCAGTTTTATCATAATGTATCCGCGTAAAAAGCTTGGGTCACTGAAAAGTGGGGCACGGCTTTGGTGGCATACGTCCACGTGGTCCATGTCCATCCAGGGCATGATTAAAAAAACAAAAAGCATATTCAGATCTCAGGTGGACCACATCACATAAAACAGTGGTGTTTGACCATAAAACTTATTAACAGCCACAAAAGTTTTTGATCAAGCTGATATTTGGGTAGTCCCTCATATTTTTGTGACCTTATCAACAGGAAGAATGGCAAATAAGCATTCCGGTGGCCCTAAGAAGTTTTTAATGGTGGGTATTCAATCACTTCTATTTCTGTGGTGTGGTCCACCTGTGATTTGGATCTACTTCAGTATTGAGATCATACCCTAAAATGAGCTGTCAAAACGGATGGATGGCATGGATTTAAGGTACATACATCGAGGTGGGCCCACAGTCAGGGATTCACCCACCTTGGTGAATCCGGGGATCCACGGAAGCCACCCCCTGGAAAATCCCAACTCTGATTGATAAAGTACCCTCGTGGCACGTTGCAAAAAGTTGGGACGTATTCCCACCGACGAGACATGCTTTGCCAGTAAATTACCCAAATACCCCTTATTTGGGTAGGAATCTTACATCCTAATGCGATGTTTTAATAATTGAAATAACCGACTACATGCAAATTCTGCCCAGCTTTGTTCATCTTTGAGGACGCGGGTTGAAGTATAGTGGTGAATACAATCTTGGGCCCCACCTTGATGTACGGGTCATTATCTACGTCGTTCATCCATTTTTCCAGCTCACTTCATGGCATGATCTCAAAATTGAAGCATATCCAAAGCTCAAGTGGACCACAACATAAGAAAGAATGAAGATAATGACACCTACGGTTGAAACCTTTCTAGACCCAAAGTGATGTTTATTTGTCATTAAACCTATTAATAAGGTCACACAAACACGGATGAAAGAAAAACAAAAATATCAGATTGATCCAAAACTTCCATGGCCCTCAATTTCAACGGTAGGCGTTTAATTCTCATTACTTCTTATGGTGCCGTCTGGCTTTGGACCGTGGGGATAAAACACATACATCACACATGGTACAGTGTGGTAAGTTATAACACAATCTTTGTAGATTATACACCAGTTTCCATTATAACAGATGAAGCCCGCATTTCTAGAATCCAGACCGTTGATCCTTTGTATCTCGGTGTAGATGGATAGGATCAATTAAGAAGGAATATACATCCAACTGAAAAGGTCCAGGATCGATTAGGAAGGCACATACATCTTTTGAATCATTCCAACTTCTGGAAAATAGTTGGTTGAATTAGGACCAATCAATATGTTTTGTCATTAAGAGATGCTCCAAGTGCTCTTATACAACATATAAGTTATGGTTCTCTAGTTGCTTTGGGACACTTAGTCCAATTCATTCAATGATATTTTTCATTAGGCCCAACTAATATTTCATGGGCTACCATGCATGACAAATAAGAACCATTGAATTAGTGGCATATAATTAATGGCATTTATACAAATGGTTAAGATCACTTGCACAAATAGGTTAAGCAAACAATTTTGGACATCGATCTATTTGAAGGACATCATGGATTGCTTATGTTTCTAAAGAATCACTTTTTGTTAGGCAATTGTAATTATCCTATCACGACTTACAAATTGAAAACTAAATAAAGCAAAATAAAATATAAATTGGATCATACAATCAGCACAATTTCTATTTTATACCCTATAAAATGTATCATGCACTTAATGAACAATGTAAATTGAATGATTGAACATATTTACAAAAAGTTTGAAAATTCATTTCCTTTTAAGATGATTAAGAAGAAACTAAAGAAAAATGTGCTTTTTTAATCCCACATTGGATAAAGTAGGAGAAAACTTTTGGTTTATAAATCTTTATATGTTGAATATTCTTATTTGAAGAAAGTGAGAGAGATGCTCGGTTGCGTGTTCCAACGCACACGCACACGAACTGTCCTAAAATGGTGCGATCTCGGTGTGAAGAGTGAGTGATGGCTTGATTTTATATGCTATTGAGAATGGTCAAATCAATGATAAAAAACCATATCATTGATCTAGTAGTCAGAAATGTTTGGAATTTAGTGCTAACGGCTAGAAACATTTGTCTGAACCATTGATAATCACCCAGTAAACTCCATGTACTATATAAATTGAACCCTCCATATCCAAAAATCATCAAACAAAAACAGATTCAATCAAAATCCAATTCAAACTCTCTAAATAGTTTTTTACTTTTATGATTACTAGTGAACAAGAAAGTTACTCGAATTTTTTAAGTCACTAAGTTCGAGCACTCAATGAGTTTGTCAGATAAAAAAACTGCATCAATAGTCCCCGTGGAGATCCATTTGTGATTGCTTTACATAAAACCCTTGTCTTACTTGTAGTATCCCGGAAGTGATTTTCCTTTGACCTATCAATGATCTCAAATCAACAAAATGGGGCAAATTAAGCTTTAAAAATAATATATCATTTAAGTACTTTGGTATGATGTGTGTGTGTATTTATTTTGGTTTCTAAAATTATTTCTAAGTAATAATCTCCAACAAATGCTAGCATCTATTTGATTAATAACCATCCAATAGAACTTTACTAATCTCCTAATAAGATAATCAAAGAAGGATGAGGAAGTTCCTGCCTTAGGAACCAAGTTAGCCCACACTAGTGATATTTTCGAGAAATCTACTCCATTCATCTATTTTGTATGATTATTTTAGGATACGTTATCAAAATTGAGCCGGATCCAAGAGCCAAGTGGGCCACATGAGAGGGAAAACTGGTGAAAGAAATGCCTATGGTTGAAACCTTCCTGGGCTCCACCTTGATGTTTATATGACATCCAAACTGTTTATAAGTTCATTCCATCTGGGATGAACTTTAAACACAAAAAACTTATGCTGACACGAAAATTTTGTGGCTACAAGAATGCATCAACGGTGGTTGCTCAACCCCCACTGTTTTCTCACGTGTGATCCACATGAGTCTTGGATTCGGCTCATTTTGGTCGCATGTCTTAAAA
This sequence comes from Magnolia officinalis, assembly GCA_021015155.1. Classification (NCBI taxonomy): domain Eukaryota; kingdom Viridiplantae; phylum Streptophyta; class Magnoliopsida; order Magnoliales; family Magnoliaceae; genus Magnolia; species Magnolia officinalis. The sequence goes on along the minus strand of JAJHSJ010000001.1, from coordinate 25,076,150 downwards.
GGAGCTCAAAAAACAGATGAACAGGGTGGATTTATCACAAACATCAATGTGTCCCACCTAAGTTCCTAGCGCAGGAAATCCGCATTAAACATGCTCGTTGGTTCATGATAAATTTGAATTACGTCCAAGGTATTCGAGTTCAAGTAACTTCTATGTGTCAGTGTATCATCCACCACACCCTACTAGAGTACCATTGTTTTTCTCTATAGCTCATCGTTCACCCGAAGTTAAGGACTGACGCGTTCGCACCCTCATTTGACTTTGCAACACGCAGAGGCATGAAGAGATGCTTTTGTAGAAGATCTTTCATCTGGAATCCGATCTTCCGTTTCATTAACGTAAGTTATTTTCCCTTCTCTTTTTTATGTTGCTTGCAATTACAACAACTACAAAGAGATTTTATTCATTTTAATAGAAATCTCGTCTCTTTCCCTCTCTCCCTCTCTCTATATATATAAAAAGAAAGTTAGGTTTTGAAAATTTTTGAGAAAATTATAATTTTTTTAATGTATTTTTTAATTCAAATATATATGTATTTTTCAACTTAAAATATATAGAAACTCTTGATTTTTACGCGTCTTTCGATTTTGCCTAAATAAAGTCTCCAACAATGAAATTTTGACAATAAATGAAAATTTCAGGCTGCGTTTGGATGCTTGTAAGTTTTTTAAGTTGTAAGTAAGTTACAGGTAACTTACTTGTACGTGAAAGAAAGTTACAGGTAATCTTGTTTGGGTGTAAGTTGTAATTAACTTACAAGTAACTTAGTTTCTATGTTTGGATAACATGTAAGTTAGTTACAGGTAAGATATTTTATATTCACACAAACCAAAGTTTATAGTATGAAATTGTTAAAAAATCAAACTGTCACGTAGAAAAGTTTGGATAAGAGTATGTAATTTTATTGAGCCCATTTATATGACTAGTTAGATTGATTATAAAGCCAAACTAATCATTATGTGAGAAATATTATTTTTATTATACAATATAAGTTTGAATAAAAGCTTTCAAACATGCTGGGTCTTATATACTTAGGTGTTTTATGCTATATCTGGAGGATTTGTGTGTGTGTGTGTGTGTAAGTATATATATGTATATATATGTATGTATATGTATATGTGTGTATGTATATATGTGTATATGTATGTATATGTATATGTGTATAGGTATATTTGTGTGTGTGTGTATGTATATATGTATATGTGTATGTATATACATGTATATGTATGTGTATGTGTATGTATATGTGTGTGTATTTGTGTATATGTATATATATATGTGTGTGTGTATATATATATATGTATATATAGCGGATTTGGGCCTCACACATATATAGTGGGCCTCATATTTATCGAAAGTGTCCCACAGATCTGACACACTTTCCAGATTCAAATGAGCCTATGATCAAAGAAATAGTGGATGCCTCGCAAGAGAATATCTCGATAGTTGTTACTAACCGAGAGAATTCTTACTCTAAAGCCCCTTCTTCCCCAGATCTTGACTGTTTACCATTAAAGGAGGCGGAGCAGACAATGGAACTGAAGTTATACACACACACACATGTATATGTATATGTGTGTGTGTATGTCTGTATATGTGTGTATACATATATACACACACCTATGTATATATGTGTGTGTGTGTGTGTATACACACACAAACATACATGTATATGTATATATGTGTACGTGTGTATATGTACTTGTACGTGTATATGTATATGTGTGTGTATATATGTATGTATACATATACACTCATACATGTACACACATATACATACACATCCATATACATAGATACATATACATATATATATATACATGCAAACACATACACATACACACATATATGTGTGTGTGTGTGCGCACGCGTGCACGCGTGTGTGTGCGCATGCGCGCGCGCGCGCGCGTGTGTGTGTGTGTGTGTGTGTGTGTGTGTGTGTGTGTGTGTGTGTATATATATATATATATATATATATATATATATATATATATATATATATATATATATATATACACATGCATATATACATTCACATATATACCTATACATTCATATATATAACCATATATGTTAGTTCATCTTATAGGAGTCATGACCCTTAAGAAGACGCGTAGTGTTCATGATTTAATATATTATGCAAGTACAGTTCTCTCAAATAATTCTTTACCAAATCCTCATATTTCCGAAAAATTTGGAACAGTTCTTGACGAGTAAGATGAAAATGAAGTCAATGAAGTATGACAAGCTCCTCTACCACCACTACCTCCAGTTAACATGGCAGATGCTGGATATAACACGCAATTCCCATTATTCACAATCACTATTCGAGTAACATCGCAGGACCAAATGTTCAGCCGTGAAACATCGCCTTTGGGTTGGTAGCACATATGGCGACAATGCTAAAACAATAATAGGATCAGTTCACCATTCAGTAGGACATGTTAGTCAGCTTGAACCAGACATCCCAATATTATCAGAACACATCTCCACTAAGGTTTGATCAGCCTCGTGAGGTAGATTTACTTGAAAGGTTTATGAAGTTGCGACGACCGGTTTTCAATAGTGCAATTTACCCATTAATAGCAGAAGATTGGTTGAAGTAGATTGAGTAAGTTAATGTACTAATTTAAATGTTTTGTTGCAATATTTTATAATGTAGTAAATTATATATTAATCTATGCCAAATTGCATAAAATTATACTTGTATATTAAATTTATTTATCAAGACAACTATATATAGTAGTTACGAAAATGGTACGTTCATACATCATCCCTCGTTCATTGCTTTTGCGTAATGCATGGTCGATTCTAAGGGCCCTCTCTGGAAGAAATTTCGATCCTGGTAAAGCGTTACCAGATGTAGGCTATGCCCAAGCCTATTGAAAGGTGAAAGCCTACCTAATGGGTGGATGCGGGTTGACAACCTCTAACTCAAGTTTAAAATCAAATTAATATTTGTTTTTCTCTTCATCCAGGTCTTTATGTCATAATCATGAGGTATGACATCAAATAAATATTATATTTGACACTAGAAATTTTTTAATCATGAACACCTACGATTGAGATTTGCTTATGTTTGCTCATTTTGGGATCAAGCTCTAAAATGATATAAAAAAAAAATTGATGAATAATATGGATAAAACACATGCAACATGGTGAGGCCCACAAAACACCAACTAGTAGTGATATAGTTATTGGCTAACGTCGTTAGTCAAACTTGAGTGGATCCATCGAGGTGTGTGGGATCCCAAATTATGGAGCCAATTGTGATGTATTTTTCTCACATCTATATCGTTCATTCATGTTGAAAACTCATTTTAGAACATGATACAAAAAATAAGAAGACTTGAATCTCATGTGGATCATAGTATAGGAAACAATAGTAATTGATCATTAAAAACTTCTTGTGGGCACAAAAGTTTTTGGATCAAGATGATATTTGTTTGGTATCTTTGTCCAAGTCTTTGTTACCTTATCAACGGAAGTGGATTGTGCGCTGAGTAAACTCTTTAAGGCTCACCATGATTTATGTATTGTATCCAATCCGTCCATCCATTTTACCATCTAATTTTAAATCTTGATCCAAAAAAATGAAGAATATCCAAATAGCAAATGAACCACACGACAAGAAACAATATGAATTGAACTTTTACCGTTGAAAAATTCTTGGGGGCTATAGAAGTTTTGGATCAGGCTTATATTTGATTTTTCCCTTCATCCATGTTTGTATGATTTTATGAACATGTTGGATGACAAATAAACATCAGTGTGGGGCCTAGCAAGGTTTCAATGGTGGAAATCATTATTCCCACTGTTTCATGTGGTATGATCCACTCGAGCTCTGGATTTACTTCAATTTTGGTCTCAGCCCCTTAAATAAGCTGGAAAAATAGATGGATGACATGGATAAAATCATATATATTCACCGTGGGCCCAACTGAGTTTACTCAGTACAGTAAAAGACATGATTTCCTTGTTTATAGGTTGGATGGTAAATCGGATTGCGTACTAAGTTACTTAGTACGCTCTTATCGTACTTAGTAAACTCAATCAGGCGCACCTTGAACGTATGTGGTCTATCCATGCCGTCCATCCGTTTTCCATCTAATTTAAGGGGTTAAGCATAAAATTGAAGCATATACAAAGATGAAGTGGATCATACCTCAGGACGGTTAGGATAATGATTTCCACATGTGATACCTTTCTAGGCCCCACGATAATGTTTATTTGTCATCAAACCTGTTTATAAGATTATACAGACATGGATGTACGGAAAACAAATATATGACTTGATCCAAAACTTATGTGGTGTAAGAAATTTTCAATGGTGGAAGTTCAAGTCAACTGTTTCCTGTGGTGTGGTCCATTTGAAAATTATATATGCTTCATTTTTGGGCTCAAGCCCTAAAATTATCTGGGAAAATGGATGGACAGAGCGGATAAAATACATAAATTATGGTGGCCTTCATAGAGTTTACTAGCATAGTGAGTTACTCATTGGGCAAACCGTTTCTGTTGGATGGAAAATAAATATTTTAGTAGAACCATGTTGTTTTTAATAGTAGAAATTTAGTTAAGATTGTTATTGTGGTGTGACCCACTTGAGATTTGGATCAGCTTCATTTTTTTGGATCATATCCTAAAATGAGCTTTCAATATAAATGGATGGTGTGGATGTAAGGAAAGTACATCACTGTGGGTCCCACAGTTAGGAAGCGAATTGGCTGGTGTACCTCACAGCAGCTATATAGCTGCTGTGTTGAAGTCAGCAAGTTTGGTGGGTCTGATCATGAGGTATGTGTTATATGCAAACCGTCTATCTATTTGGTGAGCTCGTCTTAAGGCCTGAGAAGAAAAATAAAACAGATTTAACTATCAAAAGGATCACCTACAAAAGCAGTGAGATGAAATACCTACCATTGAAACTCCTTTTTGGGGTCACATAAGTTTGGGATTAATATGATTTTTTTTTACTCTTCATCGAGGTCTTCGTGACCTTATGAATAGATTGGATGGAAAATAAACGCTATGGTGGGCCGTACGAAATTTTTTAACGGTGAAAATTATTATCTCTGCTGCTATTTGTGGTGTGGTCTAGATGATCTTTGGATATGATTATTTTTTGGATAGTGCGTTAAAATGATCTCTAAAATAGATGAACGGTGTAGATATGATAAATACATCACTGTTGGGCCATGTAACTTTGATCTCCTTTGAACCGTTCGTACAACTCGGAGCTCGAGGAGCGTCAGTGCTCGACTTCGCACGACACGTACCTACAGCAGCTATATAGCCAGCCAATCCGCTTCCCCACAGTTAGGCATCCGAAACCGCCCTGCCAAACAGCCCCGTTCCGCACTCACGCAAAAGAAAAAAAAAAGGAGAGGAAAAAATACAAAAGAAAAACAATTAAGGGTTAGGGCTTCCCTTGCCAGAGCAGAGAGAGGGAAGGAGACGCTGAGAGAGAGAGAGAGAGAGGAGAGGGAGACGTTGGGTCAGAGCAGGTAGGTGCACTTTCAATGCAGCAACGTTTGCACCACCCTCTCCCAAATTCGAAATGGATAGCCGTTGCCTGTAACAAAGTAACCTGTGACTTGAAAAACACCTAATTCCTCTGTTATTGCAATCTTACCTGATAGAAAGTTACAGGTTGAGACTTTGTTACCTGTAACATTTCTCCCCCAAACACAAACTATAAGAAAGTCACCTGTAACTTTCTTACATTTTACACAAGTTACAGGAATCCATGGATGGGAATAATTGGAGACCTGCTGCTCAAGGGGAATCCAACGGCATGGACGGTGGAGATTGGCGGGCCCTTTTATCCCCTGATGCTCGACAGAAGATTGTCAATAAGATGTGAGTATACCTTTCTTTTCCGGCCTGTAATTGCCTGCCTTTTTTTTTTTTTTCCTTTTCTTTCCATATGATTGATTGAAGAAGAATTTTGTTCGTTCTTCAAGTCGTCATATCTTTGGGCGAATGGAATGTGTCGATCTCTCTCTTGCTGTGCCGGCACGTACAAGGTCCCAAGCCTTGTCGGGTGTGCCCCACCATGTGATTTGGTAGCGGAATCGCATGGTTGATTTATCAGGATGATTTTGGGAGTGAAACGTTATCAAATGCCTAATCATGCATCCTACTTCAGCCTTTGCTTTCTTGAATTCCTCTATCAATGTATTATCATCTGCTCCATTGTGATTCTGTGAATGCATGTTTGTATGGTGCGGATGAATGGGTGCTTCTATCAACTCTGTTTTGGCTGATGTAACTTAATTTGATGGGTTAAGATAGAACGTGTTGATTTGCGGCTCATCAAATTTCCTAATTCAATGCAATAACTTGCAATATGAGCGGATTTTTTGGGTTTGAATAGGATTTCAAGTAGTTCTGTGAATTGAATAATAGGATTCATGAATTGGACGAATCGAGTTTGCAAACTGAGCGAATTTTGCCTACAAACTCATGAATTGGACGTATCAAGTTTGCAGACTTAGCGAATTTAGTCTACAAACTCAGGAAATTTATGCCACAGATTGAATTATCGGGTGTAATCAGTAATGAGCTCTTATTTCTTAGAGATGACTACATTGGCCGATGCCCTCAAGGAAAGCATCTAAAGTTCCATTTGAGGGATGAGACAGTAGATAATATGTTGATTCGAATTGAATTGAGTGGCAACGAAATACGATGGGGACTGGAACACCTCATAACTAGACTATTCTTTGCCATAAGTTGAGTATGCTAGAGCTTTTCTTTCCCCTCCTTTTGTTATAATAATTATTGATTTACCTTGACTGTTGATTATATTGCAAAACATGCTGATTTGGATACTTTTGCTGTAATGTGGTGTCTAATTCTTGCCATTTCACATGCATAGAATGGAAACTTTAAAGAAGCACTTACCAATATCTGGACCTGAGGGATTAGTTGAGCTTCAAAAAATTGCTGTAAGATTTGAGGAAAAGATTTATACTGCTGCCACGAGCCAGGTAACATCTGTTTTCCATTTCTAGTTCATTCAATATGTGAAAAAGTTGGTCTGTTCCCATTGACCTTTTCATTTCCTTGATTTACTATAGAATGTGAACTCAATCAATATGCAGTCTTGAAACAGTCAATTCCTTTGGGAATAACTTTTTCATCTGAACTGTTTGAGCTGTTAAACAATTTTTAGGGAACCACTTGTGTCAATAATCAGTAGTTCACCATGTTCAATAATTGATAATCTTATTGGCATGACATTCATAAAACATTCAATTCTAGTCTTTGTTTGCATGCCTATATTTTCTAGTTAGGTCAATTATTTCAAGTGGCATTTCCTCATGTGTTTCTTGAGAAAGTTAAGTGGCCTCTCTCCCTATCATGGTTTTGACGTATCGGCCCGGCCGAAAAATGATCCGTATCGGTATTGGTCCGTATTAGATCATATCGGCCCATGTCGCTAAAAAAGATTTTTTAAGCCAAAGAATTAAGGAAAATATCAAGAAAGAAAGATAATAATAAGATATTCAAGAATGTGTGTGTGTGTGTGTGTGGTATTTTGGACACGCAATGATGGTGTATCAGACCATTCTTTGATGAGAATGTTGTTTGTCGGTTTGACTTGTTGAAGGTAAACTAAATGGGGCCTAATTGAACACAAATCAAGTATGATTTCGTGAATTAGGGCCCATTACATTGAAATACAAAAAAGAAAAGAAAAGAAGAAGATATAAATATAAAAATGAAAGTGAAGGTTTATCATTCTTTTCGATTTTTCTTTTCCCATAATGGTCCACTTCGCTTCAATTTGTCGAATCCCATTTAAATAATTTGTTTTGATCCCAAAATAGGTCTAAGATCTACCCTAAAATGAGTTTTTAGGCTTCCTCTATGGTTTAAATGAAAAAAAGAAGAGGAGAAAATTTGAAAATAAAAATTTAAAATTGGACTTTTATAGGTGTATCGGCCCATATCAGCTCCCGTATCGGTGTCGATACGCCTTATATCAGTCGATACAGGCTGATACAGGCCGATATGGGCCAGGTTTTTTGTATCGGGCTGATACGGTCCCTTATCGCGTATTGTCTCATGCTAGTACGGATACGATATGGTCGTATCAGCCGATACAATACCGATATTCAGATCTATGCTCCCTATGTAGCTGTGATCTGAGCCAAACCTTGAAATTAGCGCTCTTCTCTAGAGCAAAAACTTAAAAAACTATAATGTTTTTTCCAAGCTTCGAATATTAGTCAATGCATGAAACACTATATTTTTAATGGGGAAGAAGAAGGGATCGGATTGGTGGCTCAAAGTACTTCTGCGTAAGAAATGGAAAGAAACAGTGGTTGCCATTATTGCTGAATGTCTTCCTGACAACAGTGCATGGCATAATTGGGAATTGGGATCTTGTTGATAATCTATTCCATGTCAATAATCATGATTCTACTTGCTTCACATTTGGGTCAAGGACCTATGGTTCCAACACCGAGTCTTTTAAATCTTAATGGCGTCCTTCAAATAGCAGAAATTAGATTAGATGTCTCCTAGTGCTGAAATTTCAAGTGTTTTTCACTCATATATATATATATATGTATATATATATTTTTAATCATTCCTTGTTCTCCATTGAACCTTTTTTTTTTTTTTTTTTTCCCATTGAACCTTGTAGACTAAAATTTTTCATCAAAGTCTTCCTATTATATCTCTATTTAGAGGATCCAAATACTGAGCCTGTTGGATGGGTATGAATACCCAAGATGCTGCCCATCAATGTCTATGTTTTATTGGCACTGGAAGGGTCTATATGCATGATAAGGTTCTTTATAAGCAAATAAGCCGTTAATCCTCACTTGTTGCAAGGAGGATTGCCTTGCTCATGAATATCAATTGTTTTATTGCAAGAGCAGATGTTGTATTGTTCTTATATATTTTTTGGATTACTCCCACCAAGGATTTGGACAACAATATCTTTTGCTAGCACTCTCTCTCTGCAGTGCTTCTTGGTTTCATAACCCCCCCCCCCCCCCCCCCCCCCCGGCCGAAAAAAAAACCAACATTATTTTCTCCCTGAGTATTGGGGGAACTTTTTCTGCGGCGACTGATGCATAAAACCCCTCTTCTGTTGTAATTTATCTCTTACGTTAAATATTCTCTTCAATATTGGTAAATTCTTCAGTTGAGCTCCTTCAAGGTGGAAATCCTTGAAAAAATCATGTATGCTATGGTATTATGATCAATGAGAATCAGGTCCTAAATAAAACTGAGTAGTTAACTTGGATACTCAAATAAGGGATCCCCTTCCATGGGTCTTTTACATCTAGATTTCATGAGATTTCAAAATATGGATTTTTTTAGTTAGTTAGAACTTACGTTGGATCCTAGCAAGTGACAATGAATTCCACTTGTGATATTGTGATGTAAAATATGTTTGCATGATATTGTTAGAACCTCATGATCAGTAACCAATTCTTGTCATTTCTATATCTTGAGAATTTGGATCTTAAGGATGTGCCAAACCTGATCCTTGCTGTCTTAGGCGCCCATGCTTGTCGTTGGATATTTTATTCAATTGTTTTCCTACCCAATTTGTAGAAGTTTGTTGTTCACTAGGCTTTTCCTTTTAACCATGATAATCTGTGATATCTATTTATCATGATGCTGCCTAATGCAAGCATGAAAGATCAAAAGCAGTGTCTAATGAATTTGTGGGCCCCCAAAGCCCAATTTGCGGATCCTATAGTCTGCCCGGTGGACCTCACATGTTAAGTTATGCTTAGAAATTTTAAGAGATTGGTATCCTTTGTATGGCTCTAGCTTGATTCTTTGAGGTCTTTATTTAGTCAATATTTAAAAGGATCTTTAAAGGGATGTTAAGTTATTATTATTATTATTATTATTATTTGAGAGATTTGAGTGTTAGAATATTTTTAATAAGATATATTAATATATTGGGGAATCTTTAAGTTACAGATAAGAGTAAGAGACTAAAAGGAAGGAAGAGATTTAGGCTAATATGTATAGTATTTTTGGTTCTCTTCATAATTTAGAATAATTGTGAGTCTCTCTCTCTCTCTCTCTCTCTATATATATTATATATATATATATATATATATATATATATATATATATATAGATATATCTATTGATTTATACGATGTCTTTGCAGATATCGTATGGCAATAGAGATTGGAATAAAAAAGAGTGTGAGTTTGGGAGAATATTTTCTTGCAAACAGGAGAAAACCCTATAAAATCAATCCTTTATGTTGTGATGTGTGCAAAATTCATTCATTTTTTTTTTTTTTGGTTAGATGTGCAAAATACATTCTTCTGCTCGCCTTTAAAAAACTGCATTATTTTCCTCCTCTTATAGTCAGGTATCTTTAGTAAGATATATTAATATTGTGGGAGATCTTAATCAGTGTTTTAAATAGCGAATAATGTGTAGTGTAGTGTTCGCCCCTTTGAAGCATGTGGCGTAAGCTACGTAGTGTGTAGATTTTTAATGAAGGTTGCGCTTGGTTGCACCAATTTCATGATATTCTACACCCAATTAGACTGATTAATAATGAAATTTAACAAAATTTCATGATATTTGGTGCAATCAAATGCAACCTAAAGTAATAGGAAAGAGTAATGATTAAGTATACAGGTAAAGCAAGAGCAATGAAACTGATTTAATAAGGTTATATTATTTTTACTAAAAGTATTGAAAATATTAACTAACTTTTATTGAAAATAGAAAAATATAACAAATCATTGAAAACATTTATTGGTTTAATATTGTAGTGAAAAACAACTTGTACTGCGAGCCACATAGCTTGTAGTGTATGCAAATTATCATGTAGCATAGGCTACATGCTGCTTAAGCTATTTTCATGTGCTATGCAGTTTTATAGCTATGCTATGCTACGTAGTGTAAACTGCACACCACATAGCGTAGCTATTTAAAACACTGATCTTACTAAGACAAGATGGAGATAAGAATCAGAGAATAAAAGGAAGAGAGAGATTTAGGTTCATATGCGTAATAATTTTGGTCCTTTTCTTAATATAGAATAGTTGAGTTGGTCTAATATATATGTCTGTGTGTCTTTGTAGATGCCATAGGGCAATGAAGAATAGAAAAAAAAGAGCGAGTTTTGGGAGTAAGTATTCTCTTGCAAGGGAGAAAACCTTATGAAACCAACCCTTTGAATTGTGGTGTGCGCAAAATCCATTCTTCTCCCCTTCTTATTTTCTTTAAATGCAGCCTGCATTGCTGTTTGAGTTCTGTAATCTGACAATTATATTAAAAACTGCAAGTGGCTTCAATGCTTTTACTTAGAAGACGCTATAGTCAATCTGAAGCTTCCGTGCATAATATGATATTGCAATTTATGCATGGTTGTTGAAAAGTATATTTTTATGGTCATCAGCATTCAGAGTTCTCCTCTTAATTTCTTTAAATCCTCATTATGAACAAGGATAATTGGGTGACGTAAGTATTCTATATTTATTCTTTCTTACAGTCAGATTATCTAAGGAAAATATCTATGAAGATGCTTACAATGGAGAGTAAATCTCAGCCTACTGGTGCAACTAATTCCTTGCCATCAAATTCTGCTGGTGGGAACCAAAATCCCTCAGATCCAGGTAACAACACAAAAAGTCTATGCGGCTTTTATCTGATGTGATAAGTACACGGCTATACGATGTGACAATTTTTTATTATTTTAAATTTATTTATCCTAGAATGAAATTTTATTAAACAGAACAAGAAAGAGGACAGCACCAGATCCTTTCCCATATCATCATTATCAATTACTAGCTGGTTGACATCTCCATTCTCAAAAGATGTAGACATATGCGTTTGTTCTAGTTACAATGGGTCATTGTCATCATCAAAACCCTACACCAACTAATTGGGGTTAGCGTCCTAGTTACAATGGGTAAAGTTAAATATTGTATATTGAGCAGTCAAGTCTGTTTTTTGCCCAGGTATGGGCATCTTTCAGTCAGTCAAGAGAAAACAGAGAGGATATTAAAAGCGATTCTTGCGGTGAGAGATCGAAGATATGAATCACGGCACACATGCAAAGCGTGCAAGATCCGGGCCATGTACCAGATGGGACTCAAATTGAACATTCATTGCCCCAAAAGCCATGCTAATCCACTGATCAGGTGGGCCATATGTTGTACATTCGATACAGGACATTAGTGTTTTACTTTCTAACTACCCATAATATATTCCACATACATGTGTAACCACCTAATGAGTGGGTTGGCTTGATTTACGTTCCAGGGAATGTTCACAATCAGACACACATAATGATTGGGGATCTGGATAAGTGCTGTGATTCACCTCTTTGTTATCTCCTTTCACAAATCGCCATACAATTTCTCAATGAAAAGTTGAATCCATTACACCATATTCTTTATTTGGAGTTCCTGTACATTTTATTGTTAGGTTCTTGGAAAGACGCATGTTCCTCTATTTCATTTCTAGAGAGTCATTCAACTAATTTATCATATCATTTGGGGTTCTAATCCTAAAACAGCGCTGCATGGTATGCAATCGCAAGTGCGCAACCAAGGTCAGCCGTTATCAATGCCCTTGGCCAACCAATCTCAATCACGGCAGCAGCTTTTAACCCAGAACCTACCAAATACTACAACACAAAGTTCTGCCGGCTTGCCGTCTGCTCTGTCATCAATGACAGGAATAAATCAGAACGCCATATCCAACATCGTCAGCCAGGGCTCCAACTTGCAAAACATGTCTGGAATTTCACAGAATTCTGTAAGTAATTCAGTGGGTCAGGGAGTACAATCGAATATGTTTGCCAATTCACAGAGGCAGCAGATGCAGGGAAGACCGCAACAGGTTGTCTCCCAACAGCACCAGCAGCAGTCACAGGGTCAGCAGCAGTTAATTTACATGCAGCAGCAGCAGCAGCTTTTGAAGCAGAAGATGCAGCAGGGAAATATTCAGTCCAATCTCTTGCCATCACACATGCAGCAGCAGCAGCAACAACAACAGGCCCTTTTGCAGCCAAACCAAATGCAGCCCTCCCAACAGTCCCTTATGCAAATATCTTCTTCTGGTCTCACATCAAGCCAGCCTACTCAGCAGACCCAACCTTCTTTAATGCAGTCAACTCAGCCTGGCCTTCAACAGAATCAACAGTCTTCTGTTCAACAGTCCGGACCATCTGTACTCCAGCAACAGTCAGTCCTTAGGCAACAACAGCAAACATCACTTACTCAGCAGTCAATCTTACCTTCACAGCAGCAACAACAGCTGACAGGGCAGCAATCGAGTTCAGGAAACATGCAACAGAATCAGCTACTTGGGCAGCAAAACAGCATCTCGGACATATCGCAGCAGCAGCAACAGAGGCTCCTTGGCCAGCAGAATAATCTTTCTAATATGCAGCAGCAGCAGCAGCAACCATTACTAGGTCAGCAAAACAGCATTGCAAGCTTACATCAGCAGCAGCAGCCGCAGTTGGGCTCTCAAAGTAATGTTTCTGCATTGCAGCAGCAGCAGCAGTTGCTTGTACCTGGCTTGTCAAACATGCAGCAGCATCAACATTCAATGCATATGATGCAACATTCCAAGGTTTCAGCTCAGCAACAGCAAGCCCAGCCGACGTCATCAACATTGTTGCCATCGCAAGGGCAGCAATCACAATCACAACCACCACAGCAGCAACTCATGTCTCAGCTTCAATCTCAGCCAGCGCAGTTGCAGCAACAATTGCAATTGCAGCAGCAGCCGAATTCATTACAACGAGAAATGCAGCAAAGGATGCAAACACCAGGTTCTTTGCTCCCACCTCAGAATGCAATCGAGCAGCAGAAGCAAATGTTTCAGTCACAAAGAGGGCTTCCAGAAGCTCCATCATGTAAGTCACTTCATATAGCATTTTGGCTTTGATTATATTGGTCTATTGTTTATATTGCTTGCTCTATACCCTCTTGTCAGAATGATCTGTAGAGTCGAGGGTCAAAATGGAAAAACCACTATCGATTGTTGCAAGAGGTGTTTTCTTGTATTGCAATAATTATTATTGTATTTGTTGTTGCTATTTGAGAGAGCTGTCCTTCAGTTGTTGCAGCTAGAATGCCCCTTTTGAAACTCAACAAGTAATCCCTTCAATAATGTTGCACTTGGAAAAAAAATCCCTTCAATAACATACATTTAGGACCGAAGCAAACACAAGAAGATGCTGATCTTTGCTCATGGTATATGCTCCATAACCTATTTTATCCTTTCTGCACATGTATGTCATGGATAACGATTGGAGCGTACCTAGGATTGCTTTGAAAGTATACTGGTTGCAAATACAAAACTGCTTGATTTGTCAGGATTTATTAGAATCTAAGGTTACTCTTATGTTGCTAGGTGAGTTTGCATGAGAACACTTGTCACAATGATTGGAATTGCATCTACTTCCTGTTATGCATGTTTTTGGTCCAAGTCTACCAAGTGCATCGGGCTGATGACCTAAAGATAGTGGTGTCTTTTAGGTATTTTTGATGTAACTTGATCCAGTTCTATATCCCCAAGGGCCTGTCAATAAATTTCTCTCTCTGTTTATTATTATTATTATTTTTAAACTTTAGTTTGGTAAGCACCATGGTTATAGTAACTTACGTGATAAAAGTTGCTTATCTCCGTAAGTTTGTTTCTTTAGCTTTTCAACTTGGCTCTCTTCCCCCCCCCCCCCCCCCCCCCCCCCCCCCCCCCCATCTCTCTCTCCTCTCTCTCTCCTCTCTCCATGCGATGGATGATCCATATCAAAGGACGCCCCACATGATGGGCGGTCCACATGAAAAGCGGGGGCCTCATGATGGACAGTCCACATCAAAGGTGGGCCCCACATGATGGACGATCCTGATCTAGTGATTCTTATTTTGTTTTTGAATGTATTGCTCGTGTTTCCAAACGTCTTCTTACATTTATAAATTATATGAGTAGACTTTGAATATGCTTGCATCAATGTAGTTAGAAAACGCATAGATTAGGACCCCATGCAAAGAAAACCTATTTTATGCACTTGTTTTTTATAATGTTTTGATTTATAAGTGTGTATTGATGTCTTTTTTAACAATCACTGAAGTTTCATTGAAAAATTCGACCAATTTCCCTATGTTTCCCCATGTTTCCAACAACAACGATACATTACGCGATACAACCGATATATCCCATATGATAACCGATACATATCTGTATCCCAAGGGTGCGATACATATGTGTTACCGATATTTCGAACATTGAATTCTTTGTTCTCATGGTTGATTTTAATTTTTCCACCTGGGTTGAATGTACTCCATGTGGTTTGTTATGCCTTCTATGTGCTTATTCAGGTCATCTTTTCATGTTACATTAGTTCTAAAAGTCTGCAGAAATTTCCATTTCTTGACTTAACAAGCTTCCTAACATTCCTCTGGAAAGAATGATATTTTACTCATATCTGTCTATTTGTCAACTACTATTTCTTGCTTCTTTGCAGCATCAGTGGATTCCACAGCACAGACAGCGCATACAGGTGGTGTTGATTGGCAAGAAGATACCTATCAGAAGGTATTTCTCATCACTTGTCTTATTTAAATTTAATTTGTAATTCGTTTAGTCATAGTCCCTTGATGTGATCTTCATTTTCTTGAGAGAGTTGACTGATTTTGAGTACCTGTAGTGTTTATACTTAACAGTCATTATTAATTTTGTATTTTTTCCCAAACACCTATTTCCATTTTGGGGAGAACTTTTTGTATATATATATATATATATATATATATATATATATATATATATATATATATATTTAAAATAAACTTTTCTTTATAGCAATTGTATGATTGTAGTGTTATCTTCTGTGAAGTGATGCATATGGTGGCTGCCGGTTTCTAGTACTTGTCTGGATGCTTGAAGGTTTTATGGGACCTATAATTTTATAGCTTCCTCACATATTTTCTTTGCAAATTTAAACAGTAATATTTGTGCGCATCATGCTGTAAGAATTGCCCCATAGTTGCTTGGTATGTCTCACTGATAAAAGTTTGCAGCAAAATTGGACATGACTATGGAACACTGCGATCATGCTGAATATTCATGGATGTGACTTATTTTTTTGAAAGATTCATGGATGTGACATTGTGTCTCGATTTATTTTAGTTGTTAGTTTATATAATAAATTGTTTAATGGGTTGCATGAAAAAGTACATTTTCCAGGGTTACTACAAAAGTTGAATTTGATTTAAAGTTACTACGAAAGGAGTAAGTATTAAGCGCTCCTTAGATGAGCTGGTAGAGACAGTGTAGTGTGTGTGATCCAGGGTTCAAGCCCTGGTAGTGTTGCCTTTCAAAAAAAAAAAAAAAAGAAAAAAAAGAAAGAAAGAAAAGAGGTATTAATTGCTTTTTTGGTCAACACTGATGCTGTGAGGTCAGTCAACATCTCTTCTCTTCTCTCTCTCTCTCTCTCTCTCTCTCTCTCTCTCTCTCTGAGAATTGATAAATTTATTAAAAGAGCCAAAAGACTCAAAAAGAGAACAAAGAAAGCAGAAAAAACAACAACAAACAAGCCCAAGGGTTAAGAACCCCACTCCCTTAGAAGTGAAAACACCCTCCTAACAGTGGACCCCAGGGGCCCACTATTATCCCTGAAACATCTTTCGTTTTTCTCCAACCGAATGCACCACAAGACTGCCAACGAAACGAGACACCAATTCCGCCTTTCTTTGGAACTGGGCCCCCCATGTGCCAAGACAAAAAGAGCTCCTCCATGGAGTTCGGCTGTACCCATGGCACCTCGAAAGTGCGAGAATGCTATCCTAAACTCCTTTATCATAAGGACAGCTTATGAAGAGATGCACCACTGATTCCTCTTCATTCATACACAAAAGGCAGACATTAGGCAAGATCATCCCTCTTACGGAGGTTATCCACTGCCAAAATCCTATTTCTACTCACGAGCTAGGCAAAAGCCGCCACCTTTGGAGGGGCTTGATACCACCAAATGAATCATGTATCAGACTAGCTGATGCCCAGGCCTGACCCATGAATTACATCAAGAAAAGACCTAACTGTAAAACCACCCAATATATCCCTTAACTAGAATGATTCATCTGGGGCCGCCTGGTTGGGACAAAAACCTTCTAGAAGAGAGAGCAACCTTGCCTTCTGAACCTCATCTTTGGGCAAATTGCAGCGACGGACATTCCAATCTCGGGGAGAACTTTCTCCGCCATGCGAGCAATACATCTCTTGCAAAAGGAGGCTCTGTACATTGATGAATCCTTGATCCATATTCCCAAGCTAGCCACACCATACAAGCCGGCGATGACCTTTCGCCACAAGTTATCCTCATCCACCCCGAATCTCCAAACCCATTTTCCCAACAGAGCAGAATTGACCTCTAGGTTTTTGATACCAGCTCCACCTTCATTGAAACCTTTCCTTGCTGGGCTCTCCTTTGCCAGAGGAAATTATGCAACTTATCAATCCTTAGGAGGATTGATTTTCCTCCCCATAATTCCATCTCCACTTGTTACGTGGAAAAAGGAAGCCCATGGATATTTACTCTCTCAGCCTGCACAGCCCTTGTATCCCACACATGTGCCAGTTTGGCACATGTGACAATGTTTCAAGGTGCATGTGCGCTTAAGAAAGCTGCTCTCTTTAATTCTCTGTGCCCTATCCCCGTTGGCTTTAACCTATCTCCTCCTACAAGGGCCCTCTCTTCTACCTTTTTAAAGAGTTTATGGCATTTAGTCAGGCAAAGCCTGAATCCAACATGTGCCCCTGTTTTCCTTTGTGGATATACAGAAAACTTGTCAATCGTTTGCATGCATCATCTATGTTCATGTGTTACATGTATGTCAGCCAAAACCATCGAAAACAATGGGCTACATTTTGGATGAGGTATGACTTAATATATCATTGTGATTTTATGATCCTATCTGTCCATTCATCAGAAAGGTATTTGGTGATCCTATCTGTACATTCATCAGAAAGAGAGGGTTTTCCATTCATTGGATGGGTTGCATTGTCCTCTATACAAAATACAAATGTCCATCTGATGTGTCCCAACACGGATGGTCAGCTATCTGAAAATCTCTTATGTCAGAAAATATTTCAGTTGATTTCGTGGCTTGTGGATGGATCAAAATGGGCAGTGGATGGGCAAGTGTCCATATTTTATGAGAGAAAAAAAGAATGGTTGGAACATCCAATCCTAGTCAGCCATCCCATGGACTCTTGAATACCCAAGTACATATTTTGGTTGCAGCTGCTGATCTTTTATTTATTTATATATTTATTTTTGGTCTTTCTTTTCTATTAATACTGTGTATTTCAGGGGGTCTTTTCTCTATAGTACCTTAAAGACGTGGAGCCTTTACCATGAAAAATTTTGTTGATTTTTTCATTGCAGATTAAATCCATGAAGGAACTGTACTTCCTGGAACTGAATGAAATGTACCAGAAGATCAACCTGAAATTCCAGCAGGTGCTACTGCTTATTCTTTTTCTTCAAAATTCATCATCAAAATGCTTCAAGTTCATTATCCAACAAATAGACACTTTGAAGTGATGGTGATTGGCCAAACTATTCTCATATCCTGACACATTCAATGTCTTTTTTTTTTTTTTGGATAATTAGGTTTTGTCATCCTATTGATATCTGTTTCTTTTTATTGTGTATAGCATGATGCACTCCTCCAACAGCCGAAGCAGCAAGAGCAATTCGAGAGACTCAGATATTTTAAGAACCTATTAGAGCGCATGATAACATTCTTACAGTTGCCCAAAAGTAATATTCCAATTGGTTTCAAGGATAAGCTGCCTCAATATGAGAAACAAATCATTGGCATTCTCAGTTCTCACAGGCTAAAAAAACCTGGCATGCCACAGCAGCAAGGGCAGCAACAACCACTCCAGCAGCCTGGTGGTCAATCACACTCGATGACGCAGCAGTTGCAATCTCAGATCCCACACTTACAGCAGCATGACAACCATGCAAACCAGATGCAGCCGATGAACTTACAGCCTTCTAGGACATCGATGCAGCCAGCTACTGCAACAGGTTTGCAGCATGGATCCATGCCTTTATCTACACATTTAGGGGTTCCTACAACGCAGCAGGGCATGATGTCTCTTCAGCCCAGTTCAAATCTGGACTCAACGTCTGGGAATGCGATGAGTGGCATGATTGGGTCACTGCAGCAGAACACTGTCAATGCAGCTCAACAGGCTAACATCAACACATTGTCGCAGAGTGGTCAGAGTGCTTTGCAGCCTAATATGAATCCCCTTCAACAAAGTTCTAATATGCTCCAGCACCAGCACCTGAAACAGGAACAACTAATGCAATCACAACAACTAAAGCAACAATACCAGCAGCGACAGATGCACCAACAGTTAATGCAGCAGCAGCAGCAATTGCAGCAGCAGCAGCAGCAGCAGCAGCAACAACAACAACAACAACAACAACAACAACAACAAAAGCCACAGCAATCTGTGCAATTGCAGCCACACCAAATGTCACAGCTTCATCAGATGAGTGATGCCAACGAACTGAAGGTCAGACCAGGCATGGGTCTTAAACCGGTGATGTTTCCTCAGCACCACCCATCAAGCCAACGGCCAACATATCATCATCAGCAGCAGCAACTAAAGATGGGAGCTCCTTTTCCTATATCTTCACCTCAATTTTTTCAAGCCCAATCGCCTCAAATTTCTCAGCATTCTTCTCCACAGATTGACCAGCAGAGCTTGCTAACATCTATTCCGAAGTCTGCAACACCTATGCAAACTGCTAACTCACCCTTCATCGTTCCTCCCTCTCCTTCCACGCCCTTAGCCCCATCACCTTTACAAGGGGACCCTGAGAAACAGCAGTCTTCTGGTATTTCATCGATCTCGAATGCTGGAAATATGGGACATCAACAAACAGCCATTGGGCCAACCCAAGCTCAATCCCTTGCAATTGGTACACCTGGCATCTCAGCATCCCCCTTGCTCGCTGAGTTCAGCAGCCCAGATGGCAATCAAGGCAGTGCACCCATGGCTTCATCTGGCAAGTCAAGCGCGACAGAGCGGCCACTGGAGCGTTTAATTAAAGCGGTTAGTCAGCTTGCTTAGTTAATATTTGGATCACCACTTCTGTTTCATAAAATTTGATGAGAAACACAGCGGACATCTTGATTTGATGCCCATTTACCTTTTTTGATTGACAACCTGCATTTGGCTGCTTTCCCACTCACAAATGTCATTAACTTTTGCATGCATCACATTTTTTTTGGAAAAATTTGTCCTAGAGCCATGGATAACCACCGTAGCCTCCAGCCCTGAGTTTGTGCAAGTGGGGCCGATGGCTCTGTGATCCAGACCGTTGATCTGATGGTGCCCACCGTCAATGGTCTATCCCTTAGTTGCACGAAGCAGGACTTTGGAAGTTGCCTTTGAAATGGGAGTCCAAGCATCTTGGAATTATCTGTATTGCACGCACGTATGCATGTGTGTATACGTATATACATAAATACATATGAGAGACGCAGCTAATTCACCGTCCAACTGGTGGATAATTTCTATCATGTATGTGTGTGCGACATCCAACCTGTCCAAAAGATTAGACCCCACCATGAGGATCACTTTATGCAAAAATCAGCCAAAGCACTCATCTACTGGGCCACACCTATATTCTTATTATTTTAGTGGCTATCCATTGTTTCTATGGGCTGACCCATTTGACAAGTGAATCAGGCCAATTTTTCCTCAAGGTGATCCTCACCGTGGGCCTCTCATCAAGCTAAAATTTCCTCTAGGCGATCCTCATTATGGGGCCACTAATCAGGCTAATTTTTCCTCAAGGTGATCCTCATTGTGGGACCAACTTATCAGATGTGTTGGATGTCTCACACACTTGCACGCACTCCCACTGACGCGTGCATGCGTGCACACACACACACAGACCGCAGCTGATGGTGGTATTAGTTATGGTTTGTGTAGCTTACTGTGGTATTGGGGCATGGTGGGGTATACTGTGGTATGTGTCTCTAGTGGGGCCCACAAGCTGTATGAACAACATCCAACCTCTCCATCTAATACACCTAATTTTACCCCTAGGGCCCAAAAATCTGCTTGGTCCAAAACTTAGGTGGTATCAAGCTTGCAGTGGTATTCAAGCTATGCCGGGGCCCACTAGATGTATGAACTACATCCAACCTGTCCATGGGAGGCGTCTCCTCATTTTCTAGGGCCCAAAAATCCGCCTGATCTAAAAGTCAGGTGGCCTAAAAATCAACCTATCCAAAACTCAAGTGGGCCTATCGGGCTGTGTTGTCTTATAGATTACAGTGGCAACAGGCTGTGCTAGGGCCCACAAGATTTATGAACAGCATCCAGCTTGTCCATCAGGTGCGACCCTCATTTTACTCCTGGTGCCCATAAATTATCCAGATGCAAAACTCAGGTCAGCCTAAAAGTCAGCTTGATCTAAAACTCAGGTGAGCCAGGGAACAGTTTGAGAGGGAATGCCCACCACTAATTTGCATGGGGGCCCATTGTGTTGTGTATACGTAATCTAGGCCATTGAGACCCTCCATCTGGCATGGGTGCAGGATCAGGTAAAAATTAAGTAGTGCTGCAAGTCAGGTGGGCTGAAATGAAAATCAAGGGTGTTCATCCCCTCCCAACTATTTTACTTTGTTGTTGCCCACCTTAGTTTTGGATCAGGCCGATTTTTGGTCCCTGAGGGGACGCATCCGATGGATAGGCTGGTTGTCATTCATATATTGTGTGGGACCCACTACTGCTAGGTACCAGCATAAGCTTATGGTGGTACCAGTACCTCTAGAGTGCACCTCTATATACACCTAGATACAAATGCGTGTGGGCACCCGCACACATTGGAGTCCCACAGTGTTTTAAATAGCACTCGTAGGTGTAACATAGCATAGCTACAACGTTATGTAGCGCACCTAAGTAGTGTAACTCCCACTCCCATGTATGTATGCTATTTTTGGTTTAGCATAAACCATATGCTTTGTAGCACTTGGCGTAGGTGGTTTATGCTACTGTGGAAGTGGGTTGGAAAGCTTAAACACAAGTTTTATTTAGTAGTGCTTTATGTTTGTTAGGCACAAAAGTTGATGACTCATTCTCCTTACACGTGGCAATGATGTACAGCTATACATACCATCCAAACTATGGTCCCTTTTTGTGGGTAGAACATGTTTAGAATCACAAGTATCAACCAATCATGTCCACCTATAGAACTACGCCAAGTGTATAGTTAAAGAGTTCAGCCATTTTTAAATGATGTAAAACTGACATAGTAGGATAACGCATAAAAGCAACTACTCTTGGTTTCCCTCTGTCAAAGTCCTTTTTTGAAAGCACTATTCCCTTTCTTGTCGAAAGTCTTATTCCCTCTTTCGAAACCCCTCTTTGATTCTCACAATCCATACAATGATTAAAGACAAAAATTTAGAGAATCAATTGGCCCTACGAGACCTTTTTGCTAAATTTTGAGCATTGGAGCCCAAATAAAGGAAAAGATGGATTTTCCACAACTGCTGAACTGAAGTTTTTCGTTTTTTTTTATATTTTATATTTTATTTTATATTTTTTTATTTTAATTTATAAATATTGATTTAAAGCTCAAAAGAGGCAAGTTCTTCCCCTTAAACTCTGTTAATTAGTTTTATTTAATTGTGGATGTTGATTTAGGGTTTTTCTTTGGCATTTATCTCCTTTTTGGGAGGTGACTTGTTCTACAACCATTTGTTTTGTGGGGCTTACTGTGGTGTGTTGATGGCATGGCATCCAACCCATCCAATCTATCATGTAGGCTGCCACACTATTGTGGCGGCTTTTGAGCAGTTGTTATTGTTTTCTATGGTTTGGCCATGTGATGATTGGATAGGTCTAATTTCTTTCTCTATGATGGCTATCCATTGTTTTCTATCATGTGGCCCAGCATCCAACCCGTCCAGTCCAGTAAGATGGATCCAAAATCATGTGGGCCACCATGCTACAGTTGAGCGTGATTGTCCATTGTTTTCCATGGTGTCCTTTGATGATTGGATATACCTAATTTTTGCGGCATCCCATCATCACAACTGGGTTCACTTAATCTGTGGGTTGGATGGCATACATAGCTCAACACAGTGGGTCCTGCAGTTGCATAACTTATACCTGGCTACTTCTCATTTTTCTTCACTAGAAGTACAAAAAGATTTGTGTATATTTGTTCATGCTATTTGTTTGCTTTGAAAATAAAACTTGTTAATGTGATTGGTTTTGGCTTGAATATAAGTAGGCTGGCTTTTGATAACTTGTTTCGAACATGCTTTTGCTTGAACAATGAAGCATTTTTTTTTTCCAGGCCGCGTTTTTTCTTTGCTATTTTCTATATTTATTTTTACTATTTACCATATTTTTTCCATTATTTTAATTAAAAAGTAGAAGTATAGTGTAGCCATTATTCGAAGTATCCCCAATATTATTGATAATATCCCCGAATTATCGGTATCTCTAGCTCGGCGACACCGATAACATTGGTAGTATCAGAAATTCTAGGCATCGGCAATATATTGCTGAGTATCACCAATGTATCGATATTGCCAATATTTTCGACCATGTAAATTTCAGGTATTGCTTGTATCGCCAATGTGCAGTGATATTTTGATAATATCACCAATGTATTGATATCGTCAAAAATTTATTTATAAAAAAATTTCTAGGTGCATGTTGTACGTTGAAATACATGTTTATATGTGTGTATTTATATGCATGTATGAATGGATTGTTGATTGCGTGTGTGCGCACGTGCGCGCATGTATGGGTGGCTGGATGGATGGATCATGCATTTGTGTATACATGTATTTGTCATTGTGTATGTATGCATGCATCCATGGATAGTTGGATGGATCGTGCATGGTGTTTGTATGTATGTATGTGCATGCATGGATGGATAGTTAGATGTATGGGTCCACCATTTTCCCCATGTTTCCCCAAGTTAACGATACATGCCTTTGGGCCCCCATTAAAGGGAAACTTATTATTTGATTCATAAATATGCAAATTTTCGTCTTTTTTACTATTATTTGATTCCTAAATTTGCAAATATATGTATTTTAGCATCTCCTCAAGTTTCATTAAGAAATTTTACTACTTTCCCCTTGTTTCCCCAATGTTTCCCTTAGTCAGTGATACATTTATGAGTATCGATACATGTAACGATACTGATACTAGTGTTTTAAGTATCGACTATATCGGCTGATATATCCCACGATATATCTTGTATCCCACCCGTGCGATACGAAACACGCAAGTAGTGGGATATCTCACATGTTCGATCCAGTGAGCATTTTCGATCATTTTTTTCTTCCTATAAATCATGTTAAATCAATGTCAAATTGTTTCAAATCCATGATTTTTCATGGATTAGCTTCGATTTCGAGATTTGGAGGGAATGGGCCAACTTGCGGAAAATTGAAAAAAAATAAATAAATTTCAATTTCTCACAAATCGGTTGCAATCTTTGTATCCAATTATAAAATCAAACAAGTATGTAACCTGATCTGGTGATTCTTCTTTTGCTTTTGAATGTATTGCTTGTGTTTCCACACATCTTCTTACATTTATAAATTATATTAATAGTCTTTGAATGTACTTGCATCAATTCAGTTAGACAATGCATAGATTAGGACCCCATATAAAGAAAACCTATTATGTGCACTTGTTTTTTGTAATGTTTTGATTTATAAGTGTTTTTTGAAGTCTTTTTTAACAATCACTGAAGTTTCGTTAAAAAATTCGACCAATTTCCCAATGTCTCCCCATGTTTCCAACAACAACAATACATCATGCGATACAACCGATATATCCATGCGATAACTGATAGGTATCCGTATTCCAAGGGTGCGATACGTAATGCGATATCAATATTTCGAACACTGATTGATACTACAAACACTTTGTGGCTTATGCTAAATGCAATGTAGCCTATGTTACACGTAGTGTTGTCAAATGGCATAAACGATCCTGAGTGATCGCTTGTGCCTGATCACTTATGCGATCACACAATTGCATAAGTGATCGCACATTATTATATTACTACTATTATTATTTTTTGAAAAACATAAAAAATAAAAAATTGAAAAAAAGGCAAAAAATGGGAAAAATCTGATTTTTTAAAAAAAATACTTTAACTACTCCAATTTGGTTTTGTTTATCTATTTTAATTTTTAAACTAATTTGTGTAATATTACTATACTACCTAAGCTATAATAAGTAATAAGTTAATAAACCATTAACCAGAAGATGTAAAAACCAAAAAATTAATTGTTCAATAACTTATTAATAAAAATTTAGTAATTTTATTGATAAACAAAATCTACAAACTGCTAATCTACTATATACATTGTTCCCTCTCCCATTGTGGCACATCACCACCATCATCATCGTCAGAGTCATCTCCTTCTTTATCGTATACTCATCTTCTTCTATTTTTTCATCATCTGTTTGCACAAGTTGCTCATCCACGTCTAATGGTCGAGCATCTGCTTGTTCAATGTTAATATTTCTTCTCCTTGATTGCTAGTAGGCCCCATTCTGCCACTGCTCGCCCCTCTTCTTTGCCGTTGAGAACCTTCATCAGGTGTTGATCCATAAGCGGCATCTTCGACTTAGGCCCTTGTAAGGGAATTGCCAACAAAGATATAGATCTTTTGTCTCCACAAGCCACTCACTATCTGCTTCTAAATCATCTAAGCTAATAAGATATTAGAATTTAGGCTTTTCGCGCCTAGACTGGAATCTTTCTCGCAGCTTTTGGTTATATTGGATGAAGACCAGGTCATTGAGTATTTTTTTTTTTTTTTTGTTCGAGACAATTTCTTTTTTATTTTTCGTGTGAATCTGCATAACATTTAGAAATTTCAATTAAGCGTGAATTAACAATTTAACATTGAAATTTGAAACTGAAAGCGAATTATAGAGCTTCAAGTTGTAAAATTTACTGACTTAAATGTACTCAAGTCGTGCTCACAGTCACTTGAAGAATACGTAAGGCCAAGAATTCTCATGGCCAACTTCTGTAATGCCGGATCCCTCCTAGTTGGGTCAACTCCATACATAGACCACCAGTTGGCTATGTAAATAAGTTTAAATTAAACACTTTCTCACTTACACTTCTTACATGGTAAGTTGTAAAACTTCGTAGAATTGGATACTTGACAATTTCATACTTCTATGCCTAGTACAATCTATCTTGATCAAATCCATGCACTCTTCATGTAGAAGTCCCACCTCCCAAGAAATTCTATCTTGTTTTTCTTTTTCTGGATCCATTCTTTCTAAAGCGTCAAGAAATGTAACCATCTGCATCCCCGATGCCGCAGTTCGATCGGCAGACGCAAAGAATACGATTGGATTAAGGGTGTAGGCAGTCGAATATAGTGGGGATGATATTTGGCTGCCCTAATCTAGCATATCTAATATTTAAGATGGGCTAGTAAGCACGTTCTTTATAGTCGAAGTGTTCCATGATTTTGTTTATAGCTCTCTCCATTGCATCATAGATTGTGGTGGTGATTTACAATCTTAAAATCACTTGAAATGAAGTCTTAACTCTTGAACTAGAAAGTCTTGAAAGTCTTGAGTCTTGACTTTTGAATCTTGATGTAAATGTCTTCAATCTTGAATCCTTGATGCTTGATAAAATAAATGAATAGAATTAGAAATTAGAAACTAGAAACTAAGAATGAATGAATGAATGATACTCTAACTAGTAACTACTAACTACATAAACACAAATGCACTTATATAGTTACAATAAAACAAATAATATTGAACGTTGGGTGACTTGACTCTTGAGTGTGCTTGTCACTTGACTCTTGAGTCTACTTCTTGTGTCTCTTGAGTCTTGAGTCTTGAGAATGCTAATGAAAGAAATAGATTATACAAGTTAGAACTTAGACTAGAGATTAGAAATAGATGCTAGGAAAGATTGAGAGATGAGATAAGAGTATGAGAGTTGATAGTTGAGACTTGAGAGAATGAGATTAGAGAATATATTAGAATAAGAGAATAGAGAGAGAATAGATTAGAGAATTAGAGAATATATTAGTGAAGAGAAAGAAAGAGAGAGTGAATAAGAAATTAAAAGAGAATTACAGAATAGACATAGAAAGAGGGATAGTAAATAGATTAGAGAAGAGATAGAAAGAGAGAGAGAGAGAGAGTAAATAAGAGAAGAAATGGAGAGAGTTGTCATGAATTGTAGAATGAAGAAAATAGGTAGTGATTCTTGTCTTCTTGCTTCTTGATCTTGCCTTTAAGTGATATAGTAAAGAGAGATTATGAAAGAGATTAAGAGAGAATGAAAGTATGGGATTGGAGGCTTTAGAATGATTTAGATGAGAGCAAGAGAGTGTATGAGAGTTTTGGGGAAGATATATTGCAAATGGACAAGGGCGGAGTGCCGTTTTATAGGCAAAAGCACTGGGGAAAAAAATATGCTTCAATGGTTAGATTTCTAACCGTTGGAGCATATGCAATCACATATACAGCATATGGCATATGTGACCATCGCATGTGCCATATGCTGATGGTTGTGTAATTATGCGATCGCTTTTGACAAAATTGGTTACACACTACAGATGGATGATTGTTACGCTATACGCTACATACCATTTAAAACACTGTACCAGCGTAAGCTTACGGTGGTACTGGTAAGTGGTAACCATTGGAGTGCACCCCCTTATCGGCACACACTTCTTTGAAATGGTCTGATCTTTAGGACATCCCTTCATCCTAGTGGAGCATGTTTGATACATGGATTAGATGGCATATATTTACCATGATGGGCCACACTCACAGAGATGATCGCTCCCCCCTTGTCCTTTTGCAATATATCTTCCCCAAAACTCTCATACATGGATTAATTTGGATCACCTCTATGATATTTGAGTTTGGATAGCTGTAGTTTCAAAACCTGAAATGCACTCGTTGCACCATTAATATTTCCATTTAACAATGGATCACAAAAGATGTGCTCTCGTTACACCATCATTATTTCTATGGAACAGTGGATCAAGATGAGGGAGGGGACAAAATGCGTCTTCAACTTTAGCTGATTTGAAATGTTGTAACCCATGTGATGTTCCACAACATTTATTGATGCTGTTCAAGCTTACCCATTCCCTTGTAAACATTCATAATTCTGCTTTAGGTAGATAACCACATCAGTCTTCCAATTTCAAATAGCTTCTGTTCATTAATTTTGGCATGCATTATACAATTTGTTCCTCATAACTTTCATGAGTCATGATAAAAGCATAACTGTATTGCAACCTTTTCAGGTAAAATCAATGTCCCCAAATGCGCTTTGTTCCTCTGTCAGTGACATTGGCTCCGTTGTGAGTATGGTCGACAGGATAGCAGGATCGGCACCTGGTAATGGTTCTAGAGCTGCTGTGGGCGAGGACTTGGTGGCCATGACAAAATGCCGTCTGCAAGCAAGGAACTTCATGTCACAAGATGGAAGCGCTGCAACAAAGAAAATGAGGCGCCAAACAAGTGCCATGCCCTTAAATGTGGTTTCGTCAGCTGGTAGTGTAAACGACAGTTTCAAGCAGTTGGACAGTCTTGAGACATCTGAATTGGAGTCAACTGCAACATCTAGGATCAAGAGGCACAAGGTTGAGGTATGGCATTCACTTTTGAATTTCATCCATGAGATGTTGCTGCCTAGTGAGACGTGCTTATCAGTGGTGATTATCATCATTCGCTGCAAAACTCTCTGGATTTTATTTGACTGGAAATATTCTTTTAGCCATAGTTCCTCCTAAAGACCATGTGGACAACCATCTTAGAGGAGGTTTTGCCTCCAGCTTGATGGTTCAGCAAGAGGGTTGTTGCCAAATACCTGATATTATGGCAAGTGGGTTAATGGATCCAGACTCCATGTAGGTCTGATAAGTGGACGACCCTCACCTTAGCTGTATGAACCATGTGGCCTTGAAATATGTAGGTCTGATAAGTGGATGACCCTCACCTTAGTCAATATTCGTTGGGAAAAGTAGAAGGCTAGGATTTTCTTTTTGGTGTGATTTTCAATGGCAGGCCATCCATGGAGAAGACTCGAATAGTTTGGATTCACCCCTTCCCCATCATGTGTCAACTATTTGGCGGCGAGCGCCCATGCCCGACCAGAGTCGGCCTCATTATCTTGTATTTGTTTGAAAGTAAATTGCTGCCAATGCATGTTGGCTTAAAAACTGAGAGGCATGATAAAAATCTCGGATCCTTTTCTCCTGTTAGGTGGCTTCTATGCTGCTACTGCTGCATTATAGAGAGATTTTGGTTGTGCCTCATCAATCTGTCTTCCTAAGCTGACAGATGGTATTTCCATCTCCTGTTGCAGGCTAGCCATGCACTGCTGGAGGAGATTAGGGAAATAAACCAGAGGCTAATTGATACTGTGGTGGAGATCAGCGATGAGGATGTTGACTTGATCGCAGCCGATGGTGAAGGGGCCATCGTCAAATGTTCCTATAATGCTGTGGCTCTCAGTCCAAACTTGAAGTCGCAGTATGCTTCAGCGCAAATGGTGAGCTTTGCAAATCTTGTACATGCAACAAGCACACATCCACACGATGTATTGATTCTGTGCTTTGCTTATGCAGTCCCCTGTTCTGCCGTTGCGATTGATCGTCCCTGCGAATTATCCAAACTGCTCTCCTGTGCTTTTAGACAAGTTTCCGGTTGAACTTAGGTAGGAATGGATCCAGAATTCATTTTCCCAACCTGCATATGATTCTGTAGATGAACTTGTGCATGTGAGGGGGGGAGCCTCTTTATGCTGCACGTGTGTGAGATCCATGCATTTCATTAGGTGGCGCTTGCTATGAATATGCCATGGCCCCATAAATAGGGTGGTCCACTTATCTGCTGGGCCACACTTGTAGGGAAATTGATGGTTGGTAAAATAGATTGGCCGTCCATATTCAATATACATCTGTGGCTCACCTGATGAATTAACTGGCCTGATATTTGAGAGATGCATGTTCATGGAAGGTGGGTCTTGCATGTGTGCCAGCCACGTTTATGGTGATGAATCCCCTCCCATCTCTCACCTGTGGATCCCTTTCATCCACACATTTTCATTGATATTGTTGCTTTCTGACATGAATTTAAATCATGTATGCTCACACAGTAAGGAGTTCGAAGACCTGTCAGTCAAGGCTAGGTTGAAGTTCAGTATATCACTCCGTGGCCTTTCGCAGCCCATGTCATTGGGGGAAATGGCGAGGACTTGGGACATCTGTGCCCGCAAGGTTGTCACTGAATATGCTCAACAGAATGGAGGAGGCAGTTTCAGCTCAAGATATGGTACGTGGGAGAAATGTGTGAGCGCTTGATTATGGCCATTGCTGGCATGAAAAAATACAGTCTGTGATGGCAGCATTGCCCATTAGAGTCTGTGATAATGCAATCCAAAGGGGGGTGCTGCATTCTAGATAGGCAAGATAAGATGTTAAGGCAGCCCAAAACCGTTCGGGACTGCAGTTTTAACCTACAATAAAGCATCTTGCACAGTTCAATTGTGCAAAAGGAGGGGGGGTTTTGATGCAGCCTCCGTTCCAAACTGTTTTTTGTTGTTTTAGATGCATTTACACGTGTGTCTATCCTTATTTGTTGTATAGCAATGTACGTTGGCTTTCTCCACGATTTAGCTTGAATACAAGCTGTTTATGTTGTTAAAAGTCTTGGAAAAGAATAGAAAATCTGCAGCAACAGGTGAAGTACCTATTTATTTTATTATTATTATTATTTTGGGTAAATAGATTACATTAAAACTAGGAAGAACTGCAAAAACACACAAAGGTATGCTATATAATACTGAGTAGACAGGCAACTTTCAAAGTTCTTGGAGAGTCCTGAACGTTGGATTTTCCAAGAACATGTGAAAGGATTTGAGCCAAAGGTAAGGGAGTTTTGGAGGTGCCTGGCAGCTGTGGCTGTTAAGGTTAACAGGTTAGGTTCGGTCGGGTCCTATGGTACTCATATCAGGGTTTGGGTCTTCACAGGTTTCGTGTCCTTTTCGGGTCAGGATCTTGTTCTTAAAGACCCTGAACCGGATCCAATTGGGCATCCATCGTGTATTTAAATCTAGGTTTTTAGTTGGTTTAGGTAAAATAAGAGCGTTTACCAGGCCTGGCCTACTTGATGGACGGCTTTAGATCACACACACGTGCCACATGCGTGGTAAGTGGATCTCTTAGATGCCTGTGGCTTAGGAAACCTTGTTCTATTCCTAGAATAAACAATATATTCAAAGAGGTCTCACTTCCAAGCGGTTTGGACCACAAGCACCTACCTAGTTGATAACTTCCAACCTGTTAAGTGTATGTGAAATCCAACCCTTCCAGTTGGTTAGCCCCACCATGAGGATCACATAATGCAAAAATCATCCCTATCTACTTATCAGGTAGGACACACGATCCCAACTCTCCCCTGCCAAGCGAATTGTGTTATTGGACTGTCATGATTTTTTGGGTTCCGAAGTCTGGCGTGGATCAGGTGAGTCCATGGAAACAGGTTGGTGGGTGAGTCCTTGACTCTAGGCCACCTCAAAGTATGTGTTGTATATCCGTACCGTCCATCCAATCTTGGACAAAAATGAAACTGGTATATTCAAATCTCGGGTGGACCGCACCAAAGGAAACAATGGTCATTGAAACGCCCTCAATTAAAAACTTCCTAGGGTTCACCGTAATGTTTAATTTGCTATCCAACCTGTTGATAAGGTCACAAAGACATAGGTTAAGGGAAAACACAAATATCAGATTGATCCAAAAATTGTGGCCACATAAAGTTTTTAATGGCCAATCACCACTCTCCTGTGGTGTGGTCCACCTGAGATTTGGATCTGCTTCACTTTTGTGCCCACGTTCTAAATTGATCAAGCGAAACGGATGGATTGTGTGGATATACAATCCGTACACCGAGGTGGGCCGAACGGTCAGGGACTCACCCACTAATCTAATCCCTGGACACACTTAATCCACGCACGACGGAGTCAAGATGAGGCAACACCCCCGATGGACGGTGGATCTGCATGCACGTTAATCTAGTGTGCTTCCCACCTTCTCTAGGCCCACATCATGCGATGGTCTATTGATTTGAACAGTCTATTCTCTAAATTAAACTATCACAAGATACAAGATATTTTCCCATAATCATGCTTTAATATAATCTTCACTCACCTTTGATTTTTGACTTTCACACGAGTTATTGATTTAAAATTAATTAAAAAAAAAAATTCTACTTTTAAACTCTTAAATCCGTTAAAAGTTTTCAAATACAGTGAAAAAAAAAACCCACACATTCTGACTTTGACTAATGGCATTCATATAATTCGGTCAGTGATATTTCAAAAAGATTATTATGCCTCTTTTATTAATTATTATTATTATTATTTTTAATTAATAACTTCTGCGATGGACTACCGTGGGTCCCGGAATAGTGGGTTTGGTTGATCTATGCCATCCATCCTTCGTAGATTATAATTTGAGGGCATGAGCCAAAAAGGAAAAAGATCCAAATCATAGCAATTAAAATCTACCATTAAAAAATGCTAGGGCCCATTATAATTTCTTTTTTGCTTACCAACTTATTCACTAAATGACGAAGACCTAAATTAAAGCTCCCACTAAAATTCTGTTTTTCCATCTAATCAGTTTGGCCCCTAAGAAATTATCAAGGGTAGGTGTTCATTTCCTTCCATTTCCTGTGGTGTGCTCCAATTAAGATTTGGATCTGCCTTGTATTTGGGCCGTGCCTTGAAATGACCTTGAAAAATGGATGGATGGTGTGGATATACCACATATATCATGTGATGTGAGCGGTTCAAATTAGTTCCATCTTTCTCAATGATCTTGGCCGGAACTTAAACCAGGTCCGAGTCAAATAGCAATGATTTGAAGCACTTTCTTAAGGATTACCGGCTTACCAATTGCCTACCATATCTCCTCTCTTCGTTCAGATCATGAACTAGAACAATTAAGATGATTTTTCGTGTATCAATGACCATTACCAATCAATGGATTCATGGTCAAATCCCTCCAAGATGATTTTTTTTATTACAATTTTGACTGAGTGAGAGGGGGATATATAGTTTCATTTGTTGGTAGTCTGGGGGATACATAAATCATAATGATGCCACAACTTTTGAAAAAATAAGGGGGAGATGGCCAGCATATGCAAATTTTGGTGGAAAAAGAAGGTAAGTGGGGCCACCATTATCTTTGTGAAAATTTACCTTGTTCAACCATTATGAGAGTTCATTTTAGGAGATGAGAAAAAAAAGAGCCAAATCCAAAACTTAAGTGAGCCACATGAGAGGAAACAATGGGGATTGAACAACCACCGTTGAAATATTTGTATGGCTATAAAAGTTTTGTATTAAGATAAGCTTTTTTTGTTTACAGTTCATCCTAGTGGGAATGACCTTATATATGGTTTGGATGGCATCTAAACATTGACGGAGAGCCCAGGAAGGTTTCAATAGGAAGGTTTCAACTGATAGGTGGGGCCCAACTATTTTTGTGTGGAGCCCACCCGAAAATCTAGCTTGTACATTTGTTCTTTCATAACAAAGATACAGGGGCATGGCTTTTCTTTTGAAAAAAAAAAGAAAAAAAACGGAAGGTTTCAACTGTAGTTATTTCTTTTTCCAGATTTCCCTCTCATGTAGCTCACTTGGGTATAGGATTCGGTTAATTTTTGTCACGTCCTAAAATGAACTCACAAAATAGGTAGACGGGATGGATTACTCACATACATCATGGTGGGCCCCACCTAACTTCCCATCATAAGAACTTCCTGCATATAAGGAAATATGCTTCCGAAAACCAGCAACGAGTTTGGCTTTTATCGTACCGAGTAAACTTTGGTGGGCCCACCGTGAATGTATGTGGTTTATCTATGCCATCCATCCATTTTTCCTGCTCAGTAGGAGTTAAGCCTAAAATTAAAACATATCCAAAGTTCCAGTGGACCACACCATAGGAAATAGTGGGAATAATGATTTCCACCGTTGAAACTTTCTTGGGGCCCATAGTGATGTTTATTTGTCATCCAACCTATTTATAAGATCACAGACATGGATGAAGAGAACCCCAAATATCAACTTGGTCCAAAACTTTCGTGGCCTCTCAGAATTTTTCAACACCAGACGTTCAATTCACACGGTTTTGTGTGGTGTGGTCCACTTGAACTATGTATGGATATGCTTCATTTCTAGGCTCAAGGCATAAAATTATCTAGTAAATGGATGGGCGGAGTGGATAAAATACATACATCATGGTGGGCCCCACAGAGTTTACTCAGTACACAGCTATACGAGTTACTCTGTAAGCAATCCCTTCTGGGACGTGCGCCCATTGGGTACTACTCCCACCTAGGGGTGTACATCGAGCCAAACCAAGTCGAGCTGGCCTCAGCTTGACTCGGCTAGGCCACTAGCTAACCTCAGCTCGAATTCGTCTCGGCTCGGTCCTCGAGCCTGACTAGCCAACTCGACTTGGTTTGGTCAACAGCTCGGGCCAGTTCAGGCTGAGTTCAAGCTAAGATTTAGCCGAGTTTTTCTGTGTGGCATTTTCACAAACACTTGGATTGCACCTTCAAAATCTCATTGTTTGTAAAACAGCAGCAAAGATTGTTCAGGTATTTTATCAAATACCTTCCAAGCAACATAAAAATTTTTAAAAAAATAAAAAAATATTTGTTTCATATACATACCTTCCTTGCCACCAGCCACACTTCGTTGAGTCATTTCATCAAACACTTGGTGAGCAACATCAATATCAAAGTAACTGAGTCACCGAACTGATTCCATCCGAGTTCGATTCGAGCTGGGTTAGATCCGAGTCGAGTCGAGTTGGGGCCAGCTTGAACTCATTTTCGAGCTAAAAAATCAGCTCGACTCGGCTTGAACTCAGCTTCGAACTGAGCTTTTTTGAGTCGAGTCGAGCGAGCTAACCGAGGTAGCTCGGTTTCGTGTACACCCCTACTCCCACCAAGACCTAGTTGGAGATGGACGGTCCAAGGTCTCTTTTTGGCCCACCATAATGTATATGTTTTATCGACGTCGTTCATCAATTTTGACATTATTGTAGGGGATGATCTAAAAAAAAGGCAAATTAAAGGCTCAAGTGGACAACACCACAAGAACCAGCGGGGATTGAAAGCTGACCTTTGAAAATTTCTCTAAGGGCATAAAAATTTGGATCAAGCTGATATTTATGTTTTCCCTTCATATAACTCTACGTAACCTTATTAATACGTCGGATGGCAAATAAACTTCATATAAGTCCACGTGACCTTATGAATAGGCCGGATGGCAAACAAACATCACAGTGGGCTTTAGGAAGTTCTCAACGAACAGTAGGAATTCAATGCTCTGCTTCCTGTGGTGTGATCCACTTGAGCCTTAAACCTGCTTCCTTTTTGGGCACATGCACTAAAATGATACGTCAAAATGGATGGATGATTGGATAAAACATCTACGTCATGGTGGGCCTCACAAATCCTCTGATAGGACGACCTTCCGTCCATAGCTAGGTCCTGGTGGAGGTGATACGCAATCCACGCCCTTCCAAACCATCAATGTGGATGATGGTTTGGCCCTAGGAAGGTTTCAACGGTGGGTGTCATTATCCCCACTTTCCTAGGGCAAATAAGATGAGCCTCCACAGTAACTCTATGGGACTCACCGTGGATGTATGTCTTATCCAAGCTTTCTAGTGATTTTATTTATTTATTTATTATTATTATTATTTTTACGTATCCTTTTAGTTCATAGGTCCAAAATGGAAGAATATCCAAAGCTCGATTAGACCACAACAAAGGAAATAGTGGAGACAACGATATCCACTGTTGAAACCTTCTCAGGGTCCACATTGATGTTTTTTTTAAAACCATCCAACCTATTCATAAGGTAACATGAATAAAGATGAAGGAAAAACACAAATATTTGCTGGATTCAAAACATTTGTTTCCCAAGAAGTTTTCATAGGCAAGTAAAAGGCGTTCAATTCCTACAAATTTGTGGTGTGATTCACTTGAGAGTTGTATATGGTTCAATTTTGTGTTTAATGACCTTAAATGATCTTGTAAAATGGATGGACGGCATAGCACTATGCCAAAATAGCAAAAATAAAATAAAATAAATAAAAAAAAAAAAAGTTTCCATAAATCGCCATTAACGACAGACATAGTCCGTCGTATGATCCATTGAATTTTGTTGTCATACGTAAATCCTAAACCATTGATATGGTCCGTCGAAAATATTTGACAGATCTGATCCGTTAGAAAAAACAATGGATTATCTCCATCGTAAAACTTAAAATGTCCATCGCAAAACTTTGGAAAAACTCCATTGAGCGTTCTAAAATTTTATGATGGATATGGTCCATCGCTACTCATCGGATAAGTGACGGACCAACTTGTTGATTTAAAACATCCTAAAGTAGTGACGGATTTGGTTCATCATCAAAATTTCTGCAAAAATAAAAGCTTTTACAATTATTTTTTTGAATCTATTACACTAGATATCATTATCTATACACATCAAAATCATAATATGAAGGATATACAAGCGTTCAAATGCATGGATTGTAAAAACTCATACAATATCTTTTCATCAAAAACATATCTGAATCACATCTATCTGTTCACTTGGGCAATCCATTAATAAAATTTCTGCCAAAATTAAAAATAGTATTTACATTTGTTATTTTATGAATCTATTGCACCTAATAGCATATCTATACACGTCAAAATTATAATATGAAGGTATATAAGACCATTCAAATGCATCGATTGTAAAACACAGAATATCTATACGCATCAAAATCATAATATAAAGGCTAGAAAGAATATTTGAATAATGTCACTTGGGCCGTTTGTTGAAAACATTTGGAAGCAAAATCACTAATTCCTTTGCAACAGACGAGGTCCATCGTAAATCCAAGCATTTTTGTGCAACTTCCACATCTTGGCGTAGTGGATGACATAGTTTACTCGGTATGCTTAATGTACTGAGTAATACTCAGTATACTTAGTGTACTAACTTAGTAGACATATTCGCTTCTGTTTATGACGTAATGAGAAAGATCATCGTCTCTATCAAGTAGTAACGGCCTTGAATCCACAAGTTAGTTTCTTGAATCTATAAGAGAAAAAGAACAAAATAAAGCTTATATATTTTTTTTATTAAACAATGTGGTGTGTATTTTTTCTTAATTACACCCTTAATAAAGAAAAAATAAACTAAAATTTATAATTATAAAAAATAGTAAAATTCTAACTTCAATAGAATCTACCCAAAATAGTAATACTCATCTAAAGCCTAATTTGCTAAAAATAGAAAGTATCAATAAACCTTATTAGATGAGTCGTCGTATGATTACAAGTAAATTTTAAAAAAGAAGAAAATTTAAGACCAAAAATAGGGAAATATGATAGAAATCGATTTTACTAAAATTAGAATTTTTTTTTTTTCTAAAATTCTATTTTGAGCTAAAAACATGTGTTTTCTCACAAAACAGATAGATACAACCAACTATATATGTGGGTTGGTTCATACCAAATAACCTGTTCTACGAACAACAAAAGAAACGCGAAGGCATGAATGTAGGGAGAGGATGCGAAGGACAAGGGCGCCATTTCCCTGATTATGAACGCCGTGACGAATAGCTCCGACATCAGGCCGTAACTGGTTTCCGCAGACATGGTATCGATTCCGACGATGGAAATCCTGTTCGCCAACTAGGAAACGACTATGGATGGCAGGTTGTACAGAAGAAGAAGGAAAGGGCAGATCACATCTCTCCACATTTTGGGATCTTTGCCGGCAATCTGACCTTCAACACAGGTGAGGAGGATAATAATCGCATTTTCGGCATATTTGGAAAAATCTTGGCGGTTTCAATCCCTTGGGACAAGGAGGAACAGATCTCGCGGCTATGCTTTCATATATTTCTGATATGAGCAGGATGCCCTAAACGCCGTTAAACACATTTCATGGCCGTAGAATCGATGGGAGAAAAGTCACCTTAGAGAAGGTTAAACAGAAATTGGTGGCGATTCCGTTTCCAGACCTCCTTAAAACAAATGGGCAGGTCAGTACCTCTTCAGGGGTTTCAAGGTTTGATAAAACCTATCCTTCCGCCAGACCATCCTACTCCAACTCCCTCCGACTTAGGACCCAAAACCCCTAAAACCCACAATCCCTCTCCCATAACCCCCATAACCCTCAACCCCACTCCAACCCTCCTTCTCTCTCGGGGAATCTCACCGTCTCAGCTAACATTCAGGAAGTTTGTAGGCTCCAGGAAGAGCTATTGACGGCCCTAATCTGTTCGGCTGTAGACACCTCCGTTTCCTTCTATCATATACAAGATTCCCTTCGCCATTCCTCGTTCGCACATCAGAAAGTGAACATTTATAGAGTATCTCCTGTGCATTTCATCCTAAGATTCACATCCAAACAAGAGATGACCGCTTTTGCCAAAGATTCAATCCTTCACAAGAAGATGAATTTCATTGAGGTTGCAACTTAGTACCCAGAAGCGACTCTCTCGGGAAGTAAGAGGTGGCTCAGACTTTACGGCATTCCGGCACATTCATGGTACCCCGCAGCTATTGAGGCCCTTGCGAACACATATGGGCAGGTGATTCAAATTGATCAGGCTACCAGATCTGCTGCTTTTCAAGTTTTTGCTAGAGTCCAGGTTGTTCTAAATCTAGGGGTAGATTTGCTCAGCTTATGTTTTCTCAAGGTGGATGGTCGTAATTATCCTATCTCTGGGACTATGGAATCCCCTCAGCCTGATTGGGGTAGATCGGTCAATCCTCAGCTCCCCATAGAGTCCACAAAACAGTGGGTTTCCAAGACTTTCCATAACATCCAACTCAACAATACAGGTCCCTCACCCTCTGTTTATGCTAATGCCCTTGAGAATCCTCCCCAGCCTCCTGAGCCTTTACCTTCTCCCCCTCCTCCTCCCAGACCCGTTGTTGGTGAATGTTCTATGAACCTACCGCAGCTTCCCCACCCCACCCCACCCCACCCCCCTCCCCCACCCCCTCAGCCCTCCTCGCCCATCGCCCCTTCTCACATAGAAGCCACCCAACCATCTCACCTGACACCCCTTTACCCCACATATCAACCCGCCCCTCCACCATTTCCATGGCCCGCTCTGCAAACACCCTTTCCGTCCCCTCTAACATGGGCATTGAACTCACCACTACATCATCTGAAACTCATATCCCATACGACAGTGGACCTCTCTTCAATCAACCTCCTCAGTCTGCTTCCTACAATGATAAGTTATCTGAGACCAACTATAAAGGAGTTATGTCAGACAATGATCCCATCATGCAAGTGCCACCTCTGGCCTCGGCTTTTGACCTTCATCAGGGAGACAACAACCAGCATCGATCATTGCCCCACCTCTGCTTGTCTCCAATCCTGCTCTCCAAACAAACACCTGTTCAGATGCCTTCAAGCCCAGGCCAGGATCCACTTCCTAATCTCCCTTCCGGGGCAATGCAGCAGTCGGATAAGGCCTCTGCCCTTCCCCCTGATGTGGGCCTTGATGATCTGGAGCAAAGGAGCCGAGGTCAGCTCTCACCACACAATAAAACAGACTTGCCTTTGTCTGCTGAGAAGCAAGCGCCAGATCCCAGTCAAAATTGCATCCATTATACCATGGCTTCTCCTCAAGACAGGCAGAGAATCAGCCCTTATCCGAGGATCACACTTAAAGATACCAGAAAGACGACTGGAGGCTCTCGCTTGGTGGGCAATTCCCCGATTAAATTTCAGGATGATCACCTTGCACCCAGTCCAGCATTCAAACGCAGAAGCCTCCCACATTCTTTTAAGCAGCTCATCTGTGATGTGGAACTAGTCCCACCTAAATCCTTTGTTTCTTCTGATACCAGAGAATTCTCTCAGCCCCTAGTTCTGGAAGTGGATTTAACGCCATACAAACTCCATGCTGGGGATAATATCCTCGAAGCTCCTGATGGAACAGAAGGCAGCGACAATGTCTCTATATATTCCCATGAGTTTCAGCATATCTTCAACCCAAACAGTCAGGATACTCAGGATGACTACCAGGGAACCGGAATCATTGCACATCATCTCTCAAAACCCCCACCTAAAAGAGGAAGAAAAAGATTGGTCATCAAGAGAACAATCAAACCAGGAATAGGGCACACGCAGGAACAACGGGGAGAGAGACTAAGACGACTTAAGAAGAGGGACATCAGTTCAGGTGAAAATTTTCTTGATGGATAGTGCAATCATTTGGAATGCTCGTGGGGTAGCAAATTCAGCTACCCTCAGATAAGCAGCTAGGATTGTGAAAATCCATAAACCTCTCTGTCTGGCACTTTTAGAACCTATGGCTAGAGAGCAGAAACGAACCTATGTGGGGCTCAAACTGGGTTTTCATTCATCTCTATCAAATGTGGATGAAGATGGGAAGATTTGGTTCTTTCACAACAACAACCTCAGCGTCTCAGTTATACACAAATCCAATCAGGTGATAGCTGTCCAACAGCAACTTTTAAATTCAAATTTACTATTCCATCTTTCTATTGTATATGCAAAATGCTCTAGAATGCAGAGGAGATCGCTGTGGACGGATCTCTTATCCATGACCATGCCCATTCTGGGCCCATGGGCAGTGGGTGGCGACTTCAACACTGTCATATCCACTGCAGAAAGGCTGAGTAACAGGAATCAAGATTTGGGCAGCTACACAGAATTCGCAGATGCTATGGAATTTGCGGGTTTGATGGATGCAGGCTTTAGTGGGAATAGGTTTACTTGGAGCAATAATCAAGCAGGAAATTGCCGAGTTTGGACTCGCCTAGATAGGGTCTTATGCAATGGCTCTTGGATTAATGTTTTTCCTCGCTTCCAAGTCAAGCATCTCCCACATGTCAATTCCGATCATTGTCCTTTGCTTCTTCTCTTTCCTCCAGCCCCACAATCCTCACCGAAGCCTTTTCGTTTTCAGCGAATGTGGACCTTACATCAGGACTATCCAACTGTCATATTGCAGGCCTGGAGGGCAGATCTCTCTGACTAACCCATTATTAACCTTATGCTCAAATTGCGGAAGGTTAGGAATTATCTGAAAGAATGGAACAAATCGATTTTTGGCAACATTTTTCAGCAAATCAAATCGGCGGAATAGTCCATTGCCTGTATGGAGGAACAGGCTCAACAATTACAGGATTTCAGTCAAGAGGAGCTGGTTGAAGCCAGAAAATGCCTTGATCGTTTAGAGCTGGCCGAAGAGATTTTTTGGAAACAAAAGTCCTGCAATAATTGGCTGATTGAAGGTGATCGAAATACTAAATTCTTTCACATGTCCGCAACTGATAAGATAAGGAGAGCTCAAATTGATGAAATTCAGTTGGAATCTGGTGAAAAAATTTCTGATCCCAAGCAAATTCAATAGGTAGCAATTCGATTTTTCTCCTCGCTGTTTCAATCGGAGCCTACATCGATTCAAGATAGCATCTTCGATTCCATCCCGCCGTCTATATCTGATTTAGACAATGAATTCTTGATGAGTTACCCTTCATTGGAGGAAGTTAGAAGTGCCGTCATGTCTATGCCAAGGGACAGTGCTCCCGGCCTCGATGGTATGTCTGGGGCTTTCTTTGCTAACAGCTGGGATATTATTGGACCGGATGTCCATAAAGCTGTGATCAATTTTTTCCATGGTGGAAATTTTCCATGTTTTTCATGGCCTCTCTTATTTGTTTGATCCCTAAGAAGGCGGCCCCTAAAGCCTTTTCTGATTTCCGTCCTATAAGCCTTTGCAACAACGTTTACAAGATCTTTGCTAAAATCATTGTTGACAGATTGACGCTTATCCTTCCCAACATTATTTCCCAAGAGCAAGGAGCTTTCGTTCGAGGGCATTCAATAGCGGAGAGTGTTGCTTTGGCTCAAGAAATGGTTAGGGAAATTCAAAAAGTCAGAGGCGTGAATATTATCCTGAAGTTAGATATGGAAAAGGGGTACGCCCGCTTAGAGTGGAATTTCCTGACAAGGGTACTGCAGCGCTTTGGATTCTCTCATAGTTGGATTCACTTGGTGGAAAAGTGTTGGAGTAAAAGTTGGTTTTCAGTCATTATCAATGGCTCCAGTTGCAGTTTTTTCAAGTCGACTAGAGGTCTCTGCCAAGGGAACCCTTTGTCCCCGAGCCTAGTCATCCTTGCAACTGAGGTTTTGAGTAGAGGTTTCGCCAAGCTGTTTCTTAGTCCCAGCTGTATTCTGTTCAAGTTAAAATGAGGATGTGATCAGATCACACACCTTCTTTACGCCGACGACACAGTTCTTTTCTTCAATGGTGGCAGCCAAACTATCAGAGCGGTGACAGATTTCTTATCCACATACCAAATGGCGTCGGGACAACGCATCAACTTCCACAAAAGCTGCACTCATCTCCCTACTGCAATGCTGGTCAATCGAATTAGAAGCATCCAGAGGCAAATTGGTACCCCCACTTCCTCAGCGCTCTTCATTTACCTCGGGATCTCTCTCTTCAAAGGTAGGACATGCATCCCTCTGTTTCGCCCTCTGTTGAAAAAAATCGAGAAGAAAATTCAAGGATGGCAGACTCGGATTCTTTCTCAGGCGGGCAGATGTACGCTTATCAACCATGTCCTCTGTGGAATTATGTACTATTCACGCCATGTCGGCGGCCTTAATTACAGCCCAAATCTTGCAGCAATTGGAATCTAGCTTCTCCAACTTTTTTTGGGGTTGGCAAGATGGGAAAAACAAATGCCACTAGATAAAGTGGAACAAAATCTCTATGCCTAAAGAGGAAGGTGGCTTGGGTATCAGAAAACTCTGAGATGTTATGGCTGCGCTCAGACTGAAGATGGCTTGGATAGCTAAAGTTTGTCCAAGTAGCAGTTTGTGGGCGGCTTTTATTGCGTCGAGATATGGCCCTTTGTCAGATGTTTCACTGGGCACATCCACGCCTTCCCTCTCCCCCATGTGGAAACATATTCTGGCGCTATTTCCGGTTCTAGATAGCCACATTCTATGGAAGGCGGGTCATGGCTTCTTGAACTTATGGCATGAAAATTGGACAGGGAAGGGGTGACTAATTGATTTGATTGATCGTCCGATTCCCAGTGACCTATTACACATGACAGTCAACAGTCTGATCTCCAAAGATGGCATCAATCCCCAATCGCCGGCTTTCAACCTGCTTCCATCAGGTATCAAGGATCACATTATCCACTCGGGGATATGCACGTTGGACCAGCCAGATCGCCGTATATGGCCACTCGATCGGACTGGCTGTTACTCAGTTAAGTCCGGATGGACGGTCTGCAGATCTGCTTGCCAGGTTCTTGACTGGGCCAAGCGAATCTGGCATCCAAAAGTCCCCAACACAATTTCCATTTTCACTTGGAAGTTGTTTCATCGGGCCGTTCTCACGGATGATAGGATTCAGTCGAAGGGTATCTCCCTTGCTTCCAAGTGCTTTTGCTGCGTCAGTGAGCAAAATTTCTCTCCTCAGCCGAAGACGCTGGCCCACCTTTTTTATACTGGGGCGATTGCCACCGTCGTCTGGATAGAATTCATGCATATTTTCGGTATCCACCTTTCTTCTCCTTTTTCAACTGCGGAACTCTTCTCTTCATGGTGGAATCCCTCTCAGTCTAGCAGAAAATCTCATCTTATTTGTCGCTTAACTCCGTGCCTCATTGTTTGGGAACTCTAGAAGATGAGAAATTCAGCCAAGTTTGATGGGACAACCCCTTCTAGCAATAAGGTCATCAGCAATGTCAAATGGCTGCTAGGAAGGATGTTCCATGATTCCCATGTGCCGAACCCGATCGCTCTCCACCTTGGTCTCTGTCACAAACCAATGGCGCCTTCTTCAAGTCTTGTTGTTAAGTGGTCCAAACCACAAGCAGGCAGGGTGAAAGTTAACATTGATGGGGCTGCAACTGGTAATCCCGGCCCGTGTGGGGGTGGGGGCATTTGTAGAAATGACAAAGGCAATCTCATTTTTGCGTTCTACTCGGGCTACGGTCAAGCTTCAAAAAATAGGGCCGAACTTCGAGCCCTTCACGATGCGATGCGGCTTAGTATAGCGCGGGGTTTGTAGGATGTGCACATTGAGTCAGATTCCTCCTTTGTGGTGGATGCGTTCAAGGGGAAGTCGGTCCTTCACTAGAAGTGGGATTACTGGTTATTGAGAATAAAAAATCTGCAAAAGGAAGATAATTTTTCCATCTCTCTTATTCATCGGGAAATCAATGGTCCGGCTGATGGGCTAGCTCGTTTGGGAGCGGCCAATCAGGGATCTTTTTGGGCAGATAGGTGGGCTGGCATCCCTAGGCTGATCAGGGGGCTCTGTTTCCTCAATAGAGTAGGTATAGGAGCATTAATGGAGAGATAATTT
Source organism: Magnolia officinalis (assembly GCA_021015155.1). Taxonomy (NCBI): domain Eukaryota; kingdom Viridiplantae; phylum Streptophyta; class Magnoliopsida; order Magnoliales; family Magnoliaceae; genus Magnolia; species Magnolia officinalis. Next base: position 25,031,637 of record JAJHSJ010000001.1, on the reverse strand, counting down.
TTGACTTATTTTCCTTCGTTATTTTGTATAGCCACACGATAGGCGGTATAGGGCCTCTTTTTGTCTGCCCGTGTGCGCCTGAAATCCTTGTCTGTATTTTCTTCATGTTATGAATGGATTAATACTTTGATAAAAAAAAAAAAAACCTTTCTACTCCAAATTCATTTGTTATGCACCTTATAATGATACCCGAATTAAAAGTATTGCCTAATTTATGGTTCACACTTTAAACAGTAATTTCTCTCTATTCAAAATAATAATAATAATAATAATAATAATTTTATTTGAATAGTCCTGGAACTCAATTACATCATGCCATAGTAGGACTCAGCTTGGATACGGTGGATTACTTTTGTTTTCCTTTGGCCTTCTTCTAGCTCAGTTGTGTTAGAAATGTATACGCGTCACATCCTACATGAGGTTACTGCCCCTTGTCCCAGCTCGGCCGAGACAGGCCTCCGAGGGACCATCGTGATTCATAGGTTTTAGAGAAATTTCCAACTGTACGACCAGTATATGGGCCACAACCTTTTAAAGCCCATTTCTTTTTAGTTGTCAAGAATACTCCCCATGCGTATGACCCTATTTCTCTGGTTGAAAATGCCCCTGCTTTCCTTCCTGAGGCGGATCGCCTGGTGCTCGAAGACGAGCGCTTACGCTCCTCGAACTCCGAGTTGTACGAACGGTTCAAAAGAGATCAACGTTACATGGGCCCCACAGTTATGTATTTATTATATCCATAACGTTCATCCATATTTTGAGATCATTTCAGAGCATTATACAAAAAAAAAAAATCATATCCAGAGATCAACTGGACCACACCACAAAGAGTAGCAGAAAATTGATTTTCACCGTTGAAACTTTTATAGGGCCCACCATAACATTTATATTCCATCCAATCTATTCATAAGGTCACAAAGACCTGGATGAAGAGGAAAAACAAATTTCGTAATGATCCAAAACTTCTGTAACCCCTAAAAGGGTTTCAATGGTAGACGTTCAATTCCCCTATGCCTTTTAAAGTGTGGTCCATTTGATAGTTAGATCTGTCTTATTTTCCGTCTCAAGCTGTAATACGAGTTCGCCAAAAAGATGGACGGTTTGGATATAACACATACCTCATAATAGGACCCACAAAAAGCGGTGGGATTACAACAGCGAAAAATAATTAAAAAAAAATAAAAAACCAGAAACTTATGGCTACAGGGATGTCTATGGCTACGGATAATAACCGTAGCTATAGCCCTCGCCCCCTGCCATTTCAAAATGTCCTTTTATATGTATCAAAGGTCTTTCGATATGTTTTTCCACATATCGATTGTCTTTCGATTAATCGAAAAAGGTCCAAAACTGTCCAGCGAGTTTGCCTCAAAAATCCTGCAATTTTCGATTAATCGAAAAAGGTATTTTATCTTTAGCTACGGATTATAACCGTAGCCATAACTGTAGTCTGTGCCAATCTATGAAATTTTTTATTTTATTTTCTACATGGAGAACTTTATTCTACCTACAATTTTCTCAAATACATATTTATATAAATATGCATATATAAGCATAAAAAAAAAATTTCTCTCTATTTTTCATTTTTTTCTTTATTTATTTAACAAGAATATCTTCTAAACCAAACATACTTACTTGATGTACCCTATATGATTTTGGGGTAGGAGAAGCTACTTTAGCCAACTAACATAGTTATTTTTCAAGATTCCATCAGGTCGATGGTCAAAAATCCATTTCATTCACTTTGCGGTCAATTTCAATAAGTTTGTGGTAAATTTTATTCATTTCATTTACTTCATGGTCATTTTCATGCATTTCATGGTCAATTCGCTTCACTTAACGGTCATTTCCATGCATTTCACGGTCATTCTCGCCTATTCCGTGTTGATTCACGGTCATTTCGAGGCATTTCACGGTCATTTCGACGCATTTCGCGGTCATTTCCATGCATTTCACGGTCATTTCGATTCATTTTACGGTCATTTCGTTGCATTTCACGGTCATTCCAAACAATTCCGTGTTGATTCACGGTCATTTTGACGCATTTCGCGGTCATTTCCATGCATTTCACGGTCATTTCGATTCATTTCACGGTCATTTCCATGCATTTCACGGTCATTCCAAACAATTTCGTGTTGATTCACGGTCATTTCGACACATTTTGCGGTCATTTCCCTTCACTTCGCGGTCATTTCCATGCATTTCACGGTCATTTCGATTCATTTTACGGTCATTTCCATGCATTTCACGGTCATTCCAAACAATTCCGTGTTGATTCACAGTCATTTCGACGCATTTCGCGGTCATTTTCCTTCACTTCGCGGTCATTTCCATGCATTTCACAGTCATTTCGATTCATTTCACGTCATTTCCATGCATTTCACGGTCATTCCAAACAATTTCGTGTTGATTCACGATCATTTTCACGCATTTCGCGGTCATTTCCCTTCACTTCGCGGTCATTTTCATGCATTTCACGGTCATTTAGATTCATTTCACGGTCATTTCCATGCATTTCACGGTCATTCCAAACAATTCCGTGTTGATTCACGGTCATTTCGATGCATTTCGCGGTCATTTCCCTTCACTTCGCGGTCATTTTCATGTATTTCACGGTCATTTCGATTCATTTCACGGTCATTTCCATGCATTTCACGGTCATTTCAAACAATTCAGTGTTGATTCACGGTCATTTCGACGCATTTCGCGATCATTTTCCTTCACTTCGCGGTCATTTCCATGCATTTCACGGTCATTTTGATTCATTTCACGGTCATTTCCATGCATTTCACGGTCATTCCAAACAATTCCGTGTTGGTACACGGTCATTTCGATGCATTTCGCGGTCATTTCCCTTCACTTTGCGGTCATTTCCATGCATTTCACGGTCATTTCGAATCATTTCACGGTCATTTCCATGCATTTCACGGTCATTCCAAACAATTCCGTGTTGATTCACGATCATTTCAACATATTTTGCGGTCATTTCCCTTTACTTCGCAGTCATTTCCATGCATTTCATGGTCATTTCAATTTATTTCGCGGTCATTTCGATTCATTTTTGGAATGACCGTGAAATGCATGGAAATGACCGTGAAATGAATCGAAATGACCGCGAAATGCATGGAATTGACTGCGAAGTGAAGGGAAATGACCGTGAAATGCGTCGAAATGACCGTGAATCAACACTAAATTGTTTGGAATGACCGTGAAATGCATGGAAATGACCGTGAAATGAATCGAAATGACCCTGAAATGCATGGAAATGACCGCGAAGTGAAGGGAAATGATCGCAAAATGCGTCGAAATGACCGTGAATCAACACGGAATTGTTTGGAATGACCGTGAAATGCATGGAAATGACAGTGAAATGAATCGAAATGACCATGAAATGCATGGAAATGACTGCGAAGTGAAGAGAAATGACCGCGAAATGCGTCGAAATGACCGTGAATCAACACGGAATTGTTTGGAATGACTGTGAAATGCATGGAAATGACCGTGAAATGAATCAAAATGACCGTGTAATGCATGAAAATGACCGTGAAGTGAAGGAAATGACCGCGAAATGCGTCGAAATGACCGTGAATCAACACGGAATTGTTTGGAATGACCGTGAAATGCATGGAAATGACCGTGAAATGAATCAAAATGACCGTGAAATGCATGGAAATGACCACGAATTGAAGGGAAATGACCGCGAAATGCGTCGAAATGACTGTGAATCAACACAGAATTGTTTGGAATGACCGTGAAATGCATGGAAATGACCGTGAAATGAATCAAAATGACCGTAAAATGCATGGAAATGACTGCGAAGTGAAGGGAAATGACCGCGAAATGCGTCGAAATGACTGTGAATCAACATGGAATTGTTTGGAATGACCGTGAAATGCCTGGAAATGACCGTGAAATGAATCGAAATGACCTTGAAATGCATGGAAATGACTGCGAAGTGAAGGAAAATGATCGCGAAATGCGTCGAAATGACCGTGAATCAACACGGAATTGTTTGGAATGACCGTGAAATGCATGGAAATGACCGTGAAATGAATCAAAATGACCGTGAAATGCGTGGAAATGACCGCGAAGTGAGGCGAAATGACCGCGAAATGTGTCGAAATGACCGTGAATCAACACGGAATTGTTTGGAATGACCGTGAAATGCATGGAAATGACCGTGAAATGAATCGAAATGACCATGAAATGCATGAAAATGACCGAGAAGTGAAGGAAAATGACTGCGAAATGCGTTGAAATGACCGTGAATCAACACGGAATTGTTTGGAATGACTGTGAAATGCATGGAAATGACCGTGAAATGAATCGAAATGACTGTGAAATGCATGGAAATGACCGCGAAGTGAAGGGAAATGACCGCGAAGTGCGTGGAAATGACCGTGAATCAACACGGAATTGTTTGGAATGACCGTGAAATGCATGGAAATGACCGTGAAATGAATCGAAATGACTGTGAAATGCATGGAAATGACCGCGAAGTGAAGGGAAATGACTGCGAAATGCATCGAAATGACCGTGAAATGTCTCGACATGACCGTGAATCAACACGGAATAGGCGAGAATGACCATGAAATGCATGGAAATGACCGTTAAGTGAAGCGAATTGACCATGAAATGCATGGAAATGACCATGAAGTAAATGAAATGAATGAAACTGACCACGCACTTATTGAAATTGACCGCAAAGTGAATGAAATGGATTTTCGATCATCGACCCGATGGAATCTTGAAAAATAACTATGTTAGTTGGCTAAAGTAGCTTCTCCTACCCCCAACTCATATAGGGTACATCAAGTAACTAATTTTGGTTTAGAAGATATTCTTCTTAAATGAATAAAGAAAGTAATGAAAAAAAGAGAGAATTTTTTATATATATGCTTATATATATATTTATACAAATATGTATTTGAGAAAATTGTAGGTAGAATAAAGTTCTCCATGTAAAAAATAAAATAAAAATAAAAAAAACAAAAAATTTCATAGATTGGCACAGAATACAGTCATGGCTATGGTTATAATCCGTAGCTAAAGGTACAATACCCTTTTCGATTAATCGAAAGACATTCGATTAATCGAAAATTGCAGGATTTTTTAGGCAAACTCGCTGGACAGTTTTGGACCTTTTTCGATTAATCGAAAGAACTTCGATATATCGAAGCATATCGTCGTTGGGCTATAGCTACGACTATAGCTACGGTTATAATCCGTAGCTAAATGTAGCCCCAGTTCTCCGGAAAAGCAGGGGCATTTTCGAGCTGAGAAATGGGGCCGTACAGCTGGGGAGTATTCTTGGGAGGTGAAAAGCGAGTGGGCTTCAAAAGGTTGATGGGCCATATATTGGTCGTACAGTTGGAAATTTCTCTAGGTTTTATCAACACCGCCCTTCCATTATGCCATATCATTTTGCCAAATCAACACCACAGGAAGCAGCTTTAATAACGATGACCACCATCGAAGCCTTCTTAGGGAACATCATGATGGCCATCCAACCCGTGTTCGACAAGGTCACATAGATCCGGATGAAGAGAAAACACAAATAGCAGCTGATTCAAAACTTCCACACCTCCTTAAGAACTTCCACTATGAGGTCCACTTGAGGCTTATATCTGCCTCGTTTTTTGGCTTATAAACTAAAAGGACATGGAAAAAGGGATGAACAGTGTGGATGAAACCCATATCGTCATGGTGGCTCCTCAGAGGACCTGCCTTTGCCGAGCTCTGGACAGTCGGGGGTAGTACCCAATTCGCGTCCGCTTTATCATCCGTCTACCTTAAATTCTCAGTAGGTTGATACACTGACGGAGTAAAATCATCTGTGCGGTGGGATGCTATTATGGTACATGTACAATACATGTACATCAATCCTAATAGTTAAAGTTGCATGTCAATTTCACTAGAATAATGCCACTAAAAGTGTCAACAAGCTGGAATAGCTCAGTTGGCTAGAGCGTGTGGCTGTTAACCACAAGGTCGGAGGTTCAAGCCCTCCTTCTAGCGATTGATTATTTCTACTAGAATATTGTACCGGCCCATTTTTTTAAAATTTATTGCAGTCATCCAACTACTCAGTCAATTTTTCTACAAGGTATTGTGCCGGCCCACCTTCTTTTTTTTTTTTCCGGTCGTTAGTCACTCTCTGTCAATATTTCTATCAACTATTGTGCCGGCCTAATTAATTTTATTGCAGTCAACCAATCACTCTCTATCAATATTTATTCAAGTATTGTAACGGCCCACCTGCCCACTTGTTTTTTTTTTTTTTTATACTGCGGTTATCCAGCCACTATCAATATTTCTACAAAGTATTGTACCTGGCCCACTTGTTTTTTTATTGCAGTCATCCAGTCCCTCTATATTAGGGGGTGTTTGGACGGATGGATTGGATGGTAAAATTCCGGGATATCCCAAAAGTGCCAAACAGATCCGGTGAACTTGTCCCAGGATATATCAAACCCATTGATCTTAAGCCAATCCACTAACATCACCATCATTACCTTAAAATTGATCCCATCCCTCCTAATCCCATTCAATCGAGCCTGGGGTGTGTTTGGACGGACGGATTGGAAGGGATTGGAAGGTAAATTCCCAGGATATGCCAAACGTGCCAAATAGACCCGGTGAACTTGTCCCGGGATATAGCAAACCCATGCATCTTAAACCAATCCACCGACATCACCATCATTACCTTAAAATTGGTTCAATCCATCCTAATCCTGTTCAATCCGGCCGGCCAAACAGGCCTTAATATTTCTAAGGAGTATTGTGCCGGCCCACCTGTTTTTTATTGTGGTCAACCAGCCACTCTCAATCAATATTTTTACGAAGTCGTATTGTGACGGCCATTGCCAATTGACAAAGGGGAACTGATGTGCTGCAGCTGGACAAGGTAAATACTAAATCTGTACTGCAGTTACATTGATATCTACCACGGATGGTGAAGATGTCGTGTTCCTGTGGTTTTTTGAGCTGTGGGCTATCTGCAGCATGTGGACGGTCCTGATTATTCATCGTATAAGCTTCCACTGATTTCGATGCTATTGTGGAGTTAAAAGGAAAAGCTGAAGGAGTACAAGGTTGTGGTATACACGGGATAGACATAAAAATCAATCCAGACCGTCCAAATTGTTGACTTCACTGTAGATGGGCATAGCCGCTAACGATATAAACGGTAATTAACGGATACTATTGACTATTTTTCAGTGTAACCATCCATTTTGATGGCCACCAATCCAATGGAAAGGATCCAAGTAAATTTTGGGTTATGGCCCCAATCTGAACTCACGATTTTGACTATCTTTTAGCCGTTTGTTTCTTGTGCATGTGTAAGAAGACCCTAGCAGCACTCCAATAGAGTTCATTTACACGTCTCTTCCTCTTCTATACTTCCTACCAATCTCATTCTGTGCTCCAAGGCCATGGATTTCATCAGCCCGGTCATCCACATCGTTTCTCGCCTCTTGGATCCCATTGCTCAACGCATACGATATGCCGTCAAGCTCCGAGTAAACATCGACTCCCTCAAGAATGCCATGAACGAATTGATACGTGTAAGGGACGACGTGAAAACAAAGGTTGATGTTGCAGAAAGGCAGCTGCTCGAACGCAAGAGTAATGTGAAACGGTGGCTAGAAAGCGTAGAAGCCATCCAACGAGAAGTGAATGAGATGGAGGAAGGTTATGAGCAAATGAGGTGTCTTGGTAACTGTCGTCCGAATTGTTGGTCCGGCTACAAGCTGAGCAAGAGGGCGGCGGAGAAGCTGACAGATGTAGCTGATTTGAAGAACAAAGGTGATTCATTCGATATAGTGGCGGAGATACCTCCCCCAGATGTTGTGGAACTGCAGCCAAGCACTTCAGCTCTAGGCATGGACTTGACATTGGAGGAGGTTCGAGGCTACCTCAGAGAAGAAAGTGTGGGAGTCGTGGGGATATATGGAATGGGGGGTGTGGGCAAGACGACACTCTTGAGAAAGATTAACAATAAAACAACCCATGGTTTCAATGTGGTGATTTGGGTAGTGGTATCTAAAGAAGTAAATGTCGCAAGGATTCAAAATGACATCGGAAATAGGCTAGGTTTGTCCTGGCAAGAAAATACAAGCAATGAGAGAAGGGCTACTGACATTCACAAGGCCTTGAGCAATATGAAATTCACGCTACTGCTAGACGATATATGGCAGCGGCTGGATCTCGAGATGGTTGGAATTCCTCGACCAAACAGCCAAAACAAGAGCAAGGTTGTCTTCACCACACGATCTGAGGATGTGTGTGGTCACATGGATGCTGACAAGAAGGCCAAAGTCAAATGCCTCACGTGGAAGGAAGGATGGGATCTGTTTCGAGAGAAGGTTGGTGAAGAGGCCTTGAATTCTCATCGAGAGATTCCGGGCCTTGCTGAGGTTGTTGCAAAAGAATGCGGTGGTCTACCCCTTGCACTCATCACAATTGGGCGGGCAATGGCGAGCAAAAAGACACCCCAGGAGTGGAAGCATGCAATAACGGCTCTCAGAAGGTCGCCGTCTGAGATATCAGGTATGGAAGATGAAGTCCTTTTCCATCTGAAATTCAGTTATGATAATCTTCGTGGCGACACAATCAAATCATGCTTCCTATACTGTTCACTGTTTCCTGAGGACTACGCCATTAGCAAAGAAAGTCTAATAGATTACTGGATTGGGGAAGGATTCTTAGATGGGTGGGATGATGATCTTGATGAAGCTCGTAACAAGGGTCATGATCTCATCGGAACTCTAAAGCTCGCATGCCTTTTGGAGAGTGGTTCTGATGAGGAAACAGAGGTGAAGATGCACGACGTGATACGTGACCTGGCTTTATGGATATCTTCTGAATGTGGGAAGAAGAAGAACAAGTTTCTAGTGCAAGCGGGAGTTGGATTGAACAAGGCACCAGCTGTCGAAAGGTGGACAGAGGAAGAAAGGATATCTCTAATGAAGAATGAAATTAAAGAAATAACAGAGACGCCTAGGTGCCCCAACCTCTTAACCTTGATGCTCCAATGGAATAGGGCTTTGGCAAAGATCACCAATGGATTTTTTCAATTCATGCCTCATCTTAGAGTGTTGGATTTGTCAAATAATCAAATAAAAGAAATCCCACCTGAGATAGGTAACTTGGTTGAGCTGCAATATCTCAGTCTGTCCCATTCATGGCTCGGAAGTTTACCTAAAGAGATAGGAGATCTCTCAAAACTGAAGCACCTGGATGTGGGGTATACTGAATTTCTTCGCAGAATCCCTCCTCTGACAATATCAAGGCTTTCTAGGTTGAAAGTGTTAAAAGTGTTGGATAGCTTTGGTAATTGGGAAGAAATAGAAGGGATAACAGAGATGGAAGAGTTGAAATGCTTGAGGCATCTTGAAATCACCATAGGAAGTGTACCTGCTCTTAAAAGGTTCCTCAATTCTCACATGTTGCCGAGGCTGACACGGGCTCTAACCATAAAAAATTGCCAAGGCATGACCTCCACCCAACTATCATCGACTTTCAGTGCATTGGGGAGTCTAAGAGATCTTAAAATTCATCGATGCATAGAGATGAAAAAGATGATGATTGGTGCAGATGTGAAGAAAGAAGATGATATTTCAGTTTCGAGCCTAGAGCGTCTCAGCCTTTCAGAACTTGTTAACTTGAATATCGTCCGAGTTGGGGGATGCATCCAAAACCTTCGCTACATCGAAATTAATTTTTGTCAGAGTCTGAAGGATGTCACATGGATTCTACAACTTCAAAATCTTGAAGAAATCATGATACAACACTGCGAACGACTAAAAGAAGTAATAAGTACAAGTGATGTTGGGATTCCGGTCGGGGAGGAATGCCTAAGAAGTTTCAAAATTCTGTATCTCCGTGACTTACCTGAATTAACGGGAATTTGTAATGATGCATTGTCTTTCCCTTCCTTGGTGAAGTTGGATGTGCATTATTGCCCAAAGCTAAAGAACCTTCCACTCAGTCTCCGAAGGAAGAATGATAATCTTCTAAAGAGGATCGTAGTGATAATCTTGCAATGGACATCGTTGGTGAGAAAGAGTGGTGGAATCGTATGGATGGAATCCAGTGAACCTGGCCGAGGATTCTGTCTTTGGGCTGCCACCACGTGCACTTCTTCGAGGATGGGCTTGCGTACTCTTTCTCAATAAAACCACCATGTCTTTGTTTGAATATATATATATAAGTTTCTTTTTCTTTTTTTTTGCTCAAACCCGCCGTGATCCTCAGTGTTGGTGAAACGCGGACTGTATACGAGTGAACAATGTAACCGGACCGTTTGAATCTTGTATCTGAAAAGGAAATGAAAAGAAATGCGACCATGTGATTTAGTATTTGTTCTCTTAGTTCTAATTATTGAGGCCTGTTTGAGTGTCACTAATTAAAAATTAGTTCATCCCATTTTGATTGATCATAATTATGTATTAGAGATCATGTTTTTTGGTAACCATTAAAAATAATCTCAATAGCCAGTAATCAGAATCTCTGATGCATAATACCATTAATAAATTGAGATATACTCTTTTGAGTGGCACCAAAACAAGCTGTTAATATCCAACGAAGGCGGCGAGGCAACTGAAGAACTTCCACCAATCTTCCATCGTTTGAAGGCCGGTTAGAAGCATCTATGGTCGAAGGCCAGCCAGATGCTACCTGCAAATCAAGAACAAGCCCTACCCAAAATCAAGATACTGCCGTGGTGTACCTGAACCCAAGATCAGGATATACAATGTGGGCATGAAAAGGAAGGGTGTAGATGAGTTCCCCTTCTGCGTCCATCTTGTGAGCTGGGAGAAAGAGAATGTGTCCAATGAAGCTCTCGAGGCTGCCCAGATTGCGTGCAACAAGTATATGACAAACCCTCTCTATCCAATCCTCGGTCTAGTGGTCCATGTGGTATTGGAGGGCTAGGATCAAGTCTCTCATGCAATGTATGGAAGTGAATTTGGCCCACGCTCCTAGGGAGGCCAACTCCCCTGCAGATGGGCTAGCTCAGCTGGGGAGTGATGGCCAAGCAAACTGTCTTTACCGATTGAGGGGAGACCTCCCCCCGAAGATTCATGGCCTCCTGTTCTGATGTAGAGTGGGTCGCATACACTTTCATGTCCAAGATGGATCAGAGAAGGCCCGATCAGAGGCAGAAATCATCAAGATAGTTAGAATCTTAAGACAGGCATATCTTGCAAATCGGAATGAGTTACTCGACGTATCAGATATAATTTTGGGGTAGGACGAGATTATTTTTAGTAAGTTTTAGTTTGATTATAACTCTTCATCCACTGGGCTTTAGGAGTTGTGTCCAAATGAAAAGTGTTTAGAAAAATTAGGAGAATAACATGGTTAAAGCCACATAGGACACCTGCTATAAATAGAAAAAAATGGAAATAAACATGGAATTCGCACATCGATATGATTGAATCTCACAAATTTAGCATGGGCAACTTGACATAACCAGGTTGGTTGACTAAAGTAGCTCGCCCTACCACAAAATCATATATGATATGTTGAGTACATCATTTCAGTTTGCGAGATAAGCCTATTTTAAGGTTCAGATGGTCTTGATGACTTCTGCCTCTGATCGGGCCTTCTCTAATCCATCTTGGACATGAAAGTGTGTCCACGACCCGCTCTACATCAGTCTCCTCCACTTCAAAAGAACTTGTCCTACTTCGGTTCTTGATACTCGGTCAGGTGCCTCGTAATGATACCCGAATTAATATTTACGGTCAATTTACAATCCACCTTCTACCATGCTAGGAACATATTTGTGACACGTTCTACGTCATGTTCTTGGACAAAGTAGGGCGGGCAGCCTGCGTATAGACTAACTACTTTTTCTGTTTTCTGTTTTCCTAGTTTTTGTAGCTTTTTATGATAGTGGGGCCCAAATCGAGGGGCCTCCTCGAATCATCCGTTATAAAAGGATTTTTTGATTTAAAAAAAAAAGAAAGTGGGGGGAGACGTTGGATCCTGATTCGTAACAAAGGCAAAAATGTAATTGTGTGTATTTAAACTTTGATACTTTGGAACAGTGTGACTGATGACACGTAGTCACAAATTACTTTGAAATTACATAAATGGGACAAAACTCGGTGAAAAATTACATGTATCATGACTCCCTTCCAATTACCTTTTGTGTTTTTTTCCTGCTCGATGTTACGAACATCTCAGCTGGTTGCATGATTTCGTAAATTAAAAAAAAGAAAAAAGAAAAAAGAAAAAGATGCACTACACCAAAATCGTTAAACCGATACATTGGGGATTTTGGTTCAGAAACGGCTCTAAGCCGTTCCTGATTTGAAACGGTTACAAACCATATTGGAATCGTTGCTATTATACATTGTTATTTCCACTATTTTGTTGGTGTGTCCCAATTGAGCATTGGATCTTCTTATTTATTATTATTATGTTTTATTGTTTTATTTTGAAACAGATGGACGGAATGGATTTGATTAGTAACCTATGTGGACCCCACAAGGCCCAAGAGGCACATTGTATCCATCTGCCGCAGACTACCGATTATTTTTAACATTTTCTTACTCCAAAAGCCCTAAAATCCCTCATTTCGCATCCATCGCGGCCTTCATCTCCCTCTCTCAATCTCCCTCTCTTTCGATCTCCCGATCATCTTCAAGGACTACGTTATCGGATTTCTGAAGGAAGATGTGACATGGTCTTAACGTGCGCTACTTCAAAAATCAAAGTTTCCGATCTTCTTCCTCTTTTACTTCGATTTTCGTCCCAGTTTCTGCCTGATTTGCTTCTTTAATCGATCCATTTTCGATCCTTTCATGGGGAGAATGTAGAATCATTTGGAACTCGCTACGTCGACATCTTTCTCAATGAGGAAGCTTAATCCCGAGGGATCTTCTTCGATGAAGAAGCCAAATTTTGAGATGCGTAGTGTCAGCAGTGCGGGAGATTGGCGGGAAGCTGCTGTGGAGAGGAAGAAGTATCCGATTAGGGCGGATGAATATATGCTGCTAGAGGAGGTGGGCCAGGGCGTCAGTGCATCTGTTTACCATGCGCTTTGCGTCCCATTCGATGAGGTTGTCACGATCAAGATCCTCGATTTCGAGCGGAATAACAACGATCTGGTAAATTCATGGATCTTCATCTTTCGTTGCCGCCGCCAATCTGTTTTGTTTTGATATTTTCAACTTCTAAGCGGTGGTTTTATATACATTTTATTTAAATTAGGGTTTCTAGAAATTACTTTAATTGGAGGGTTTTTTGTGACCAATTGGAATTTTACTTGATAAAAACGGGTGGTGAAATCTTCAGCTAAAATTGAAAATTGTGGATTTTTTTTTTTTTTTTTTTCCAATTTTGCTTGATTGTTTTGGGATAATGTTGGGGTGTCCCTAAGGATATTGATTCAGGCTAGACAACAAAGGTAGAAAAATCGCATCTAGGGGAATGCAGTTCTGGTTCTCTCAGCTGCCCAAAAGGTTCAGTTGAATGGATGACCGCCCATTCTACTAGAGTATTCAGTTTTCCTGAGATTCGGGGCATCCCCAAACTCCCCTCAGGCCCTGTTTTGTTTCCACTAAAAAATGGTTTAGTATCATTTTAGTTAACATTAATTCTGTATTAGAGATCATAGTTTATATTAATTATGGTTTATCAGTATTATTTTTAATCATTTCCAAGATCTCTAATACATAATCAACGTAAAAAAAACAAAAAAAAAAAAAAACAAAAACAAAAGAAGAAGAGATGAACTCATTTTAAGTGGGAACCAAATAGCGCATAGGCAATTTTATTATTGTTTTTTTTGACATTCCCAGATTGGCATTTAATTTGGTCTCCGTGGTGATTCCAACAGATTTAGATAAACATAAAGCAACAAGCGTGTTTGTTTTGGGGTTTTCTTTAAAGCTCATCTGGTAACGTGCAATTTCTGCCCCTAATTCAACATTCATGTGACTATGGAGTCGGAATGTAGTCCGCCTGAAAGTTATGAAACTCCCAAATGCACCCTTAATATCTCCACAATATTGGGTAGGGAATGGATTGGAGTGGACTTGGGTTGGTTGAGTGTTTGGGTGGTGGGCCCAGCCTGTCCATGACTCCTAGCTCATGGACTGGGCTGGACTCAGGCATGCCTCAGCGTATCCTGTCCTGCCTCTATTTGCCAAGAAGCTACTGGTTAGTGCTATGTGGGACCCACTATGATGTATGTGTTTGATTCCACACCATCCATCAATTTTGCCAGCTCATTTTAGGCTACGGGCCCAAAACTGAGGCAGATCCAAATCTCTTAGGTGGACCACACCACAGTAAACAGTGATGATTGAACGCCCACAGTTAAAAAACTTCTTGGGAGCCCGAGAAAGATCTAAATCTCAGGTGGACCTCACCATAATATGATGATCATATTTTTTTTAATAATAATTTATTCTTTAGCGATTTTCTCAATGACATGATGAAAATACCCTCTTTCATGGTCCTAAAAGGTGGCTATTTGTCATTTGCAATGTCTCCGTTCTCTTCCTATTGCAGTTCATCCAATCGCCGTGTTGAGTTTGCTACTCCTCATGCATGAATGATCTAGTCTTGCGGCGATTGTGGGAGTGCTTGCCTATATCCATGACAAAGATCTCTTTTTTGAGTTCTGCAAGTAAGCTTCTTGGATTTTCAGGCTTTTGTAGTAGTATGGACCTCATGTTGACCTTTATGCTTGTTCAGTTTTTGAGTTTATGTTGCATCCATCTGGACATATATTTTATCATTTCAAATGCATGTAATGATATCTTGTTAATGGGTGATTTTGGCAGGTATGCTATTGATACAATGCGCTCTAGGTTGATAAGGAACTTATTATTTTAGAGCAGCTACAACGTGAAACAATGTAGAAGAGCTGCAGAGTGAAACAATGGCAGTGGCTGGAGATGGTGGTTTGTGCAGTTGACTGGCATATTTGGGCTACTGAGGCTTCTATTTCTCTAAGCTTGGACAACATGTATTACCAGCACAACCCACAAGCTAAAAACAACAGGCAACAACATTCTCTAGGCCTTCTCCAGCCCTTCAGGCAGCTGATTCAAGCCCAACAGCAACAACAACAACACCACCACCACCAATACTTCCAGCACAGAATTAACAGCTCATGACATGTACCAGACTGCCTTGGAAGTGGCGCCAAAGGAAGAGATTTTCGTCCCTCTCATACGGACAAAACGTCCACATCATTGCAGTGGATCATGGCGAACCTGGTGAAGCATCAGGATGTGCAGGCCAAGCTTGTGGAAGAGATCGATCGGGTTGTGGGGTATGGACGAGAAGACATTGAAGAGGAGGATTTGCTGCGGATGTCATATCTGAAGGCAGTGATCATTCTAGAAAAGAGCAAGGAATCATTGGATTATAGAAGCCTGGAAATGAAATATTGTATTGAAATTGGAAATTGGAATTGAAATTGAAATGTGTATTAGAAAAGAAGGAAAAGATTATTATGTGTGTGAATCATTCTATTGTCTTTTTCTTTTATTTGTGTAATTATCTGGCATATAATATAAGTAGATTACATACCCCACTCTCTCTCATACAATGAACAAAGGGGTTTAAAATTGTTCTTAAAATTCCGTCCTAAAATTTGACCGTTGGCAACATTAATAGGAGTTCAAAAACGTTTTTAAAATGTTGTGCCTGAAAGGTGACCGTTGGCACCAGAACGGTTTAAAACTGTTCCTAAAATTCCAATTCTAAAAATTGAAATGGTATCCAAAACGGTTATGAACCGTTCCTGTTTTTCTGCGACGCCTCATTTAGGAACGGTTTGAAATCGTTCCTGAAGCATTTAGGAACGGCTTTAAACCGTTCCTAAATGACGATTTTGGTGTAGTGATGATAGCCATTGAAAATTTTCTTCTCATACTTTTCAATTCATCGGAAGATATGTTGGCAGTAGGTTTGTTTCATGTCATGTGTGGTGTGCCGGTGTGCCAGAATTGATACAATAGCTCAATTTAAACCGATCAACTTTGACCTCAAGTGCTGAAGTAGGCAGATATGATTAAACAGTATATAATTGAATTTAAGGATCTCACTTAATTACTCGCAGAATATGTATAATGATGAGTGGTAGAGAAACCCCTGTCAAATGTTGTGGAAGAGCAGCCTAGCACTTTAGCTCTAACCATGGACTTGATGTTAGAGAAGGTTCGTGGCTATCTCGGAGAAGATAGTGCATGAGTCGTGGAAATGTATAGAATGAGTTGTTGGTAAGACCACACTCTTGAAAAAGTTTAACAATGAAATAAGCCATTGTTTCAATGTGGTGATCTGGGTGGTGGTGTCTAAAGAAGTAAATGTGGGAAGCATTCAAAACGACATGGAAATAGGCTAGGTTAGTCCTGGAAAGAAGATATAAGCAAAGAGAGAGGCTACGGACGCACACAAGGCCTTGAGCAAGATGAAATACATGCTACTGCTAGACTATATGCATGGTAGCGGCTAGATCTGGAGATGATCGGAATTCCTCATCCAAGCAGCCAAAACTAGAGTAAGGTTCTTTTCACAACCCGATTTGAGGATGTGTGTGGCTACATGGATGCTGACAAAAAGATCAAAGTCAAATGCCTTGAGAGGAAGCACGGGATCTGGTTTGAGAGAAGGTTGGTGAAGAGGCCATGAATTCTCATCTAGAGATTTTGGGCCTTGTTGAGCTCGTTGCTGAAGAATCCCTTTTTCTTTTTAATAAGAAACTTTCCATTGCAAGAAGAAAACATATACAGAATAGTAATTTTGGGCAGGCCCGTTGACAAAATGAAGCAGCCCCACCTATTGTAAAGCTAGGAAGAAAGCTAAAAGAAAAAAGAGTTAGGCTTCCCAAAGGTTGCCCAGGTCCACTTTGTCCAGGAATAGCAGGCTGCGAATGGAGGAGTGGAGATCTCCCAAGGAATTGAAGATCCCACTGCTAAAAAATGACCAACGCCGACAGTCGTGTAATGGTTTTACCGACAGGTTCTAGCCATTGGAATCGCAGATGGCTAAAAGCCATTGGTAAATCATAATAAACCGTCGGCAAAAACTACCAGGTAACTTTTGTTGCAAATGTACTACAAAAAACGTGGTCTATGAGGCCCACCACCATATGTTTGTTTTATCTATGCTGTCCATCAATTTTAAAAGCTCATTTTAAGGCATGAGCTAAAAAATGAGGCAGGTGAAAGGCCCAAGTAAACCACACCGTAAAAAGCATTAGAGATTTAAGCATCTACCATTGATATATGGTATGTTCCATTCGGAGCTTTGATCTACCTCCTTTTTGGTACCATGCCGTAAAATGAACCGTAGAAATGGATGGGCGGAGTGGATAAATAACATACATCACAGTGGGCCCCATGAGCACCTGACTGAACCGCCAGTCTCTTGCTCCGCGTAGAGCATGCCCGCGCGTAGCCCATTGGCAGTTGTACACACACCAACAGCCTAGCTCTGTGTTGACGTCACCAAGTTCTGTGGGTCCCATCATGAGGTACGAGTTATATCCAAACCGTCCGTACACTTGGTGAGTCGGACGTAACTTATGAGAAGAAAAAATAGACGGATCTAAAAATCAAGTGGACCACACTGTAAAAAGCAGTGGAAGATTGAACACCTGCCATTGAAACCCTTTTGAGGGTCACAGAAATTTTGGATCAATATGATATTTGTTTTTTCTCTTCAACCAGGTCTTTGTGACCTTATGAACAGATTGGATGGAAAGTAAATGTTACAGTGGGCCCTACGAATGTTTTAATGGTGATAATCATTGCCCCACTGCTATTTGTGGTGTGGTCCACTTGAGCATTGTAAATTTCTCAGTTCTGGGATTATGATCTAAAATGATCTCTCCAAATTGATGAACGATGTAGATATGATAAATACATCATTGTGAGGCCCATTTAACTTTTTTCTCCTTTGAACCGTCGAAAACGCTGATAACTTTTATCTCCTTTGACCATCGCTCTTACTCCATCTCCACTTAAGCCTTGGATCTGTTTCATTTTGGGCTTATAACTTAAAATGATATGGAAAAATTAAAGGACCATGGATGAAACTCATACATCATGCCATACAGAGACCCCTTATGTAAAGAGCTCGGGCCTGCAAGGTAGACTAGGTAGTATCTAAATCCACCTCCACTGAACAATGTACGACCCTAACTGTGGGGCCAACCTTGATGCATGTGTAGTATATTCATGTTGTCCATCCATTTCCATGGCATGATACAAAAAATTGAAACAAATCCAAATCTCAGGTGGACCACACTACATGAAATAATGGTGATTGAATGCTCATCATTAAAAACTTCATATGGCTCACCATAATGTTTATTTGCCATCCAACTTGTTGATAAGGTCACACAGACTTGAATGAAGGGAAAAATCAAAAATCAAATCCAAAACTTTTATGGCCCATAAGAAGTCTTTAATGGTCGATCACCACTATTTCATGTAGCATGGCTTAACTGAGCTTTGAATATGCTTCATTTATTTTGTCTCCCGCCTTGAATGATTTGAAAAAAAAGGAAAAAAGAGAGAGAGAGGAGGATAGACATGTATATACTACGTACATCAAGGTGGCTCCACGATCTGGGCTGCATCATATTGGGTGAGGCGAAGGCTACACCTATTCCATTCTCGGATTAGGATGTGACCACACGGGGTGCTGCAAAAAGCACCCTAGGCCCCATCATGTGTTTTCAAGAAGTTTTTAACAATGACCCTTTAAGAAGTGTTCATGAATTATAAGTGTACACCTCCTTGTTTCTTGTGGTGTGGTCTACTAAAACTTTGGATATGTCTCATTTTTGGGCTCATGCCTGTGTTGGAAAAATGGATAGGGTGTAGATAAGACACATAAATCATGGTGTAGCTAACAAAGCTCTTCCAACACTGACCATCACCAAGGGGTCATTATTGAATCCAAGTCTTTGGCGACCGAGCCATGCAAAGCATGTTTGAAAGGAACACAGGTTGAGAACCCTGCCACCATCGATGTCTATGGTGACCTGTTGTGGTAGGATTTGAATGGTCACATGTTACTGTTAAAGATGGGCCCATTAATCACGTTCTTGACCTAACAACTTTCAAACATGCTTTACATGGGCCATAGAGGTGTGTTTCCCAATTAAATCCTACCATGTCAAGTCACCATGGACGTCAGTGGTGGTAGGATCACCATGTAATCTACAAAAGCAATTGTATTGGCTAAACAACTTTCAAACATGCTTTGCATAGGTCCATCACTAACATAATCTTGTGACCTCGAGTATAAACTCTGGAATTTGCCCATCTACTGCTTTTCATTAGGGGTGATGCCCTACAACTTGCCTATCTTATGCGATTAAATAGGATTGACGACCCTAGATGGATCCTTCGGTTTAGGTTAATGATATAAAGGGATGTACCTTAGCTTCCCGAATATGATATATGAATAAGCCTAATTAAGTACTTAGTTAACACGACCATGCACCGCATTGCATGTGCTTTGGTGAGGAAGTTGCACGTTGAGGGAGTTTGTCATACGCGAATGGTTAAAGGAGTTGCTTTTGAGGGAGCTTTGTGTGAGGGCATGCAACATTACTCTACACATCCCTGCATTAGCAAGAGTAGCTAGGAAGTGATTGTTGTACTGCTTTATCATTACTGCTTGATTGAATTGATAACATGTTAACCTTTGCCTTATAGTACCACTGAGTTGATCACTCACTCCCACGCTGGGATGGTGTTTTAAAACACCAACCAGACTCTGTTGTAGATGCAGGTGATGACGGAGTCTATACAGCTGAGTTGGACTTCAAAGATGAGGAGGAGGAATTCTCCTATGTTCAGCTATCAGGCGGGTCTATGTAGACCTGGTGCTGATTCGACGGGATTACAGGGATACATGGATTAGTTGGACATTTACATTTTGATATTTTGTCAATTTTGGAACAATACATGTATATATTCAGCTCGGTTACATACTCATGCTTCAGAGTTTTTGAAACACTTTCATATTCAAATACAAATGCTTCAGACTTTCGCTTGCTTAATTTAATTATATCTGGAGTATGATTTGCTGTTTTGGTATAATCCCACTCATGTTTAACTCATTAATATGAATGAAATCTGAACACCATTATCCATGTTGCATAAGTGATGGGCTGGATCTCGGGAGTAGAGCTTTGCTCGACCTTCGAAATCCGGGGCGTTACACCCCTAAACCCCTATGGCCAGGAGATGATCTAATGTCTAGACCAAGTGGATACATGATCGCGCGAGTGCCGAATATCAGTTGGCCCCGTGTAACATCTCGGAAAAATCCGTACAGAGACCCGAGTACCACCTTAGGAAGAAATCACTAAGGACCAAATTCTTTAGAAATTAGGCGAGAATTAACAAGTGCTAAACTAGATTACCTGAGAAATTAACACTAATCACTTTAAATACGAACTGTAAGACCCAAAAAGAGTAGAACCGTTAACGCTACATTGCCTAAAAACCTAGGATCCATCTCAAAACCCAGTTGCTCTCGGGAGCATATTAAAACTTCGTATCGGACCTGGACCGCGCGTCGAAAGTACGATTAACGAAAGATCATACGGTTATGACTACTTTGTTGGACTTGACCACCATCTCGAAAATCAAGTCCTAATAGTATTTAGATACGCACAACTTGAGCCCGGAGTGAAGTGTGTGAGAAATGTGAATATCTTTAGAAAATGAACTAAAACTTAAGTGAATTGAGTCTTTCGCTTGCAGGCCTATTCTAAGGTTTCAGACCGTCAAAATTTGAACCAATTACACCCTTGGATTAGGAAAAATTTCCAACACACGTCAGTGTACTTGTGGCCCTGATCGAGTATTGGTGAATGTTGAACTGAAACAGGTCCCCCGCGGCTGATCCACTGATCCGATCGGACCGAGACCTTAACCTGGCGTAGATCCAATGTCAAAAAATTTACTCCTGACCGTATGCAGAAAAGGAGCCTCCAGATGTGTTTCGTTGGATCGAAACAACCACTCCTTAGCTATAACCTAAGTATACCATCGCCCTGGGGCCATTCCTATCAGTTCTGGGCCTATATAAGTGCCTTAACCTACCCCTCTCTCATTCCATACGAATTTGGAAACCTAGGAGAGAGAAGAGAGCAAAAAGAGAAGGAGAGAGAGAGAAAGTGAGAGAGAGCGAGGGAGAGTTCCTGGGGTTCGATCCCATTGCTCCACGTACTGAATCGGCCTATCTGTATCGCTATTCTGGTGATTCCGACTCCGTTCTTGGGTAAGAAATCCTAACCCTAAACTGTTCTAGGGATTGAAACAGAGTAGGTGATGAAATAGCTAACTTATTTCGTGCTATAGGTTGTCGTTGTGCCGTAGACGAAGAGTTAGTGTTCGAATTGAGTTCGTTACGAGTCTACCGATGAAAGGTACGGACTATAAATGTTTAGGTTATGGTTTTCAAGACTTTCAATGTCATTTAATGATTTATGACTGACTTGATTTCTATCACATATGTTTAAATACGATGTTTTCTGTATATTACACATATATGTAAACTATGTTGATTATAATGCATTCCAATTGTTTGTTGAAATGTTTGAAAGAATATGGAATTATGATTTGTGCTTGCCATGATTATTGATTGCTAATGCATGATCGTTGTATATGTGGCAACTCCTTCGTGAAAGAATTTGCTATAATATGTGTTTTAACTAATTTATTACATGTATGTAATATGTGTAGTCTAAGTGTTTGATAAAATTCCTGAATGAGAAAATGTTTGATGTAATGTATTTTAACGAGGGTGTTGAGATAGGATTCTCAATCCCCTCATACATAGTTACAGTTTTCTGTGTGAAACCTATCTTACTACTATGTGATTTATAAATGAAATGCCTACGTGTGATAACATATGTATTATGTGGTTGTTGAAATGCTCAAGTAAGATTTATATTTATATTGGTTGTCACATACTGTCTTTGACTATCACATGTGAATACCATTGTTGGAGTGTGATTGGGGCTACGATGTAGCCCAGGTAATCGGTAATGGTTTTCGATCGGTGGCCGAAGTGTTTTATAGCCACGACGGAAGCGTTCGACGATTCTGAGTCGTACGTCGTTTGGCGACAGTGGTTAGGCCACGCGGAATACTTATGTACTTTATGTCGATTAAGTCAACGTACGCTCGTACTAGTCGAACTTGTCAAGTAACCCGATTGGCCCAATGTATGTTCACCATGTATGGATTTTACTGTTTGAATCTAAGGTACCATCTTACCAGTGAAAAAATCCATTTAATCTCGGTACCTCGATCCACTAAGACTCATGAGTCGGGCATGGTAGTATGGGACACCGTGGTCAAGCTGTCGGCCTATACTGGGGCGATGAGCCTCCCCGTAGTGTTCGGTGAGCAAAGCAACTCGTGAGCCGAATACGGTAGTAAGGGACACTGTATTCGAGTTGTCGGCCTACGATCAGGTGACAAGCCTGTAGTGACCTCTAGTATATACTTGGACTATGTTAAGGTGACGAGCCTTTCCGTAGTGACTTCGAGTATAAACTAGGCCCGCGCTGAGGTGACGAGCCGCTCCGTAGCTACCTGAACTATTCTTCGTATGTGATTAACTAGGATTGACGACCCTAGATGGATCAA